>OZ025193.1:399744-804744 GCA_964019065.1 Catostylus mosaicus | reverse complement strand
AGATGCTCCCTACGTCACTGGTTCGCTTTTTTGTTTATTTCTAAACACATGGTAGTTAACAATTACATCACACATTTGCTTGATGCATCATTTATAGTGCGCTCGTACATCTTGAAACTGCCTCCTTCGTATCAGTTCCTCTTGATCCTACGACTGTATGTTCGAAGAGTTACATTGTTCAACCCTTAGGTACGCACGTAAGCAATGCTTGCTTTTACGTCACTGCCTGCTGACAATTGCCAGCGTTAGATATATTTATACTCGGGGGTATTTTTACATTGCAGCTGCAGAGTACATTGACCATCTGCAAAGAGAAAAGGAGTTGACGAAATACAAAATTGAAAAAATGCGTCGAGAGGTGAACAGACTAAACGAGGAAATAAAGTAAGAATACTTTTTGTGAATTAAACTTTTTCTGATTTCTAAAAGAATGTTGAAAGCGTCGAAGATCTTATCTTACAAGAATTCCATTTATAAGAATCTGGGGTGCTGGCATAGGGCATAGAAGGAAGGGGGAAAATCAAGTATTCACCTAAACCCTTATTAATGAATAATTTTGTTAAATTCTCTATTATTTTAAATGATTTTGCTGAACGAAAAGATTGAATTTTGCAGATGAAGGGACGCTGTATTTGCCTCTCTTTCTCTCGTTATTTCGCCTTTTCTTCCATCTAGTCGATCTAGTGTCTAATGGCTTTGTTATTATTATTTTAATTTGAATTAATTCTTATTCTAATCCAGAATTTGTCAAGCAAAGCTTCCAGCCTGTGGAGCAATATCCGAACAGGTAATTCTCATTTGTAACAATCGCTTCAAATATTTACCAGCCTGCACGATAGTTTTCTGCTTCTCCTTGAAGGCTTCGGGAACATTCTGTCTGATGGGATGCGATTTGCCCTAGGAAGAGAGTCTCCCGGATAAGGATACCAATATGGTCAGGATTATTGCCATGCAGTGACTGATACTACTTTGCAAGAAGACAACATTTTCTTAGTTGAGACAGTGATTCACCCCTTGAAACTCCCTTCGTGTGTCGCTTCTATTTGCCCTGCTAAGAATACATCTTCCTTACACAATTAGCGCATGAGACTTGTGAGATATCTATATTTAGTTTAATCGAATACAATCAATTTTCTCGTAGCCAAACACACGTGACGCGAAGACCTCGTACATGGAGCATGTCAGACAACGAATCGTCAAAGATTCAAAATATTGGCTCGTATCTTTTCAAGCTTTCATATTTCCAATACTGCTTCCTTATTTCTTTTATTGCTTCCTCATTTCTTTCATTTCTTTGATTCTCTCGTTATTTCTTTCATTTTTCATACTAATTTACTTTCTTCCTTATTTCATTCATTAATTCCTTCCATATTTCTTTCATTTCTTCCTTGTTTTATTTCAGTCCCATATTATTTTTATTCCTTCCTTATTTTTCATTAATTCCTTCTTGTTTCTTTAAATTTTTAAACCAAATATCATATTAAGTAGATTACTAATGCCACTTTGAAGACAGTAGTTGTCTCGGACGCTAGATAGAGGTGGCTTCCTACTCAAGTCAGGGGGGAGTTGGGGTTGGGTCGGTCTTTTTTACCTATTTGTTTTGATATTACGCCGAATAACCGAGGCTCTTCTTCCTTAACTATTTGTTAGTTTTCTGTAATGCTTCGGCCTTTGTTTGAATCATTCAACGAGAGTACTGCTACAAAAACATTACAAGAATTCATTCATTCGGTGCTTAAGTGGTTCGAGGATAATTGCTCACTGACTGTCCTGAGACCAGGTATTTCTATTCTTTGCTGCAACTCTAGGCGGTCAGGGGTAATTCAAACAGTACGCACAGGAGGAGTAGAGGGGGGAGGTGTTCACCAAAACACATATGTGAGCAAGTTGCGAAAACGTCGTTTTTAACCGCTAGTAAATTAAAGGCTAACAATTAACGGTCTATATTTTATAGATTTTAGACCCCACATTTATGACATTGGTTTATCCATCGGTAGGTGTATTCAGAATTATCTTCATTCTATTTTGAAACTGCACGTCTACACCGTAATCATTCTAGACTTCTGAAGGGGCGTTAGACTAACTATTCAAAGGAACAACGAAAGAAATGCAAAGTAATTTATAATTTCAAACCTCTTTTCCAGCTGTCATTGCCTCGTTACGACAGATCAGCACAGACACGGCCATCCTGAGCAACCCAGCCGCATTACCGGAGCAAGCCCTTCAAGCAGCCAGATGCCAAGACCCTACCGTACTAGGGCAGCAGCAGACCTTGCATTTGGCAGAGTCTTCGACACAGGTTCGCCCAGCAACAGCACTGCAAGCAGCTACGACCACGCCGTCTGTTGTAGGTGTTCCAAATACGGTGATTGTGGCATCGCAACCGGTGAGGGTTGCGGTTCATCCACAGCAGTTGCACCAGCAAGAATTCACGCATAGTAGACAGTCTTATATCACATGGTCAACACAGCCACCTCCACATTGAAATAGAGGAAGGAAAGGGCCATGTCTACCCCCATCAAAATGAATATCAATCCCGAAAAAGGGAAAGATGGATCCTGTTAAGGTGAGCCCTGTACGGTATTGGTACAAAACAGAGTACCTTTTAGAAAGGGCACTGTGCCTTGATCAGCAGAATGGTGAGGTATGAATGCCAGTTCCTTTCCGTACGGCCTGTGCCCACCTCAGTATCACCACTCGGCACGCATTTGCTGCAAAGCAAGAATCGAGAGACTGAGTAACGGGTCAAACCTCTATTAAAAGCCACAGCATTCAGCATTGCCATCAGCAAGTCCTTGATTGGTCGACCCTTTTAATAGTGTGCACAAAGCTGATGTGCTGTTGATATTTAAAGAAGTCGAGTAAGGCTTTCATTTAGTCTTTTACAGTTGTTTTTCAGTTGTGTTCCCCTAAGCCTGGTCAAAAAAGGCCTTCAACTAGACCCCGGCCAAAACGTATCAGTTTTTTCAGTTTATTAACAGCCACTTGATGCACCGAATTTCGGGAACGGGGGCCCAATGTTCGCAATCGGCGTTATACTCAAATATAGATACCTATAATTGTAATCTAGTTTCATGGAAATAGCATTATTTTGGACATTTGCAGATTTATATCCAATTAAAAGTTTCTATGAAAGTTGTAATTGTTATACTAAAGGGACTTGTTTTATTGCACGGGTATTTGGTAATCATTGCTTAGAATTTCATTACCATCCAACACTATTTAAAATATCAGTATTAATATTTGTAGCGATAGTTGGTCTAAATGAGTAAAAATTGAAGCCAGGTTTATCTAAACGTGCTTCTGCGTTGTCCTTTCTTTTATTTTCCTTTCTTTTCTTTCCTTTCCTTTCCTTTTTCAATCTCTTTCTTTCTGTTTTATACTCCATCTTTTCCCTTCTATCCTGTCTCCTTACTCTTTATTACTGATTAATTTGTATAAAGCTACCAAAGTATACAAGCACATAAATACACAGGTATATATCGTTGTATCGTTTAAACGAATATTTACTTATGGCAACGCTAAATCTGTTTACTAAAAAGTGGTTTTCCATCAAAACTCTTTGCAATTTTTAGAATTTCACTTCCAACCAAAGTCTGGCTTCCAGAAACGAATTCCTGCGATAATTCTCGAAAAGTTAAAGCTAGTCGTGTGTTTTCGATATCTTTTCGTTGAATCGAATGCTTCCATAGGTTTCTAGCTTTACCTTGCAAAATCAACAAAGATCTTTGTGGCATGGGTATTTCGACCACCATCTCTGAAACAGAATCGCTTGTTAGGGTTAGTATTGATGATGACAGGAGACTAAGGGTGACAAGTCGTTCTCCCCACAACCATGCATCGTCAACATGGGGGTCTATTGACGATCCCCGAGTTGAACAGTATTCAAGATGGCACACCTCAACTGGAACAAAGTCAACTAAAAAATCAACTAAACTCATCTTTGATACCAAATCTTTCAAAAAGAATGGCAGTCCTGTAAAATTTCCAACTTTTACTTTTTTTCGTTTGAAGTTTGCCTGAGGTCCGAAGTCCTAAAATAAAAAAGTTAAGAGTTAAGTTGGAAAACATTTTGATTGAGTTGCAACAATGGCTCTTAACTCAGGCCTTAATTTCAAATTTCCATTTTTTATTAAAACTGGCAAAAAATTAACCACCGTATACATAGAAAAAAAATCAGGTGTAGTTCCTTGAAAAATCAACCATATATTGATATAAGTATTGAGCTCTTTAGAAAATTCCTTTTTACAAGATTTATCTTACAGTTAAATATTCAATTTAATGTTAACTTTACAAATTCATATGCATGAGTGGGGCATGGTCAAAATGGGGTTTGCCCCTGTCACTAGCCCCAGGCAGCCCTTACCCTATCATTCCTCCAGTACCCCTGTTGTTGATCCAATATTCTAAGTTTTAATTACTTGCTTACGACGCCCAGACTGAGAGAGTTTCCAAGGTAACTGATATATCTCAAATTTTAAGAGTTCTTCCTCTTCTTCAGTAACGAAATTTTCGATGACAATAATATCATTCACCCCAATACCAAGTGAGGATTTTTTAAGGGGGATTTCCAATCCTAAATCGTGCGGCTGTAAAGAGCCAATTTTCTTATTAATTGGAGTGATAGTCTGTCCCTCGATGTCATTTGATTCCTTGCTCTTGCTTTTCTCCTTGCCAATATCTTCTTTAAATTCTTTTTCTTTGGCGAAAAAACTGTTCGAAGAACACAAGCAAACTTTCCATTTCCCTCCAACAATTCTTCCACGCATCAGGCAATAATGCCCAATACCCAGATCTTCTGAATCTAATTTTTGTATCTGATTATCATCTATTTCGTTGATTTTTCTGTTAGGTGCATATTTTTCTTCACAAATTAGGCAATGTCGAACTCCACTGCAACCACATATCTCGTCCGCCATTTTGCTTTTCTTGACATGTTGTTGTTGTGGATACTTTTGTTGTTGTTGCTGTCTAGTATGACGTAGTTTCTTCCGCAGGGTCAAAGTAACAAGGAACAATCGTTTGACGGAAGACAAAAAAAATGGAAGGGAAGAAGAAAGTTGGAGTTATCGGAGCTGGTGCTAGTGGATTGACAGCTATTAAAAGTGCTGTAGAAGACGGTATTTCATATTATCCTAGATATATTAATCCGTATTATCTAGCAGCTAAGCTCTCCAACAAAAAGTTCAGTTGTCTGTGATAGGCCTAGATAAAAAAGTACAGAAACTTTCCCCAAATTTTCGTTTTAATTACAGTTCCTTACTCTGATCAGAAGAGTTCCTTTGACCCCAGAAACTTTCTCGTTGTACACTGTAAAATGACTCCAAAAATGCTCAGCAATCTTGAAATGTTTAGTGAAAAAATATATCGAGCCATGTTGAATTTTATCAATGTTTGCACCAAAATTAGAATTATCAATTGACCTTATATACAAAATACCATATATTAAATAGACATTTAAATCTGATAAAAAAAAAATAAAAATTTAATGTATATAAGTAATAGTTATTAAGAAAATTAATATTAACCAAGAAGACGAAAGAATTAGCAATAAAATAAAAAAAAAGAAAAATGTCCATATTGAATTAAATCAATATCCAATTATATTTTCCATAGTATTCAGACATAAGTTTGTCCATAAATTAGGCCTTACTTGCCACTTTCAATTATTTGAAAGTTTTGTAGTTTCTCAATGTCCAGAATGCAGAGTATGGCAATGGCGCACCCAAGATAATTTTTAAATGCCCAAGTGATCGCACCTTGGTGCCCCTAAGATTGTAAAATTTTTATATTTGTGCAGTGGTACCCATAGTTTAGTGGCACCTTACGATTTTTGTCTGGTTTTAGCGCACCCGCACCTGAGGTGCGGGACTGTTGGCGCACCCCAGATCTTGTCAAGATTGGCCATACTCTGCAAACTAGCTTAATGTTGCAGGTAATAAGTTCCAAACTTTAGCTCCATGGTACCAAAAGGTTTTTAGAAAATAGCTTTTATTGCCTCTGTTAGTAAATAGGTCACCATTGTTAGACTGTACTACACTAGACTCTACTGTAGGCTTCATTTCAAAAAGGAAAATAAGGATACTGTATGATTGTATTTAGGATTTGATTAATTTAGAAGGAGCCACCCAAGAATGTTAAATGATCAATAGACAACCCCCTCCATCAAAAACAAAGAAACTAAATAAAAAACAAAAACCAGATGATGGATATGGATGATAATTCTACAGGGCAAAAAGGACACTTGCCTCTAACCTGTTGAAAGATACCCAATCATTGATAAGTTCACCTTTGTGGCAAGAGTTCAAAACTCTAAAACTTCAAATGTTACTGACCACACTGTTGTGACATAATTTATCCACCCTGTAGGATTTGATGTTATCTGCTTTGAGCAAGAAGATGAGATCGGTGGTTTGTGGCGGTATACTGCAGATGATACGCATAGCTCGGTTTGCAAATCAACGACAATCAATACAAGCAAAGAAATGATGAGTTATAGCGACTTCCCAGCTCCAAAAGACTTCCCTATTTACATGCCCAACATAAAAGTCATGGAATACCTCCAAATGTATGCCAGAAAGTTTGACCTGACTAAACACATCAGATTCAACACAACTGTAAAGTCAGTGAAAAAGACTGATGATTATGACGTGACTGGAAAGTGGCAAATCACTTACTTCCCGCATGGCAAGGAGATCATTGGACAGAAGACAGAAATAGTGGATTATCTGCTTGTATGCACTGGCCATCATTGGATCAAGAATGTACCCCGATTTGAGGGAATGGATGATTTTCAAGGAAAGATGATTCACAGCAAGCAATACAAAGATTTTAAAGGATTTGAAAACAAAACTGTTCTAGTTATAGGTACAAATTATTTTATTTTGTATTACCCTATTGATCTGTTTGTTAAGAATGAAAGGATTACTTTGTTGCACAATGTAGAGCACACTATTGTGTTTACCATTCAGCAGCTGAAAGGGGTTTGGGTTCAATTTCACTATCACTTCTGTTTGTATTTTTGGTCTTGAAAGATATAAAGAATGAAGTTGCCCCTAAATGTCCCCCATCCAAATACAGAGGCATTGTGTCTCCTCAATAAAGTGGAAGAAAAATTGCTAAAGCAGGAGGATATCTTTTTGTTCGCAAATTTTACCCCTTTCTCCTTTTAACATCAGTTTTAGGCCCAAGGTAAGGCTGAAATTCTTCTTTATTGTCCTTTTTAAAAAAACAGGTCCATTTTCCCCTTTACCAAAAATATAATAGAGTGCTCCACCCCTAGTTCTAGTTCCCACAACGAAGTCACAAGACCCCAGCAAAATGCTACATTTGAAGTGTCATATATTAAATTTAATGATCTATTTTGTTTTAAGGCATTGGAAATTCTGGTGGCGATATTTCTGTGGAGCTTAGCCGTCATGCCAAACAAGTTTACCTCAGTACAAGAAGAGGCTCTTGGGTGTTTCCAAGAATGACAACCGGAGGTTACCCTGCAGATCAGTTTCGTAACAGAAGATTTTTTTCCCTTTTGCCAAAATCCGTCATTTCAATCATTGGGAAAAAAGTTGCAAATGAGAATTTTGATCACGAAAAGTTCGGCCTAAAACCTGATCATGATGTGTTTCAACAACATCCAATGGTGAATGATGACTTGCCTTTACGAATGGCGACTGGAAGGTTGAAGATAAAGCCAAACGTGAAGTTGATCAAAGAGACAAGTAAGTTGCTTCGCCGAACTTTGTCTTTCTCAATTGGGGGAAATATCGCAATTCAAACCTTGAGTTTTTTTTACAAATTCTATTATTTTGGTACTCAAGTTTTGTTAATTATTAATCTGATAACTTCACGAATCTCAAATTTCTTAAAACTCTCAGCAATTTCATTGCTCTAACCTCGATAAAATCTCTTGAGTAATTATTGTATGCGATTCCAATGTTCTTTAAAAGAGGAATTTCATAGTTGATAGGCTACCAATAACGACCAATCAGAACCCACTCATTCTACATTTGCTAAAGAGTTTCACTTGATGTTTTAGGTGTCATTTTTGATGACGGTTCGGAAGTATTTGGCCTCGATGCGATCATTTTTGCTACTGGATACAAGATCGGATTTCCCTGCCTCGATCAGGGTTTGGTACCAGTGGAGAACAATCAAGTACCGCTTTATAAATATGTATTCCCGTACGATCATAAGCAGCACACGATGGCTATTTTAGGATGCTTGCAGCCAATCGGTGCTTTGATGCCATTATCAGAATTGCAAGCACGTTGGGCATGCATGGTATTCAAAGGAACAAGGCATTTGCCAAGCAATGAAAAAATGAAAGACGAGATGGAAAGGAAAAGGAGTGACATGGCAAAGCATTATTACCAGAGTAACAGACACACAATACAGGTAATTCTTTTATTTATAAATGTAAAAGGGTGCAAGGTTTTTAGCACCCCCTGATCTTGGTATCTGTCACCTATCCAGCCAAGAGGTCCTTGGCTCTAAAAAATCATCGTCTGTGGTAACTGACAGTCTTTTTAACTAATGACTCTGATTTGTCAATATCCTGGTTGCCATAGAAATGGAGCAAATCGTTCTATGCTTTTCAGCATGGTCCCTTCTTGGGTCAACCCCTTTTGGCTATCCATTGTTGTTGTTTGCAGTGGAGCTATTCAAGAAACGCCTAATGGAAGTATGATATTTAATAGATATTGACCACAGGCACCTCGTCAAAACACTTTTGACTGTTTACAGATTGTGAGATCATGCTTTCGACAGCTGTTACACAGGCTAAACCATATGTAAGACCATTGTCAATAGAAGTAACTCGAGTTTTTCTGAATATGGTATGACAAATTGACCATGGTAAGATATAAGAAGAGGAGAATTTGAGTGCTTATAGAATCTAAATTCAAACTTTTAGTGTCTGTGACCCTGGGTAATGGAACTACGAAACTAAATATGAAATAGACCTACTTCTTCTGGGGCTACATTTTTCGTGACTTTGGTTTCGTTTGCATTAAATTGGATGCATTAGTAAGAGCCCCGTGCAGAAAATCTGCGAAAAATGCAGAAGGTATACAGCAATTAATGAGCGGGCTGAAACATGGCCTAATTAGCAGCTTCATATTATATCATACTTCATCTTCATGTCTCTTTCAGGTTGATTATATTCCATATTCGGATGAAATTGCTGATCAAATCGGCTGTCGTCCTGATATCTTCCAGCTGTTCCTCAAGGATCCTGCCCTTGGCCTTCTTTGTTTCTTTGGACCATGTGCACCATATCAGTACAGATTAATGGGCCCTGGAGCCTGGGACGGTGCTAAAAAAGCCCTGGGTGATTTGGATGAAAACATTGTATTCCCCACGAAGACTAGAGTGGTGAAAAAAGAAAGGCCCGGCCACAAAATGTATTTTTATTTCGCAATATTTATAATCCTTATTGCCTTTCTTGTGACTCTGTTCCGAAAGTATTGGTAGAATCCAAAGGCAATGCTCAAGCCCTGAAAATTGACTTTAAAGATATAGAATAATATTGCAAAATTATTGTAGAAATCGAATAGATAAATATTGCTGCCCCGTTAGCCTGTTCTAGGCTCGAAAGAGACTTCGCAGGTTTCTTTGCAATCATGTCCTATTCTGTACTTGCTGAGCCTTTAGCATGGACGCCTATAACAGATAGTTGTAGGGACAATTGTCTATCTTGCCTGCAGCTGAATTCTTTTATTTTGCTATTTTTTATTTATTTATTTGTATTTTGCGGTGTCGCCACCTTGTCTTGGAATGCAGCAGGCATCCCTGACCTTTTGTAAGCTTTTTTAGTTGCAGTCATAATCTTAATATATATGATATTATTGTTTTTTCATATAAAATGATATCTTAAATATTTTTAGCTGCAAATATTACAATTAGTTGAATCAAAATAAACCTTAGAGATTAATTCAGCTGTAGTTTACCATCTCCGGCAATTTTGCCTTCCTTGCTTATGTCTCAAGCCCTCTTCTTTTTGCTAACTATCCACAGGAGCATCTTTGCTTGCATGGGGTAAAATTTGCCTTCGATCAGGAACAATGTCACCCCTTTCAAGAAATTGCTGGTCGGGGGAATATATAGCATTAAATTAAGTACTGACCACCGCAATTTTCTGGACATCATGCCATCATTTTAGAGAATGTTCCGGGGCTTCATTTCTCTATTGCGTTGCTCTAGATCTCTGGCATCTGCCCCCCCCCATTTTGCCGGGATTTGTGTCCTATCCTGTCCTTCATTTGACGGTATCACGCCCTCATGTAACGCCCCCAAACACAGGGCTACGAGGAACTATAACAACAACAACAACATAACACAGTGAGGAAGCAGGTGGAAGACTTAAAATTGTCTGGAAAAATGGCAGAAAATGTGTATTTATTCGTCCCAAATATAATTGGTAAGGTATTCAATGTTTTAAACAACAGCTTACCTCACGTTTAAGTACAGTCTAGGTTTATCTAGGTTCCGCAGTACGTTTTGCTTTATTCATTGTATTCTGTGCACAATGTCTCATTTTAAAACTTCCCTGCTTGAATATTTTCTAAAGATTGATTTCTTAAGCTTTTATTAATTGGAACAAAATAAGAAACAAATGCCTTTATCGAGATGAGTTTTTCATGGACACTGCTATGCACAGTAAAATTTCACCCTCTTTAAATCTCAGTTATAGTTATAATACATTTGCACAGTACAACTACTTGGTTATGTGAGATAGGGAAGGATGATTGATGATGTTGGAACAAAAAATTCTAAATATGAATCAAGCTATTGAAGCCTAAGCCCCTCGTCCTAAAAAATTAACCAATTCATACTGAAGATCAAAGGGTCATATGGTCCCTTCAAGAATGAAAGGGTTAGATGCCAATCTGCAGAGCATGACAGAACTCAACGAGATCTCCCATGTGCAAGGAAAAATTGTTTGGGTGCATGGCATGCTCACATGATTCTCTCGGGTCCACGAGATAGCTTTTCTGCCAAGATCCCTTGCTTTGATGATGTCAAGTTTTAGAAGGAAGATCATAGGTAGTATGACACTGCAGGTGAACCTATATTGAGGTTTTACTCATACCTGCAAGGTCTGATTTTTTGGATGCGATTCGATCTGCTGCAAATTGTCTTGTGCGTGCAGTTGCCATGCTCTGCAGACTGGGTTAGATGCAAACGTAGCAAACAAAATCAAGAAAGGAGTTTCATGTTTAATGTATAAAAGATGATGGTTAACACATAACACAAATATAGAAAAGCCCAATATTGTTTGCAATGTAACATCCTCTTGCAATCCTGCTAAAGCTGTTGCAAAATGCCATTGCATATTTTCAGATATAACTGAAAGTTTTAATCTTATCATATTAAGAGTTTTCCCTCCAGTTACCTTTTTAGTATGAAATTACCATCTAGAGATCTTCACTGACAATTGATTTGATTAATTCCAGGCTATGCTAGAGTGATACTTGCATTTGCTTCATTCTACTTCATGCCAACATCTCCATACATTGCTGGATCCTTGTATTTACTAAGTGGACTTCTTGATGCCTTTGATGGGCATGCAGCACGAGCGTTAAACCAAGGTATCACATATTTCACGATATTGAAGAGCAACCATTTTCTTATCTTTTCATAGTGCTATTTAGGTACAAAGTAAGCTACAATGGCAACCAATGAACTGGATCTCTACAAAATACATATTTTTAACTGAACCATAAAAAACACCAAAAAATAGGATTTATTGGTAATAATTATGATCTGAATTCATTTAACAAAATGCTATTACAAACTGCAAATATCTGCATTTTACTAAAGTTTTTTTTTTTTACGTTTTTGTCATAGCCTCAAAATATGGTGCTGTATTGGATATGCTAACTGACAGGTAAATCTTACTTATTAGATTGACAATAGTTTGCAGTAAGTTTTAATTTGTTATCATTGTCTTTATTGTAAGCTTCTTTAAATTTCTTTTTAACCAAGACCATCACAAATATGCCTCAAATTTTTTGATGATAAATTAACATTTGTTATTTCAGATGTGCCACATCATGCCTTCTCATGACTTTGGTTCTCTTTTATCCAAAATGGATGCTTGCTTTTCAATTTGTTGTTGCTCTGGACATTACAAGTCATTGGGCACAAATGTACAGGTAACTTTTTATCTCATAGCCAAATTAGCCAATTTTTTCATTAATTTTTGTTTCTAGAATTTAGCTTTTTATCCATTAATTTTCAGCTCAATGTTGAAAGGAAAATTGAGTCACAAATCAACTGACGAAACAGCAAATCCATTTTTAAAACTCTACTATACATCTAGGGTGAGTGACTAATATTTCATTAAGTTTTTATGAGTTAATTCTGCATCACTAGTCTTAGTAAGAAAGGAGACATACTTTGCTTGCATACCTCATTGTGTTTTATCAGCCATTTTGAAGTGAAAAATTAGTTCTAGAAGTTTCTCCTTGTATGTAGTTCCTTGCTCCTCGTTTATTGCCATTTGGAATCAAAATAGAGTGATAACAAAAGCATGATACTTATTCTGTTTAGTTATTTTGGAGCTAAAAAAACTGACCTTAGCAGACACTCTCCTGCTTAATTAATTGAAAACAGCACAACAAGGTAAAAATCAAACAATTATGTCTCCATAACTAGAGACGCAGATCCCCTAAGACCCCCACCCCACCCCTCTCTATTGACATCTCTGCTGGATTGTGTTGGATTCCTAAATTAATCAGTTGCTTCTTGTAGTGACTGCAATGGCACACCCCTGAAATTCTTGTTAATATCATTTCTTATGATTAATCAATGTTCTGTTTGATTTCATGCTGCAGACTGTTCTCTTTATTATGTGTGCTGGTAATGAAATGTTCTTTGCAATGCTATACCTTCTTGCCTTTGGAAGTGGACCAGTGCGTAAGTTGAATCACTTTTTTGTTCCCAGTAAATCTGATCTTTATGTATTAACTAAATCTTATTGTAACATAAAATCTATGTTAATGACGTGTAAGATGGAAAATTTATGGGGGTTTGGATGACACTGACTCCTGACACCTGTGGACTATCTTTCAAAACCGTTCGATCTTCAAGACAGGGTGGTTTTTAATGTTTTTTAGTTATAATAAAAGAGTTAATAGGAACATATGCCTCTTGTGTCAAACAACCCTTCAAAATTCTTTCTTTTTAGTGAGCGTTTTTGGTTCTAAGATTGGCCTGTGGAAATTGTTGGCTTGGATATGCTGCCCGATTTCGGTTTTAAAAAACATCATAAGTATTGTGCAAATGATAGGTGCATTTGCAACCATTGCCGCTGTTGATATTGAGGAAAGATCAAAACAAAAGTGAAGGCAGCTGTTCCTATACATTATGTTTTTAAGCAGCTGGCCTTGGTATGAAAGTTAGTTAACTTATAATAAACACTCGTATAACAAAACATCCATTGTTTTATTTATAAGGCAGACCTGTAGTCGAACGTAGAAACTAGGCATAAATATTCTCATTTAGTTCTTTTAGGAGAGTTCATTTATACTTCTCGGTAGAGAGAAACACTTCTTTGTTGCTTGCTTAAAGTAATGCTTTACTTTACGTTACTCTACTTAACTCCTTGCCCAAATATGGTGTTATCGTGAATGATGGCCAGAGCTAGGATTCTTTTTTTTTGTATCAATGAAAATATAATTAAAACATACTTTACAATTTTCTATACCGTTCGCAGCAGAAATTGACAAGCCTATCTGTGTACCACGGCACCATCTCGTTAGCCAGTTTTTAAGGCTAACGAGATGGTGCCGTGACGAAACGAGACGAGCTAGCGGCAACAGCGGCTAGGATTCGAACCGTTAATTCCTGATCGATGGTCCTAAAGTTTAAAAACTACACGAGGCCACAATCTTTATATTAATATCAACATTCATGCTTTTTTATTGATTATATTTTGTTCTGTTTCTGCAACACCCCATTAATCATTTTCGAACCTTTTCTTGCCCCCACCTACCCCTACCTACCCATGGCGATAAGTGATAAATTGTATTTATGTCACGATTAAGCTATGTGTATTAAAAACGATTGATGCATTTTTACGCGCATTTAACAATGTTATGAGAAGATAATATTTGCATTCTGAATCTACGACTGTAATTTAACACTGTTCCGAGATTAAAACGTCCGATAACAACACATTTCTGACCATTGGGGGGGGGGGGGGAATGTTCGGATCTCCTATGTTGTTAGACAACTGGATAAAGAGTGAATCAGGGGCATTTTTGAAATAAAGTTTAAATTTTTGGCACATTTTCCAAGGCTATAGCATAACTTTTTGACCAAAATTGGACCATCGAATTTTTTGCAATTTTTCCAAGGCTATAGCCTTACTTTTTGACCAAAATGGAACCATCGATTTTTTTGCAATATTTGCAATGCTATAGCCTTACTTTTTGACCAAAATTGGACCATCGAATTTTTTGCAAATTTTCCAAGGCTATAGCCTTACTTTTTGACCAAATTTGGACCATCGAAATTTTTGCAATTATTCCAAGGCTAAAGCCTTACTTTTTGACCAAAATTGGACCATCGAATTTTTTGCAATTTTTCCAAGGCTATAGCCTTACTTTTTGACCAAAATTGGAACATCGAATTGTTTGTAATTTTTCCAAGCCTATAGCCTTCCTTTTTGACCAAAATGAGACCATCGAATTTTTTGCAATTTTTCCAAGGCTATAGCCTTACTTTTTGACCAAAGTTGGACCATCGAATTTTTTGTAATTTTTCAACGGCTATAGCCTTACTTTTTGACCAAAATAAGACCATCGAATTTTTTGTAATTTTTCAAAGCCTATAGCCTTACTTTTTGACCAACATAAGACCATCGACTTTTTTGCAATTTTTCCAAGGCTATAGCCTTACTTTTTGACCAAATTTGGACCATCGAAATTTTTGCAATTATTCCAAGGCTATAGCCTCACTTTTTGACCAAAATTGGACCATCGAATTTTTTGCGATTTTTCCAAGGCTATAGCCTTACTCTTTGACCAAAATTGGACTAGTGAATTTTTTGCAATTTTTCCAAGGCTATAGCCTTACTTTTTGACCAAAATAGGAACATCGAATTTTTTGTAATTTTTCCAAGGCTATAGCCTTCCTTTTTGACCAAAATGAGACCATCGAAGTTTTTGCAATTTTTCCAAGGCTATAGCCTTACTTTTTGACCAAAGTTGGACCATCGAATTTTTTGTAATTTTTCAAAGGCTATAGCCTTACTTTTTGACCAAAATTGGACCATCGAATTTTTTGCAATTTTTCCAAGACTATAGCCTTACTTTTCGACCAAAATGGGACCATTGATTTTTTTGCAATTTTTCCAAGGCTATAGCCTTACTCTTTGACCAAAATTGGACTAATGAATTTTTTGCAATTTTTCCAAGGCTATAGCCTTACTTTCTGACCAAAATGAGACCGTCGAATTCTTTGCAATTTTTGCAAGGCTATAGCCTTACTTTTTGACCAAAATTGGACCATCAAATTTTTTGCAATTTTTCCAAGACTAAAGCCTTACTTTTTGACCAAAATTGGACCATCGAATTTTTTGCAATTTCTTCAAGTCTAAGGCGTTACTTTTTGACCGAAATTGGACCATCGAATTTTTTGCAATTTTTCCAAGACTATAGCCTTACTTTTCGACTAAAATGGGACCATTGATTTTTTTGCAATTTTTCCAAGGCTATAGCCTCTTTTTTGACCAAAATTGGACCATCGAATTTTTTGCAATTTTTCAAAGACTATAGCCTTACTTTTCGACCAAAATGGGACCATTGATTTTTTTGCAATTTTTCTAAGGCTATAGCCTTACTCTTTGACCAAAATTGGACTAATGAATTTTTTGCAATTTTTCCAAGGCTATAGCCTTACTTTCTGACCAAAATGGGACCGTCGAATTCTTTGCAATTTTTGCAAGGCTATAGCCTTACTTTTTGACCAAAATTGGACCATCGAATTTTTTGCAATTTTTCCAAGACTATAGCCTTACTTTTCGACCAAAATGGGACCATTGATTTTTTTGCAATTTTTCCAAGGCTTTAGCCTCTTTTTTGACCAAAATTGGACCATCGAAGTTTTTGCAATTTTTCCAAGGCTATAGCCTTACTTTTTGACCAAAATGGGACCGTCGAATTCTTTGCAATTTTTCCAAGACTATAGCCTTACTTTTCGACCAAAATGGGACCATTGATTTTTTTGCAATTTTTCCAAGGCTATAGCCTTACTCTTTGACCAAAATTGGACTAATGAATTTTTTGCAATTTTTCCAAGGCTATAGCCTTACTTTCTGACCAAAATGGGACCGTCGAATTCTTTGCAATTTTTGCAAGGCTATAGCCTCTTTTTTGACCAAAATTGGACCATCGATGTTTTTGCAATTTTTCCAAGGCTATAGCCTTACTTTTTGACCAAAATAGGAACATCGAATTTTTTGTAATTTTTCCAAGGCTATAGCCTTCCTTTTTGACCAAAATGAGACCATCGAAGTTTTTGCAATTTTTCCAAGGCTATAGCCTTACTTTTTGACCAAAGTTGGACCATCGAATTTTTTGTAATTTTTCAAAGGCTATAGCCTTACTTTTTGACCAAAATTGGACCATCGAATTTTTTGCAATTTTTCCAAGACTATAGCCTTACTTTTCGACCAAAATGGGACCATTGATTTTTTTGCAATTTTTCCAAGGCTATAGCCTTACTCTTTGACCAAAATTGGACTAATGAATTTTTTGCAATTTTTCCAAGGCTATAGCCTTACTTTCTGACCAAAATGAGACCGTCGAATTCTTTGCAATTTTTGCAAGGCTATAGCCTTACTTTTTGACCAAAATTGGACCATCAAATTTTTTGCAATTTTTCCAAGACTAAAGCCTTACTTTTTGACCAAAATTGGACCATCGAATTTTTTGCAATTTCTTCAAGTCTAAGGCGTTACTTTTTGACCGAAATTGGACCATCGAATTTTTTGCAATTTTTCCAAGACTATAGCCTTACTTTTCGACCAAAATGGGACCATTGATTTTTTTGCAATTTTTCCAAGGCTATAGCCTCTTTTTTGACCAAAATTGGACCATCGAATTTTTTGCAATTTTTCAAAGACTATAGCCTTACTTTTCGACCAAAATGGGACCATTGATTTTTTTGCAATTTTTCTAAGGCTATAGCCTTACTCTTTGACCAAAATTGGACTAATGAATTTTTTGCAATTTTTCCAAGGCTATAGCCTTACTTTCTGACCAAAATGGGACCGTCGAATTCTTTGAAATTTTTGCAAGGCTATAGCCTTACTTTTTGACCAAAATTGGACCATCAAATTTTTTGCAATTTTTCCAAGACTAAAGCCTTACTTTTTGACCAAAATTGGACCATCGAATTTTTTGCAATTTCTTCAAGGCTAAGGCGTTACTTTTTGACCAAAATTGGACCATCGAATTTTTTGCAATTTTTCCAAGACTATAGCCTTACTTTTCGACCAAAATGGGACCATTGATTTTTTTGCAATTTTTCCAAGGCTTTAGCCTCTTTTTTGACCAAAATTGGACCATCGAAGTTTTTGCAATTTTTCCAAGGCTATAGCCTTACTTTTTGACCAAAATGGGACCGTCGAATTCTTTGCAATTTTTCCAAGACTATAGCCTTACTTTTCGACCAAAATGGGACCATTGATTTTTTTGCAATTTTTCCAAGGCTATAGCCTTACTCTTTGACCAAAATTGGACTAATGAATTTTTTGCAATTTTTCCAAGGCTATAGCCTTACTTTCTGACCAAAATGGGACCGTCGAATTCTTTGCAATTTTTGCAAGGCTATAGCCTCTTTTTTGACCAAAATTGGACCATCGATGTTTTTGCAATTTTTCCAAGGCTATAGCCTTACTTTTTGACCAAAATAGGAACATCGAATTTTTTGTAATTTTTCCAAGGCTATAGCCTTCCTTTTTGACCAAAATGAGACCATCGAAGTTTTTGCAATTTTTCCAAGGCTATAGCCTTACTTTTTGACCAAAGTTGGACCATCGAATTTTTTGTAATTTTTCAAAGGCTATAGCCTTACTTTTTGACCAAAATTGGACCATCGAATTTTTTGCAATTTTTCCAAGACTATAGCCTTACTTTTCGACCAAAATGGGACCATTGATTTTTTTGCAATTATTCCAAGGCTATAGCCTTACTTTTTGACCAAAACTGGACCATGGAATTTTTTTGCAATTTTTCCAAGGCTATAGCCTTACTTTTTGACCGAAATTGGACCATCGAATTTTTTGCAAATTTTCCAAGGCTATAGCCTTACTTTTTGACCAAAATTGGACCATTGAAATTTTTGCAATTTTTCCAAGGCTATAGCCTTACTTTCTGACCAAAATGGGACCGTCGAATTCTTTGCAATTTTTGCAAGGCTATAGCCTTACTTTTTGACCAAAATTGGACCATCAAATTTTTTGCAATTTTTCCAAGACTAAAGCCTTACTTTTTGACCAAAATTGGACCATCGAATTTTTTGCAATTTCTTCAAGGCTAAGGCGTTACTTTTTGACCAAAATTGGACCATCGAATTTTTTGCAATTTTTCCAAGACTATAGCCTTACTTTTCGACCAAAATGGGACCATTGATTTTTTTGCAATTTTTCCAAGGCTATAGCCTCTTTTTTGACCAAAATTGGACCATCGAAGTTTTTGCAATTTTTCCAAGGCTATAGCCTTACTTTTTGACCAAAATGGGACCGTCGAATTCTTTGCAATTTTTGCAAGGCTATAGCCTTACTTTTTGACCAAAATTGGACCATCAAATTTTTGCAATTTTTCCAAGGCTAAAGCCTTACTTTTTGACCGAAATTGGACCATCGAATTTTTTGCAAATTTTCCAAGGCTATAGCCTTACTTTTTGACCAAAATTGGACCATTGAAATTTTTGCAACTTTTGCCAGGCAATAGCCTTCCTTTTTGACCAAATTTGGACCATCGAAATTTTTGCAATTATTCCAAGGCTATAGGCTTACTTTTTGACCAAAACTGGACCATGGAATTTTTTGCGATTGTTCCAAGGCTATAGCCTTACTTTTTGACCAAAATTGGACCATCGAATTTTTTGCAATTTCTTCAAGGCTAAGGCGTTACTTTTTGACCAAAATTGGACCATCGAATTTTTTGCAATTTTTCCAAGACTATAGCCTTACTTTTCGACCAAAATGGGACCATTGATTTTTTTGCAATTTTTCCAAGGCTTTAGCCTCTTTTTTGACCAAAATTGGACCATCGAAGTTTTTGCAATTTTTCCAAGGCTATAGCCTTACTTTTTGACCAAAATGGGACCGTCGAATTCTTTGCAATTTTTCCAAGACTATAGCCTTACTTTTCGACCAAAATGGGACCATTGATTTTTTTGCAATTTTTCCAAGGCTATAGCCTTACTCTTTGACCAAAATTGGACTAATGAATTTTTTGCAATTTTTCCAAGGCTATAGCCTTACTTTCTGACCAAAATGGGACCGTCGAATTCTTTGCAATTTTTGCAAGGCTATAGCCTCTTTTTTGACCAAAATTGGACCATCGATGTTTTTGCAATTTTTCCAAGGCTATAGCCTTACTTTTTGACCAAAATAGGAACATCGAATTTTTTGTAATTTTTCCAAGGCTATAGCCTTCCTTTTTGACCAAAATGAGACCATCGAAGTTTTTGCAATTTTTCCAAGGCTATAGCCTTACTTTTTGACCAAAGTTGGACCATCGAATTTTTTGTAATTTTTGAAAGGCTATAGCCTTACTTTTCGACCAAAATGGGACCATTGATTTTTTTGCAATTATTCCAAGGCTATAGCCTTACTTTTTGACCAAAACTGGACCATGGAATTTTTTTGCAATTTTTCCAAGGCTATAGCCTTACTTTTTGACCGAAATTGGACCATCGAATTTTTTGCAAATTTTCCAAGGCTATAGCCTTACTTTTTGACCAAAATTGGACCATTGAAATTTTTGCAATTTTTCCAAGGCTATAGCCTTACTTTCTGACCAAAATGGGACCGTCGAATTCTTTGCAATTTTTGCAAGGCTATAGCCTTACTTTTTGACCAAAATTGGACCATCAAATTTTTTGCAATTTTTCCAAGACTAAAGCCTTACTTTTTGACCAAAATTGGACCATCGAATTTTTTGCAATTTCTTCAAGGCTAAGGCGTTACTTTTTGACCAAAATTGGACCATCGAATTTTTTGCAATTTTTCCAAGACTATAGCCTTACTTTTCGACCAAAATGGGACCATTGATTTTTTTGCAATTTTTCCAAGGCTATAGCCTCTTTTTTGACCAAAATTGGACCATCGAAGTTTTTGCAATTTTTCCAAGGCTATAGCCTTACTTTTTGACCAAAATGGGACCGTCGAATTCTTTGCAATTTTTGCAAGGCTATAGCCTTACTTTTTGACCAAAATTGGACCATCAAATTTTTGCAATTTTTCCAAGGCTAAAGCCTTACTTTTTGACCGAAATTGGACCATCGAATTTTTTGCAAATTTTCCAAGGCTATAGCCTTACTTTTTGACCAAAATTGGACCATTGAAATTTTTGCAACTTTTGCCAGGCAATAGCCTTCCTTTTTGACCAAATTTGGACCATCGAAATTTTTGCAATTATTCCAAGGCTATAGGCTTACTTTTTGACCAAAACTGGACCATGGAATTTTTTGCGATTGTTCCAAGGCTATAGCCTTACTTTTTGACCAAAATTGGACCATCGAATTTTTTGCAATTTTTCCAAGACTATAGCCTTACTTTTCGACCAAAATGGGACCATTGATTTTTTTGCAATTTTTCCAAGGCTATAGCCTCTTTTTTGACCAAAATTGGACCATCGAATTTTTTGCAATTTTTCAAAGACTATAGCCTTACTTCTCGACCAAAATGGTACCATTGATTTTTTTGCAATTTTTCTAAGGCTATAGCCTTACTCTTTGACCAAAATTGGACTAATGAATTTTTTGCAATTTTTCCAAGGCTATAGCCTTACTTTCTGACCAAAATGGGACCGTCGAATTCTTTGCAATTTTTGCAAGGCTATAGCCTTACTTTTTGACCAAAATTGGACCATCAAATTTTTTGCAATTTTTCCAAGACTAAAGCCTTACTTTTTGACCAAAATTGGACCATCGAATTTTTTGCAATTTCTTCAAGGCTAAGGCGTTACTTTTTGACCAAAATTGGACCATCGAATTTTTTGCAATTTTTCCAAGACTATAGCCTTACTTTTCGACCAAAATGGGACCATTGATTTTTTTGCAATTTTTCCCAGGCTATAGCCTCTTTTTTGACCAAAATTGGACCATCGAAGTTTTTGCAATTTTTCCAAGGCTATAGCCTTACTTTTTGACCAAAATGGGACCGTCGAATTCTTTGCAATTTTTCCAAGACTATAGCCTTACTTTTCGACCAAAATGGGACCATTGATTTTTTTGCAATTTTTGCAAGGCTATAGCCTTACTTTCTGACCAAAATGGGACCGTCGAATTCTTTGCAATTTTTGCAAGGCTATAGCCTCTTTTTTGACCAAAATTGGACCATCGAAGTTTTTGCAATTTTTCCAAGGCTTTAGCCTTACTTTTTGACCAAAATGGGACCGTCGAATTCTTTGCAATTTTTGCAAGGCTATAGCCTAACTTTTTGACCAAAATTGGACCATCAAATTTTTGCAATTTTTCCAAGGCTAAAGCCTTACTTTTTGACCGAAATTGGACCATCGAATTTTTTGCAAATTTTCCAAGGCTATAGCCTTACTTTGTGACCAAAATTGGACCATTGAAATTTTTGCAACTTTTGCAAGGCAATAGCCTTCCTTTTTGACCAAATTTGGACCATCGAAATTTTTGCAATTATTCCAAGGCTATAGCCTTACTTTTTGACCAAAATTGGACCATCGAATTTTTTGCGATTGTTCCAAGGCTATAGCCTTACTTTTTGACCAAAATTGGACCATCGAATTTTTTGCAATTTTTCCAAGACTATAGCCTTACTTTTCGACCAAAATGGGACCATTGATTTTTTTGCAATTTTTCCAAGGCTATAGCCTCTTTTTTGACCAAAATTGGACCATCGAAGTTTTTGCAATTTTTCCAAGGCTATAGCCTTACTTTTTGACCAAAATGGGACCGTCGAATTCTTTGCAATTTTTGCAAGGCTATAGCCTTACTTTTTGACCAAAATTGGACCATCAAATTTTTGCAATTTTTCCAAGGCTAAAGCCTTACTTTTTGACCGAAATTGGACCATCGAATTTTTTGCAAATTTTCCAAGGCTATAGCCTTACTTTTTGACCAAAATTGGACCATTGAAATTTTTGCAACTTTTGCAAGGCAATAGCCTTCCTTTTTGACCAAATTTGGACCATCGAAATTTTTGCAATTATTCCAAGGCTATAGCCTTACTTTTTGACCAAAATTGGACCATCGAATTTTTTGCAAATTTTCCAAGGCTATAGCCTTACTTTTTGACCAAATTTGGACCATCGAAATTTTTGCAATTATTCCAAGGCTAAAGCCTTACTTTTTGACCAAAATTGGACCATCGAATTTTTTGCAATTTTTCCAAGGCTATAGCCTTACTTTTTGACCAAAATTGGAACATCGAATTGTTTGTAATTTTTCCAAGCCTATAGCATTCCTTTTTGACCAAAATGAGACCATCGAATTTTTTGCAATTTTTCCAAGGCTATAGCCTTACTTTTTGACCAAAGTTGGACCATCGAATTTTTTGTAATTTTTCAACGGCTATAGCCTTACTTTTTGACCAAAATAAGACCATCGAATTTTTTGCAATTTATCCAAGGCTATAGCCTTACTTTTTGACCGAAATTGGACTAATGAATTTTTTGCAATTTTTCTAAGGCTATAGCCTTACTTTCTGACCAAAATGGGACCGTCGAATTCTTTGCAATTTTTCCAAGGCTATAGCCTTACTTTTTGACCAAAATTGGACCATCAAATTTTTTGCAATTTTTCCAAGACTAAAGCCTTACTTTTTGACCAAAATTGGACCATCGAATTTTTTGCAATTTCTTCAAGGCTAAGGCGTTACTTTTTGACCAAAATTGGACCATCGAATTTTTTGCAATTTTTCCAAGACTATAGCCTTACTTTTCGACCAAAATGGGACCATTGATTTTTTTGCAATTTTTCCAAGGCTATAGCCTTACTTTTTGACCAAATTTGGACCATCGAAATTTTTGCAATTATTCCAAGGCTAAAGCCTTACTTTTTGACCAAAATTGGACCATCGAATTTTTTGCAATTTTTCCAAGGCTATAGCCTTACTTTTTGACCAAAATTGGAACATCGAATTGTTTGTAATTTTTCCAAGCCTATAGCATTCCTTTTTGACCAAAATGAGACCATCGAATTTTTTGCAATTTTTCCAAGGCTATAGCCTTACTTTTTGACCAAAGTTGGACCATCGTATTTTTTGTAATTTTTCAACGGCTATAGCCTTACTTTTTGACCAAAATAAGACCATCGAATTTTTTGCAATTTATCCAAGGCTATAGCCTTACTTTTTGACCGAAATTGGACTAATGAATTTTTTGCAATTTTTCTAAGGCTATAGCCTTACTTTCTGACCAAAATGGGACCGTCGAATTCTTTGCAATTTTTGCAAGGCTATAGCCTTACTTTTTGACCAAAATTGGACCATCAAATTTTTTGCAATTTTTCCAAGACTAAAGCCTTACTTTTTGACCAAAATTGGACCATCGAATTTTTTGCAATTTCTTCAAGGCTAAGGCGTTACTTTTTGACCAAAATTGGACCATCGAATTTTTTGCAATTTTTCCAAGACTATAGCCTTACTTTTCGACCAAAATGGGACCATTGATTTTTTTGCAATTTTTCCAAGGCTATAGCCTCTTTTTTGACCAAAATTGGACCATCGAAGTTTTTGCAATTTTTCCAAGGCTATAGCCTTACTTTTTGACCAAAATGGGACCGTCGAATTCTTTGCAATTTTTGCAAGGCTATGGCCTTACTTTTTGACCAAAATTGGACCATCAAATTTTTGCAATTTTTCCAAGGCTAAAGCCTTACTTTTTGACCGAAATTGGACCATCGAATTTTTTGCAAATTTTCCAAGGCTATAGCCTTACTTTTTGACCAAAATTGGACCATTGAAATTTTTGCAACTTTTGCCAGGCAATAGCCTTCCTTTTTGACCAAATTTGGACCATCGAAATTTTTGCAATTATTCCAAGGCTATAGCCTTACTTTTTGACCAAAACTGGACCATGGAATTTTTTGCGATTGTTCCAAGGCTATAGCCTTACTTTTTGACCAAAATTGGACCATCGAATTTTTTGCAATTTTTCCAAGACTATAGCTTTACTTTTCGACCAAAATTGGACCATTGATTTTTTTGCAATTTTTCCCATGCTATAGCCTTACTTTTTGACCAAAATGGGACCGTCGAATTCTTTGCAATTTTTGCAAGGCTATAGCCTTACTTTTTGACCAAAATTGGACCATCAAATTTTTGCAATTTTTCCAAGGCTAAAGCCTTACTTTTTGACCGAAATTGGACCATCGAATTTTTTGCAAATTTTCCAAGGCTATAGCCTTACTTTTTGACCAAAATTGGACCATTGAAATTTTTGCAACTTTTGCAAGGCAATAGCCTTCCTTTTTGACCAAATTTGGACCATCGAAATTTTTGCAATTATTCCAAGGCTATAGCCTTACTTTTTGACCAAAATTGGACCATCGAATTTTTTGCGATTGTTCCAAGGCTATAGCCTTACTTTTTGACCAAAATTGGACTAATGAATTTTTTGCAATTTTTCTAAGGCTATAGCCTTACTTTCTGACCAAAATGGGACCGTCGAATTCTTTGCAATTTTTGCAAGGTTATAGCCTTACTTTTTGACCAAAATTGGACCATCAAATTTTTTGCAATTTTTCCAAGACTATAGCCTTACTTTTCGACCAAAATGGGACCATTGATTTTTTTGCAATTTTTCCAAGGCTATAGCCTAAATTTTTGACGAAAATGGTACCATCAACTTTTTTGCAATTTTTCCAAGGCTATAGCCTCTTTTTTGACCAAAATTGGACCATCGAAGTTTTTGCAATTTTTCCAAGGCTATAGCCTTACTTTTTGACCAAAATGGGACCGTCGAATTCTTTGCAATTTTTGCAAGGCTATAGCCTTACTTTTTGACCAAAATTGGACCATCAAATTTTTGCAATTTTTCTAAGACTAAAGCCTTACTTTTTGACCAAAATTGAACCATCGAATTTTTTGCAATATTTCCAAGGCTATAGCCTTACTTTTTGACAAAAATTGGACCATCGAATTTTTTGCAATTTTTGCAAGGCTATAGCGTTACTTTTTGACCAAAATGGAACCATCGATTTTTTTGCAATATTTGCAAGGCTATAGCCTTACTTTTTGACCAAAATTGGACCATCGAATTTTTTGCAAATTTTCCAAGGCTATAGCCTTACTTTTTGACCAAATTTGGACCATCGAAATTTTTGCAATTATTCCAAGGCTAAAGCCTTACTTTTTGACCAAAATTGGACCATCGAATTTTTTGCAATTTTTCCAAGGCTATAGCCTTACTTTTTGACCAAAATTGGAACATCGAATTGTTTGTAATTTTTCCAAGCCTATAGCCTTCCTTTTTGACCAAAATGAGACCATCGAATTTTTTGCAATTATTCCAAGGCTATAGCCTTACTTTTTGACCAAAGTTGGACCATCGAATTGTTTGTAATTTTTCAACGGCTATAGCCTTACTTTTTGACCAAAATAAGACCATCGAATTTTTTGCAATTTATCCAAGGCTATAGCCTTACTTTTTGACCAAAATTGGACCATCGAATTTTTTTGCAATTTTTCCAAGGCTATAGCCTTCCTTTTTGACCAAAATGAGACCATCGAAGTTTTTGCAATTTTTCAAAGGCTATAGCCTTACTTTTTGACCAAAGTTGGACCATCGAATTTTTTGTAATTTTTCAAAGGCTATAGCCTTACTTTTTCACCAAAATTGGACCATCGAATTTTTTGCAATTTTTCCAAGACTATAGCCTTACTTTTCGACCAAAATGGGACCATTGATTTTTTTGCAATTTTTCCAAGGCTATAGCCTTACTCTTTGACCAAAATTGGACTAATGAATTTTTTGCAATTTTTCCAAGGCTATAGCCTTACTTTCTGACCAAAATTGGACCATCAAATTTTTTGCAATTTTTCCAAGACTAAAGCCTTACATTTTGACCAAAATTGGACCATCGATTTTTTGCAATTTTTTCAAGGCTAAGGCGTTACTTTTTGACCAAAATTGGACCATCGAATTTTTTGCAATTTTTCCAAGACTATAGCCTTACTTTTCGACCAAAATGGGACCATTGATTTTTTTGCAATTTTTCCAAGGCTATAGCCTTACTTTTTGACCAAAATGGGACCGTCGAATTCTTTGCAATTTTTGCAAGGCTATAGCCTTACTTTTTGACCAAAATTGGACCATCAAATTTTTGCAATTTTTCTAAGACTAAAGCCTTACTTTTTGACCAAAATTGAACCATCGAATTTTTTGCAATATTTCCAAGGCTATAGCCTTACTTTTTGACAAAAATTGGACCATCGAATTTTTTGCAATTTTTGCAAGGCTATAGCGTTACTTTTTGACCAAAATGGAACCATCGATTTTTTTGCAATATTTGCAAGGCTATAGCCTTACTTTTTGACCAAAATTGGACCATCGAATTTTTTGCAAATTTTCCAAGGCTATAGCCTTACTTTTTGACCAAATTTGGACCATCGAAATTTTTGCAATTATTCCAAGGCTATAGCCTTACTTTTTGACCAAAATTGGAACATCGAATTGTTTGTAATTTTTCCAAGCCTATAGCCTTCCTTTTTGACCAAAATGAGACCATCGAATTTTTTGCAATTATTCCAAGGCTATAGCCTTACTTTTTGACCAAAGTTGGACCATCGAATTTTTTGTAATTTTTCAACGGCTATAGCCTTACTTTTTGACCAAAATAAGACCATCGAATTTTTTGCAATTTATCCAAGGCTATAGCCTTACTTTTTGACCAAAATTGGACCATCGAATTTTTTTGCAATTTTTCCAAGGCTATAGCCTTCCTTTTTGACCAAAATGAGACCATCGAAGTTTTTGCAATTTTTCAAAGGCTATAGCCTTACTTTTTGACCAAAGTTGGACCATCGAATTTTTTGTAATTTTTCAAAGGCTATAGCCTTACTTTTTCACCAAAATTGGACCATCGAATTTTTTGCAATTTTTCCAAGACTATAGCCTTACTTTTCGACCAAAATGGGACCATTGATTTTTTTGCAATTTTTCCAAGGCTATAGCCTTACTCTTTGACCAAAATTGGACTAATGAATTTTTTGCAATTTTTCCAAGGCTATAGCCTTACTTTCTGACCAAAATGGGACCGTCGAATTCTTTGCAATTTTTGCAAGGCTAAAGCCTTACTTTTTGACCAAAATTGGACCATCAAATTTTTTGCAATTTTTCCAAGACTAAAGCCTTACATTTTGACCAAAATTGGACCATCGAATTTTTTGCAATTTTTTCAAGGCTAAGGCGTTACTTTTTGACCAAAATTGGACCATCGAATTTTTTGCAATTTTTCCAAGACTATAGCCTTACTTTTCGACCAAAATGGGACCATTGATTTTTTTGCAATTTTTCCAAGGCTATAGCCTCTTTTTTGACCAAAATTGGACCATCGAAGTTTTTGCAATTTTTGCAAGGCTATAGCCTTACTTTTTGACCAAAATGGGACCGTCGAATTCTTTGCAATTTTTGCAAGGCTATAGCCTTACTTTTTGACCAAAATTGGACCATCAAATTTTTGCAATTTTTCCAAGGCTAAAGCCTTACTTTTTGACCAAAATTGGACCATCGAATTTTTTGCAAATTTTCCAAGGCTATAGCCTTACTTTTTGACCGAAATTGGACTAATGAATTTTTTGCAATTTTTCTAAGGCTATAGCCTTACTTTCTGACCAAAATGGGACCGTCGAATTCTTTGCAATTTTTGCAAGGCTATAGCCTTACTTTTTGACCAAAATTGGACCATCAAATTTTTTGCAATTTTTCCAAGACTAAAGCCTTACTTTTTGACCAAAATTGGACCATCGTATTTTTTGCAATTTCTTCAAGGCTAAGGCGTTACTTTTTGACCAAAATTGGACCATCGAATTTTTTGCAATTTTTCCAAGACTATAGCCTTACTTTTCGACCAAAATGGGACCATTGATTTTTTTACAATTTTTCCAAGGCTATAGCCTAAATTTTTGACGAAAATGGGACCATCAACTTTTTTGCAATTTTTCCAAGGCTATAGCCTCTTTTTTAACCAAAATTGGACCATCGAAGTTTTTGCAATTTTTCCAAGGCTATAGCCTTACTTTTCGACCAAAATGGGACCATTGATTTTTTTACAATTTTTCCAAGGCTATAGCCTTACTTTTTGACCAAAATGGGACCGTCGAATTCTTTGCAATTTTTGCAAGGCTATAGCCTTACTTTTTGACCAAAATTGGACCATCAAATTTTTGCAATTTTTCCAAGGCTAAAGCCTTACTTTTTGACCAAAATTGAACCATCAAATTTTTTGCAATTTTTCCAAGACTAAAGCCTTACATTTTGACCAAAATTGGACCATCGAATTTTTTGCAATTTTTCCAAGACTATAGCCTTACTTTTCGACCAAAATGGGACCATTGATTTTTTTGCAATTTTTCCAAGGCTATAGCCTTACTCTTTGACCAAAATTGGACTAATGAATTTTTTGCAATTTTTCCAAGGCTATAGCCTTACTTTCTGACCAAAATGGGACCGTCGAATTCTTTGCAATTTTTGCAAGGCTAAAGCCTTACTTTTTGACCAAAATAAGACCATCGAATTTTTTGCAATTTATCCAAGGCTATAGCCTTACTTTTTGACCAAAATTGGACCATCGAATTTTTTTGCAATTTTTCCAAGGCTATAGCCTTCCTTTTTGACCAAAATGAGACCATCGAAGTTTTTGCAATTTTTCAAAGGCTATAGCCTTACTTTTTGACCAAAGTTGGACCATCGAATTTTTTGTAATTTTTCAAAGGCTATAGCCTTACTTTTTCACCAAAATTGGACCATCGAATTTTTTGCAATTTTTCCAAGACTATAGCCTTACTTTTCGACCAAAATGGGACCATTGATTTTTTTGCAATTTTTCCAAGGCTATAGCCTTACTCTTTGACCAAAATTGGACTAATGAATTTTTTGCAATTTTTCCAAGGCTATAGCCTTACTTTCTGACCAAAATTGGACCGTCGAATTCTTTGCAATTTTTGCAAGGCTAAAGCCTTACTTTTTGACCAAAATTGGACCATCAAATTTTTTGCAATTTTTCCAAGACTAAAGCCTTACATTTTGACCAAAATTGGACCATCGATTTTTTGCAATTTTTTCAAGGCTAAGGCGTTACTTTTTGACCAAAATTGGACCATCGAATTTTTTGCAATTTTTCCAAGACTATAGCCTTACTTTTCGACCAAAATGGGACCATTGATTTTTTTGCAATTTTTCCAAGGCTATAGCCTCTTTTTTGACCAAAATTGGACCATCGAAGTTTTTGCAATTTTTCCAAGGCTATAGCCTTACTTTTTGACCAAAATGGGACCGTCGAATTCTTTGCAATTTTTGCAAGGCTATAGCCTTACTTTTTGACCAAAATTGGACCATCAAATTTTTGCAATTTTTCCAAGGCTAAAGCCTTACTTTTTGACCAAAATTGGACCATCGAATTTTTTGCAATTTTTCCAAGACTATAGCCTTACTTTTCGACCAAAATGGGACCATTGATTTTTTTACAATTTTTCCAAGGCTATAGCCTAAATTTTTGACGAAAATTGGACTAATGAATTTTTTGCAATTTTTCTAAGGCTATAGCCTTACTTTCTGACCAAAATGGGACCGTCGAATTCTTTGCAATTTTTGCAAGGCTATAGCCTTACTTTTTGACCAAAATTTGACCATCAAATTTTTTGCAATTTTTCCAAGACTAAAGCCTTACTTTTTGACCAAAATTGGACCATCGTATTTTTTGCAATTTCTTCAAGGCTAAGGCGTTACTTTTTGACCAAAATTGGACCATCGAATTTTTTGCAATTTTTCCAAGACTATAGCCTTACTTTTCGACCAAAATGGGACCATTGATTTTTTTACAATTTTTCCAAGGCTATAGCCTAAATTTTTGACGAAAATGGGACCATCAACTTTTTTGCAATTTTTCCAAGGCTATAGCCTCTTTTTTAACCAAAATTGGACCATCGAAGTTTTTGCAATTTTTCCAAGGCTATAGCCTTACTTTTCGACCAAAATGGGACCATTGATTTTTTTACAATTTTTCCAAGGCTATAGCCTTACTTTTTGACCAAAATGGGACCGTCGAATTCTTTGCAATTTTTGCAAGGCTATAGCCTTACTTTTTGACCAAAATTGGACCATCAAATTTTTGCAATTTTTCCAAGGCTAAAGCCTTACTTTTTGACCAAAATTGAACCATCAAATTTTTTGCAATTTTTCCAAGACTAAAGCCTTACATTTTGACCAAAATTGGACCATCGAATTTTTTGCAATTTCTTCAAAGCTATAGCCTTACTTTTTGACCAAAATTGGACCATCGAATTTTTTACAACTTTTGCAAGGCAATAGCCTTGCTTTTTGACCAAAATTGGACCATCGAATTTTTTGCAATTTTTCCAAGACTATAGCCTTACTTTTCGACCAAAATGGGACCATTGATTTTTTTGCAATTTTTCCAAGGCTATAGCCTTACTCTTTGACCAAAATTGGACTAATGAATTTTTTGCAATTTTTCCAAGGCTATAGCCTTACTTTTTGACCAAAATGGGACCGTCGAATTCTTTGCAATTTTTGCAAGGCTAAAGCCTTACTTTTTGACCAAAATTGGACCATCAAATTTTTTGCAATTTTTCCAAGACTAAAGCCTTACATTTTGACCAAAATTGGACCATCGAATTTTTTGCAATTTCTTCAAGGCTAAGGCGTTACTTTTTGACCAAAATTGGACCATCGAATTTTTTGCAATTTTTCCAAGACTATAGCATTACTTTTCGACAAAAATGGGACCATTGATTTTTTTGCAATTTTTCCAAGGCTATAGCCTCTTTTTTGACCAAAATTGGACCATCGAAGTTTTTGCAATTTTTCCAAGGCTATAGCCTTACTTTTTGACCAAAATGGGACCGTCGAATTCTTTGCAATTTTTGCAAGGCTATAGCCTTACTTTTTGACCAAAATTGGACCATAAAATTTTTGCAATTTTTCCAAGGCTAAAGCCTTACTTTTTGACCAAAATTGGACCATCGAATTTTTTGCAAATTTTCCAAGGCTATAGCCTTACTGTTTGACCAAAATTGGACCATCGAATTGTTTGCAATTTTTGCAAGGCTATAGCCTTACTTTTTGACCAAAATTGGACCATCAAATTTTTTGCAATTTTTCCAAAGCTATAGCCTTACTTTTTGACCAAAATGGGACCGTCGAATTCTTTGCAATTTTTCAAGGCTATAGCCTTACTTTTTGACCAAAATTGGACCATCAAATTTTTTGCAATTTTTCCAAGAATAAAGCCTTACTTTTTGACCAAAATTGGACCATCGAATTTTTTGCAATATTTGCAAGGCTATAGCCTTACTTTTTGACCAAAATTGGACCATCGAATTTTTTGCAAATTTTCCAAGGCTATAGCCTTACTGTTTGACCAAAATTGGACCATCGAATTGTTTGCAATTTTTGCAAGGCTATAGCCTTACTTTTTGACCAAAATTGGACCATCAAATTTTTTGCAATTTTTCCAAAGCTATAGCCTTACTTTTTGACCAAAATGGGACCGTCGAATTCTTTGCAATTTTTCAAGGCTATAGCCTTACTTTTTGACCAAAATTGGACCATCAAATTTTTTGCAATTTTTCCAAGAATAAAGCCTTACTTTTTGACCAAAATTGGACCATCGAATTTTTTGCAATATTTCCAAGGCTATAGCCTTACTTTTTGACCAAAATTGGACCATCGAATTTTTTGCAAATTTTCCAAGGCTATAGCCTTACTTTTTGACTAAATTTGGACCATCGAAATTTTTGCAATTATTCCAAGGCTAAAGCCTTACTCTTTGACCAAAATTTGACCATCGAATTTTTTGCAATTTTTCCAAGGCTATAGCCTTACTTTTTGACCAAAATTGGAACATCGAATTGTTTTTAATTTTTCCAAGCCTATAGCCTTCCTTTTTGACCAAAATGAGACCATCGAATTTTTTGCAATTTTTCCAAGGCTATAGCCTTACTTTTTGACCAAAGTTGGACCATCGAATTTTTTGTAATTTTTCAACGGCTATAGCCTTACTTTTTGACCAAAATAAGACCATCGAATTTTTTGCAATTTATCCAAGGCTATAGCCTTACTTTTTGACCAAAATTGGACCATCGAATTTTTTTGCAATTTTTCCAAGGCTATAGCCTTCCTTTTTGACCAAAATGAGACCATCGAAGTTTTTGCAATTTTTCAAAGGCTATAGCCTTACTTTTTGACCAAAGTTGGACCATCGAATTTTTTGCAATTTTTCCAAGGCTATAGCCTAAATTTTTGATGAAAATGGGACCGTGGAATTCTTTGCAATTTTTCCAAGGCTATAGCCTCTTTTTTGACCAAAATTGGACCATCGAAGTTTTTGCAATTTTTCCAAGGCTATAGCCTTACTTTTTGGCCAAAATTGGACAATCGAATTTTTTGCAATTTCTTCAAGGCTAAGGCGTTACTTTTTGACCAAAATTGGACCATCGAATTTTTTGCAATTTTTCCAAGACTATAGCCTTACTTTTCGACCAAAATGGGACCATTGATTTTTTTGCAATTTTTCCAAGGCTATAGCCTCTTTTTTGACCAAAATTGGACCATCGAAGTTTTTGCAATTTTTCCAAGGCTATAGCCTTACTTTTTGACCAAAATGGGACCGTCGAATTCTTTGCAATTTTTGCAAGGCTATAGCCTTACTTTTTGACCAAAATTGGACCATCGAATTTTTTGCAATTTTTCCAAGACTATAGCCTTACTTTTCGACCAAAATGGGACCATTGATTTTTTTGCAATTTTTCCAAGGCTATAGCCTCTTTTTTAACCAAAATTGGACGATCGAAGTTTTTGCAATTTTTCCAAGGCTATAGCCTTACTTTTTGACCAAAATGGGACCGTCGAATTCTTTGCAATTTTTGCAAGGCTATAGCCTTACTTTTTGACCAAAATTGGACCATCAAATTTTTGCAATTTTTCCAAGGCTAAAGCCTTACTTTTTGACCAAAATTGGACCATCGAATTTTTTGCAAATTTTCCAAGGCTATAGCCTTACTTTTTGACCAAAATTGGACCATTGAAATTTTTGCAACTTTTGCAAGGCAATAGCCTTACTTTTTGACCAAATTTGGACCATCGAAATTTTTGCAATTATTCCAAGGCTATAGCCTTACTTTTTGACCAAAATTGGACCATCGAATTTTTTGCGATTGTTCCAAGGCTATAGCCTTACTTTTTGACCAAAATTGGACTAATGAATTTTTTGCAATTTTTCCAAGGCTATAGCCTCACTTTTTGACGAAAATTGGACCGTCGAATTCTTTGCAATTTTTGCAAGGCTATAGCCTTACTTTTTGACCAAAATTGGACCATAAAATTTTTGCAATTTTTCCAAGGCTAAAGCCTTACTTTTTGACCAAAATTGGACCATCGAATTTTTTGCAAATTTTCCAAGGCTATAGCCTTACTTTTTGACAAAAATTGGACCATCGGATTTTTTGCAATTTTTCCAAGGCTATAGCCTTACTTTTTGACCAAAATGAGACCATCGAATTTTTTGCAATTTTTGCAAGGCTATAGCCTTACTTTTTGACCAAAATTGGACCATCGAATTTGTTGCAATTTTTCCAAGGCTATAGCCTTACTTTTTGACCAAAATGGGACCGTCGAATTCTTTGAATTTTTTTTAAGGCTATAGCCTTACTTTTTGACCAAAATTGGACCATCGAATTTTTTGCAATTTTTCCAAGGCTATAGCCTTACTTTTTGACCAAAATTGGAGCATCGAATTTGTTGCAATTTTTCCAAGGCTAAAGCCTTACTGTTTGACCAAAATTGGACCATCGAATTGTTTGCAATTTTTCCAAGGCTATAGCCTTACTTTTTGACCAAAATGGGACCATCGAATTTTTTGCAATTTTTCCAAGGCTATAGCCTTACTTTTTGACCCAAATTGGACCATCGAATTTTTTGCAATTTTTCCAAAGCTATAGCCTTACTTTTTGACCAAAATGGGACCATTGAATTCTTTGCAATTTTTCCAAGGCTATAGCCTTACTTTTTGACCAAAATTGGACCATCGAATTGTTTGCAATTTTTCCAAGGCTATAGCCTTACTTTTTGACCAAAATTGGACCATCGGATTTTTTGCAATTTTTCCAAGGCTATAGCCTTACTTTTTGACCAAATTGAGACCATCGAATTTTTTGCAATTTTTGCAAGGCTATAGCCTTACTTTTTGACCAAAATTGGACCATCGAATTTGTTGCTATTTTTCCAAGGCAATAGCCTTACTTTTTGACCAAAATGGGACCGTCGAATTCTTTGCATTTTTTGCAAGGCTATAGCCTTACTTTTTGACCAAAATTGGACCATCAAATTTTTTGCAATTTTTCCAAAGCTATAGCCTTACTTTTTGACCAAAATGGGACCGTCGAATTCTTTGCAATTTTTCAAGGCTATAGCCTTACTTTTTGACCAAAATTGGACCATCAAATTTTTTGCAATTTTTCCAAGAATAAAGCCTTACTTTTTGACCAAAATTGGACCATCGAATTTTTTGCAATATTTCCAAGGCTATAGCCTTACTTTTTGACCAAAATTGGACCATCGAATTTTTTGCAAATTTTCCAAGGCTATAGCCTTACTTTTTGACTAAATTTGGACCATCGAAATTTTTGCAATTATTCCAAGGCTAAAGCCTTACTCTTTGACCAAAATTTGACCATCGAATTTTTTGCAATTTTTCCAAGGCTATAGCCTTACTTTTTGACCAAAATTGGAACATCGAATTGTTTTTAATTTTTCCAAGCCTATAGCCTTCCTTTTTGACCAAAATGAGACCATCGAATTTTTTGCAATTTTTCCAAGGCTATAGCCTTACTTTTTGACCAAAGTTGGACCATCGAATTTTTTGTAATTTTTCAACGGCTATAGCCTTACTTTTTGACCAAAATAAGACCATCGAATTTTTTGCAATTTATCCAAGGCTATAGCCTTACTTTTTGACCAAAATTGGACCATCGAATTTTTTTGCAATTTTTCCAAGGCTATAGCCTTCCTTTTTGACCAAAATGAGACCATCGAAGTTTTTGCAATTTTTCAAAGGCTATAGCCTTACTTTTTGACCAAAGTTGGACCATCGAATTTTTTGCAATTTTTCCAAGGCTATAGCCTAAATTTTTGATGAAAATGGGACCGTGGAATTCTTTGCAATTTTTCCAAGGCTATAGCCTCTTTTTTGACCAAAATTGGACCATCGAAGTTTTTGCAATTTTTCCAAGGCTATAGCCTTACTTTTTGGCCAAAATTGGACAATCGAATTTTTTGCAATTTCTTCAAGGCTAAGGCGTTACTTTTTGACCAAAATTGGACCATCGAATTTTTTGCAATTTTTCCAAGACTATAGCCTTACTTTTCGACCAAAATGGGACCATTGATTTTTTTGCAATTTTTCCAAGGCTATAGCCTCTTTTTTGACCAAAATTGGACCATCGAAGTTTTTGCAATTTTTCCAAGGCTATAGCCTTACTTTTTGACCAAAATGGGACCGTCGAATTCTTTGCAATTTTTGCAAGGCTATAGCCTTACTTTTTGACCAAAATTGGACCATCGAATTTTTTGCAATTTTTCCAAGACTATAGCCTTACTTTTCGACCAAAATGGGACCATTGATTTTTTTGCAATTTTTCCAAGGCTATAGCCTCTTTTTTAACCAAAATTGGACGATCGAAGTTTTTGCAATTTTTCCAAGGCTATAGCCTTACTTTTTGACCAAAATGGGACCGTCGAATTCTTTGCAATTTTTGCAAGGCTATAGCCTTACTTTTTGACCAAAATTGGACCATCAAATTTTTGCAATTTTTCCAAGGCTAAAGCCTTACTTTTTGACCAAAATTGGACCATCGAATTTTTTGCAAATTTTCCAAGGCTATAGCCTTACTTTTTGACCAAAATTGGACCATTGAAATTTTTGCAACTTTTGCAAGGCAATAGCCTTACTTTTTGACCAAATTTGGACCATCGAAATTTTTGCAATTATTCCAAGGCTATAGCCTTACTTTTTGACCAAAATTGGACCATCGAATTTTTTGCGATTGTTCCAAGGCTATAGCCTTACTTTTTGACCAAAATTGGACTAATGAATTTTTTGCAATTTTTCCAAGGCTATAGCCTCACTTTTTGACGAAAATTGGACCATCGAATTTTTTGCAATTTTTCCAAGGCTAAAGCCTTACTTTTTTAACAAAATTGGACCATCGAATTTTTTGCAATTTTTCCAAGGCTATAGCCTTACTTTTCGACCAAAATGGGACCATTGATTTTTTTGCAATTTTTCCAAGGCTATAGCCTAAATTTTTGACGAAAATGGGACCATCAACTTTTTTGCAATTTTTCCAAGGCTATAGCCTCTTTTTTGACCAAAATTGGACGATCGAAGTTTTTGCAATTTTTCCAAGGCTATAGCCTTACTTTTTGACCAAAATTGGAGCATCGAATTTTTTGCAATTTTTCCAAGGCTATAGCCTTACTTTTTGACCAAAATGAGACCATCGAATTTTTTGCAATTTTTCCAAGGCTATAGCCTCACTTTTTGCCGAAAATTGGACCATCGAATTTTTTGCAATTTTTCCAAGGCTAAAGCCTTACTTTTTTAACAAAATTGGACCATCGAATTTTTTGCAATTTTTCCAAGGCTATAGCCTTACTTTTTGACCAAAACGAGACCATCGAATTTTTTGCAATTTTTCCAAGGCTATAGCCTTACTTTTTGACCAAAATTGGTCCATCGAATTTTTTGCAATTTTTCCAAGGCTATAGCCTTACTTTTGACCAAAACTGGACCATCGAAATTTTTACAACTTTTGCAAGGCAATAGCCTTACTTTTTGACCAAAATTGGACCATCGAATTTTTTGCAATTTTTCCAAGGCTATAGCCTTACTTTTTGACCAAAATTGGACCATCGAATTTTTTGCAATTTTTCCAAGGCTAAAGCCTTACTGTTTGACCAAAATTGGACCATCGAATTGTTTGCAATTTTTCCAAGGCTATAGCCTTACTTTTTGACCCAAATTGGACCATCGAATTTTTTGCAATTTTTCCAAAGCTATAGCCTTACTTTTTGACCAAAATGGGACCATCGAATTCTTTGCAATTTTTCCAAGGCTATAGCCTTACTTTTTGACCAAAATTGGACCATCGAATTGTTTGCAATTTTTCCAAGGCTATAGCCTTACTTTTTGACCAAAATTGGACCATCGGATTTTTTGCAATTTTTCCAAGGCTATAGCCTTACTTTTTGACCAAAATGAGACCATCGAATTTTTTGCAATTTTTGCAAGGCTATAGCCTTACTTTTTGACCAAAATTGGACCATCGAATTTGTTGCAATTTTTCCAAGGCTATAGCCTTACTTTTTGACCAAAATGGGACCGTCGAATTCTTTGCATTTTTTGCAAGGCTATAGCCTTACTTTTTGACCAAAATTGGACCATCGAATTTTTTGCAATTTTTCCAAGGCTATAGCCTTACTTTTTGACCAAAATTGGAGCATCGAATTTTTTGCAATTTTTCCAAGGCTAAAGCCTTACTGTTTGACCAAAATTGGACCATCGAATTGTTTGCAATTTTTCCAAGGCTATAGCCTTACTTTTTGACCAAAATGGGACCATCGAATTTTTTGCAATTTTTCCAAGGCTATAGCCTTACTTTTTGACCCAAATTGGACCATCGAATTTTTTGCAATTTTTCCAAAGCTATAGCCTTACTTTTTGACCAAAATGGGACCATCGAATTCTTTGCAATTTTTCCAAGGCTATAGCCTTACTTTTTGACCAAAATTGGACCATCGAATTGTTTGCAATTTTTCCAAGGCTATAGCCTTACTTTTTGACCAAAATTGGACCATCGGATTTTTTGCAATTTTTCCAAGGCTATAGCCTTACTTTTTGACCAAAATGAGACCATCGAATTTTTTGCAATTTTTGCAAGGCTATAGCCTTACTTTTTGACCAAAATTGGAGCATCGAATTTTTTGCAATTTTTCCAAGGCTATAGCCTTACTCTTTGACCAAAATGAGACCATCGAATTTTTTGCAATTTTTCCAAGGCTATAGCCTCACTTTTTGCCGAAAATTGGACCATCGAATTTTTTGCAATTTTTCCAAGGCTAAAGCCTTACTTTTTTAACAAAATTGGACCATCGAATTTTTTGCAATTTTTCCAAGGCTATAGCCTTACTTTTTGACCAAAACGAGACCATCGAATTTTTTGCAATTTTTCCAAGGCTATAGCCTTACTTTTTGACCAAAATTGGTCCATCGAATTTTTTGCAATTTTTCCAAGGCTATAGCCTTACTTTTGACCAAAACTGGACCATCGAAATTTTTACAACTTTTGCAAGGCAATAGCCTTACTTTTTGACCAAAATTGGAGCATCGAATTTTTTGCAATTTTTCCAAGGCTATAGCCTTACTTTTTGACCAAAATTGGACCATCGAATTTTTTGCAATTTTTCCAAGGCTAAAGCCTTACTGTTTGACCAAAATGGGACCATCGAATTTTTTGCAATTTTTCCAAGGCTATAGCCTTACTTTTTGACCCAAATTGGACCATCGAATTTTTTGCAATTTTTCCAAAGCTATAGCCTTACTTTTTGACCAAAATGGGACCATCGAATTCTTTGCAATTTTTCCAAGGCTATAGCCTTACTTTTTGACCAAAATTGGACCATCGAATTGTTTGCAATTTTTCCAAGGCTATAGCCTTACTTTTTGACCAAAATTGGACCATCGGATTTTTTGCAATTTTTCCAAGGCTATAGCCTTACTTTTTGACCAAAATGAGACCATCGAATTTTTTGCAATTTTTGCAAGGCTATAGCCTTACTTTTTGACCAAAATTGGACCATTGAATTTGTTGCAATTTTTCCAAGGCTATAGCCTTACTTTTTGACCAAAATGGGACCGTCGAATTCTTTGCATTTTTTGCAAGGCTATAGCCTTACTTTTTGACCAAAATTGGACCATCAAATTTTTTGCAATTTTTCCAAAGCTATAGCCTTACTTTTTGACCAAAATGGGACCGTCAAATTTTTTGCAATTTTAGCAAGGCTAGAATAGCCTTACTATTAGTTCAAAATTGGATAATAGGTTTTTGTGGAAAAATTTGTTGGATATTTTTGGAATTTCTTTAGTTGGAAGGAATTCTAGACTCTTGATTATGGAGTGATTATGAAATATGTGAATTTAATGCAATTTAGGATTGTATGTTTATGTTAATAGGGGATAAATAGATAATTTATATTGGTTGGTATGTAGCAGGATAAGAGACAAAATTGTTGTTTTTTGTAAGATCTTTTGAGTTAAAATTTTAAGATATGAATTACGCAATGAACTGAAAAGATTGATAATGAAGAAGATGAAAAGACGAAATTCATGGATCTATTATATAGTCATGATGGTCGTTGATCACATCTAAAATTGATTGCCATTTCTGTAATCTCTTGGGAGTACTTCCTACAGTTTATCAATACAACAAAACATAATACAAAATCCGAGTTTGTTTGTCCCAATTTTTAACTTATGCTATCAATGCAATAACTAAGTTTAATCGGATGGTCTTTTCTCCGCATTCTTTTTTGTAAACTCCTCTGCATTTTTATCATATTTACTTCTGTTTTTCAAGTATTCCTCTGCAAGATCAGGCCGCAAAGGATGCTCTGGTTCTGGGTCATGAACCAAAGCAACAAGAGCTTGGATTACTGCAAATTCAAAATACTCTAATTAGGCTGGGTTTCAACTTTACCAAAAATCTATTTGCATGGTACAAAGAACCCCATTAACTCAATCCATTCTTCTAAGATAGTTGATAAAGGTCACAGCATGTACTTAGGAACTTTTAAACATTGAAATCTGAGCCTTAAGCTCCATAGTTTTATTATTGCTCAAGCACTGTTACAAATCAACGATCTTCTCTACCTTACATTTGTGATTAGCATTGCCTATTGCCTTTCCTCCAGGCACACCCAATGCATGGCATTCTAACATGCATCAATAAGTAAGATTATTCTTTGGATGCTTCACATAAATTAGTCATGAGAAAGGTTTCTCCTATATCATAGCAATTCATTTAGGGGGAGGGGAAAAATGGGCTGAGCCTATCTGTACACAAGTAGCAACAGTTCTTTAACTAAATTATTCCAATACCCAGAATCAAATTCTTTACTTCTCTGCATCACATTTTGCGTAATAAAATTTAAGACTTAAGTATAACTTCTATCTAAAATGTGCTGGCCTTTAATTGCATGTGCCAAAAATGTGTCAATATGTGCCAAAATGGCATTCTCGTTTGTCACTGGATTGACCAGGCCTGGAAAAATAGAAAAAACACTAACCTTGCTCAGTTTTTGTCGCAGGCTTCCAATTTTCGGGACTAATTATTGGAAGACAAACTTGGCCCTTCTCATCAATATTTGGATGATAAATTTTGGTCTTGAATGTAACCTTGCAAGAAAATTTTGAATAAAGTTACAAATACAACAACACTTTTGAAGAATTTGTGCACATAGTAGCTCCACTCTAAGGCAGCTAGGGGGGCCTTGAACAATGAGGGCAAAAATGGAAAGATAAATAATGAATTAATACTTTTTCAAAGACCTCCCTGGCGTGATGGAAAAATTTCCAACATTCCCTTAAACATATAAAAAAGAAGAAAATTTTGGGACAAAATTTGCAGAAGATGCTTAGTCAAAATATTTATGAACAACTTCATTATGTATAAAATGAAAAGCTCATTAATCTGATTTGGCTTTCAAAGTTTCTCAAGCCAAATTAAAAGTTGTATTATAGTTTATTGTTTGTAGTACGTTTTAAGTCACATTATGTTAGTTACTCAAAACTTTACCATTGACTATAACTTTTAAATTAATTTTTGGGCAAACCAGGAGACTAAATTTTGACGAAAGTTGTTATTCCTGGGGGCTGGGTGGCTGGGGGAAGGGGGTGACTATAGCTCATATTCACATTTATATTGTGATTGTGGTCGTCGATTTGTGTTGTGTCAAATTGTGACAATGGTTGTCACTCTTTGGTATTTGTCTCTGTTGTCAGTGAGATGGATCAGCTAAACAGGTCCCAATTGCACCCTATTTACCGGTAGCCTGGTGTAAAGTAGCCCTTGTCACACCCTCGCTTTGGTACCTTCCATTCTGCCAGCAATTGCTTGATGTTCTGATGTTTTTTTCCTCATTACATTTCCAAAGAAACCAAATTATCTTTCATAATGGTAAATGATTTAAGAAAAATAAATCGTACCTTTGGAGGTTTGAAAGGATATTCTGCTGGGAAATTAATCTCTATTCTAAAAGCACCCTTATTGTAAGGAGCCTTGTCCTGTAAAGGTAAACAAAAAAAGGTTAAAAATATGTATAAGAAACCAAAACAAAGTTCAAAAATCTATAAATCTATTTATCCTGCAGCAACAACTGATACAAGGTTGGTATTTTGAAAATCGATGTTCATGTTACGCTTGCAATCAATAAACAAAATAATACAATCTCGACATTGCTTCAAGTTGTGTATATTAGTGCTCACGCTATTGTTAAAGCAACAGAAAAAAGAATATATAACATTAACCTGGTGAACTCCTAAAATCCAAGCTGAAACTTGGGAATCAAGAATAAAAAACTTACTGGAACAATTAGACCCTGCCAATTGAGAATATTTGATTCATCAACTTGAATTTCTCTGAAGAGCTTTACGCCAGAAGATCTAATATCATTGAGTTCCTATGATTATATCAAATTTTTTAATAACAAAAAGAAAGGAACATTTTAAAGAATTCAAGCACTTTTTTTTAATTGGGTGAGTAATTTTTTGTGCTCTTAATTTACTGCTTTGAAGCTCAACTTGGTTCTAAAACCAGTGCAATAGAGAGTGTCAAGTCACTTCTCAATTAATAATTTTTGAATAAAATAGGGGATAGACTTCAAACTAATAGGTCAAAGGGCGTAAGAGGAGGATAGAAGACAATTTTAAAGAAAAGGTTATCATTTACCATTTTATGGTAGATAAATTCTGTGGATAAAAGATATCAAAACAAAAAAAGAAGGAGAACATTGCTTGGGTACAGAAGGATAAACTTTGCTTCCTTCTTTGCCCCTACTTGCTAATGACAGGGGGAATACCGGGTTTACCTCATACTCTTGAATAGCCTACCCAGCATAATTGGCTTCATTTAGTCAAAGTATATATAACATAAAGAAAACCCAGATTGGAAAAACAGCATGAAGGATATTAGCAAGATCTTACAATCTTTCAGTTTGGCCAGAAATACAAAAATTGCAAGGTTTAAAATAGAATCTTTTACCAACAGCAAATGATGTGAAAAAATAATCTTGCATTTTAGATTTCACAACCCTAGAAGTCACCAGGATTTTGAAAAGTTTGTGAAACATTGCTAGAGATTGCTGATGTGAATGAAAAGCATGTTGAGGTTAATTTTTCCAGTCTGGGTGCCAACACCACAAGAAACTTTGTATGTTAAGTTTTGCAAGAAGTTTTGTATATTTTCTTTCAATTGTTTCAAAATGGGCAATGAATGGAGGTTAATAAAGTGCTCTTCAGCTTTGGTTATACGTAGCTAAAAGCAAATTAAAAGCGAGCAATTGTTAGGAATTATTTCATTAACTTCCATTTGAAATTCACAAAACTAAAAACTGATTTGGCTTTCAGTTGGTTTCACATCCTGTTATTTCCAAGAAATGCAGAATATAATATGAATAGTATTTTGAGTTTAACTTTATTTCTACAAGGAATTCTTAAAAATTTGATAGAAAAGGTTATTTTAAAGTATGATGTTGGTTCCATATGATAATGGTGAAAAAGTATGGTTTTGTTATCATAATGGTGAAAAAATGCACTAAATGCTTTATTGAAAATGAGACGTAAGTGATACATGGCCTAACTCTGATATTTAAAAAAAGGTCCTAGACATAGATACTAAGTGCGGCATTAGTTGTATTAAATTTGGTGCTGCATTTGCGCCGTTAAACACATCTCATTTATCAACAGCGTGGATTTAAAACGGAAGGTGTCCTGTCTCAAACCGGGAAAGTTCCGCAATTCACAAAGGCCGCACTCTTATCAGCAAAAACAAGGAACAAGAAATAAAACGTTACTTTAAAAAAGTATATTTTTTACTTTCATGCAGTTTCATTTTTCCTTTTTAGCTATCTTTTCATTGATGCTAACGCCCAAACTAAGCCAAGGAAGATGCGAGTTCGCTTTATATAACAACTCCAGCTTGTCCAATGTCCAACCAGAACACCCCAAAAATAATGCGAAGAAAGGGCCATGATTTTGCGAAATAAACAACGAATCTCCCAAACTTTACAAATAAATTGACGGTGTGATGTTAGCTGAACCGTTTGGTGGCAAAAATCGATGGTTTTATTACCGAATGTGCGCCAAGTCAAAGATATTCTAACTCACCTTAGTCAACCTCCTTGTGGCAGCCATCTTGAGAACTGAAGCAAGGAACGGCCTGGGGAGAGTTTCGAATTTGCAGACAAGCTATGCCGTCATATTAGGAAACCCTGCCCCACAAAGGGAAAGTACAGTAGAACATCGCACGGGAAAAGGGGCACAAACCCCTTTGATATTCGGAAACTGATGATCTTGCAAAAGTTTTGAAAAATTGCTCTTTGGCGACAGACAGTGTGCTCCTAGCTGCCTCTTCTCAGGTCCATCGCTTCATTATTTATCACTGTTTGTCCTGCTATAAAAAACAATACCATAAAAGTACACAATTGCTATTGAAAAATACCTTGCATCGGCCATCTTTGTCCTTCAAAAAGACAATGCTTCCCTATTTGTCAAGACGGATCAACCCCAACCCCCTGCAGATACTTTTCAAAGATTAGAGGGACCCCAGTCTCCCAGATGCAGCGGGGGGGGGGAGCATTTCAAGCAAAAACTACACAACGCCTTTCTTCTTGCCTTTAGTAGAAAAAAAGTTGCAGTATCTTATCTGTGGCAACATCATTTAGCACTACTTAAAGTATATATGCCCTTTATGTGGCACTATAGTTGCATTCAGTGGCGAACTTTGTATCGTTTATCCTTGAATTAGCCAAGAATAATACCATGTCAATCACAACTCTTTCCCAAGGTAGAAATAAATCATTTTACTTTTGTGCTCTGTCGGAGGTAGTTTTCTTCTCAATAGGATCAGAGCTGAAGCAACAATAGATGCTGCCCTACCTCGAGTCTAGTGGATGCAATTTGAAACTTGGTTTAAAACAAGTAAAGCACAATGAGAAAAGTGTTAAGCCTCCTCCTGACCTAAAAGTACGTCATCTCGTCTCGCATCGTATCGTATCGTATCGTATCGTATCGTATCGTATCGTGTCATTTCGTGTCGTGTCGTGTCGTGTCGTGTTTTATCTAATTGTATCATGTCATGTCGAACCGTACCGTATTGTACTGTGCTGTGCATTATCGTTTCGTACAGTATCGTATTGTATCGTATCGTATCATATCGTATCCTATTGCACCGTGATCCTGTCGTGCTTTATCTAATGGTTTCATGTCATGCCCTATCGTACCGTACCGTAACGTACCGTAATGTGCCATATCGTATCGTAATGCATCGTATCATATCGTGTCATTCCGTATAGAGACGTATTGCAGAATATGGATAGCTGGATTTAGATTACAAACTGATACCATTCTTCATTTTTTGATATGACCCTTAGATTGGTTAGCTTGAAATACTTCGGAGTTGAAGCTTTAGTGCAATCCATCCTGTATATTGGGTGAGGTTTCATAAAAGTGACTGTCCTTTATACAATTCACCTTGTTTGTGACGACAAAACAAAACAGGCAACATGATCTAAAAGAGATGAATTACTTGAGGTGTGGCAAACATTTAATGATTCAAGTCTATCAGTACAACATCCCTCCCCTAGGCAAAGTGCATTAATCTTAGCGGAAAAAGCAATATGCTGAGTAAACAGGCTTTATTGAATATTTGCAATCTGTGGAAAGACATGTTTATTGAGCGGTGGGAAATTTTTGTATCTCCGAACAGATAACAGGATAATTTTGGTTAGCACTTGAATAAGACGATTATAAGAGCCGAAGGAAAGCCGATTGTGGTTACGAGGCAAGAAACCTCGTTGATAAGAATTACTATGGTTACAAAGCATTCTCGAGTATACCTCTGCGGCATTTTAAAATGACCTGGTTCTCAAACAACTAACAAAGTTAATCATGTTGTCAAATTTGATCCTGATTTCCTATCGAATCAAAAACTTGCATTTAACATGAATCAGCATAAGATGCAGAGATTATGAAAGGAAATGATGTGAGGTAGGAACGTAAGAGCCGGTAGGGCCTGAGGGAACATGGCCCCTTTTGGGCACACTATGCAAACATGCCTCTTCCAAATCTAAAAATTGATAACATTAAACATCTAAATGCGTCAATTAATGGTTTGAATTAAGTGACTTGTTCAACTAAATTCCCTGTCGAAACCCACCACCATGCAAATATCCAGATTAATGTTGTACTATAATAAACTAGCAACTATAATTAAGATCGTTTAGCCCCAACTGGCTTTAGCCACGATGCTTGTTAACTCTATGGGCTTTTTGCATGCTATATTTTTGGAGGTAGAATTTAAAAGCTACCTCTTGTCTTTAGGGAAGAGAAGAAGAGGAGAAGAAATGTCCTTCTCTAGAACAAACCTTATTAACAGAAGATAGTTTTAATAAAAGCAAAAAAAGATGCAAAATGCTCTGTCCCTATGAGGTGTAAATTCTCTCTTTGGAAATATTAAGGCCATAGTTTTTCTAACCTCAATTTGTTTTTATATATTAAAGAGGTCTGCCTGAAAATTTTATGAGAACAAGGCAGTGAATTCACCTTCCAAGGTAAAAACCTCCACTTCAGCCCAATCGGCTACGCATTTACTTCTGTATTTGAGTGTGATGAACATTACAAAAACAACCCCAGTTTGTCAAACCGTTATTAATTTTCTCTTGCAACCGATATCAAAAGAGTCATATTCTATTATTAATGTGGTATTGAAACATGGTTGAAATGAACACCGGTATCACTAAGTCGGCAGTCTTCAACGCCGGCTCGGTATGAATAAATGTTTATAAAAAATAGAGCTCAGCTCGCAGACGCATAAAGCATTTTCAATTCTCCTGTTTATTTTTGTCAGTATTTCCATGCTTTTCTAGATCTCAATATTTAATGAGCATTGAGAGCGTGATCCCAGAGTTTGTTAGTTTCAGCTGGCTGGAAGATTACGGTGTTTGCAAAAAGATCGCTCAAGAATTTTCTTTTATGCTACCTTAATGCTAAATTTTAACTGTTAGCCTTGTTCAGGTTTGCTGTAGGAAGTTGTGGTAGTTTTGATAATGTAGCGACCATACCTTAAAAGCCAATCAGGAGGTTATATCATATCATCATCATCATCATCATTGCCATCATCATCATCATCATCATCATTGCCATCATCATCATCATCATCATTGCCATCATCATCATCATCATCATCATCATCATCATCATCATCATCATCATCATCATCATCATCATCATAATCATAATCACATAGATCATCATCATCATCATCATCATCATCATCATCATCATCATCATCATCATCATCATCATCATCATCATCATCATCATCAACATCGTTATCATCATCTGTTAGACAATCCTATCTCAGGTTAAATGGTCAGAACACAGAATTCTCAATGATGTAACATGACGCATGAGAAGTGATTACCCCCTGAAAAGCAAGACCAATTTGAAACGAGGCAGGAACGTGTTAGCCAGAACGGACAAAGCTTTTTAAGCTGAAACATTCGCGAAGTATCAAAGCGTACATTGGATGTTCATGCTATTGACCTCAAATCGGAAATACACTCCTACATTCGGACAACACATGGTTTTGTCAAAATAATGATTTAAAAGGCGAGTGAAGGTTCAATTCAGCGTTTATTTACTTTCCTAAGGACGACGTGAAATTGACGGATTAGGGTCAATAGACCTATTGATTGGAGTCAGTTTTGAAGAGATAGACTTGCTTGGACACATCTTGAAAACCGTGTAATTCAACATAGACATCGTCCTGCTGCAGCTCATCATTGGAAATAGCGAAGGAATGCTGGAAAGAGAGGCAAAACGGAATTAAACAAAGTTATTATAAAGCCATTTTAAAAGATTGTCCGAAAAAGGAATAAAAAAATTTATCAGATTCGAGATAACTGAGAGATTTTATCGAGCTATAGTTGCGAAAAGTGACATATCTGAGTGACATATGGTAAAATCGTTTCGAAGATCGCAAAAAAGCGTTCTATTTTTGGAGAAGGAATTTTGTCTTTGCAGGCCTGACGTAAATTTTGCTTCTTTGGTTGATTCGGGTTCGCGGAGAATCGGACTTTGGTTGTAAAAGAATCCAAATTGTTGTGTATCTTTGAGAGGTCGATCATTAGAAAGACATATTCTGACCAACAGGATTTGTGATTTTGCAGTTGATAGTCGCACGCAGCAAAATGCCAGGTTTCAAAGTCGATAAGATTCTCCACGGCCACGAAATTCAGGTGCCCAGAGCAACGAGAAACTACGAGACAAAAGTCTTCGTTTCACAGAGATTCCGGCCAAAGAAATACAAAACTGAGATAATTATTTTTCCAGCTATAAATAGTTTCAGCTCTAATCTGAATGACCTAAAGTTCTATGTAAGTTATGCTTATTTTATCAAAGGGTTAGCAAAAGGGGACTTTATCTTGGATCAGTCGTATTTCATCCAAGGCGAGACAAAGAGGAAATTTCACCAGACGATGCAACTCGAGCCAAATAAAGAAATGCCTCTCATAAGCATCGATGAAAACAACAATGAAATGCCAAAGCGTAACATTACTATGTAAATGTTTATTAGTTTTATTTTTCATTATGTTTGTTTATGAGCACAAAGGTATGAATAACATTTATACTCCACCTAACCATGTTACACTAAACATCAACATTTTCTCTTTTCTATAAGAAACCGCTTTACAAAACATCATAAACACAAGGACCAGAAGTGTATTTGAGAGGGTGGGGGGGTGTAGAGGCCCTTGTCATCCATTAATCCGAAGCCCCAAACTGCCTCCCAATGCAGCTACCTTGGTAGACCTCTCTGTAATATATTGTAAAGCACATCTCATTAGAAAACCGGGCCTGGATGTGCCATGAAAGAAGAATAACGTAAAAGAAATGGCCAGCCTCAGATGAATGCATCATCAAATAGGGTAACGAACCATTTTTGCTCTTTGGAATAGGGAGGGCAATAATCCCAGCTTACAGGACTGCCCCTGTTTACATATGCTTACAAAGATAGGTGGATAAATTGTGTATTATACAATTTATATATTTTATGAACGTGTAGATATCATACTTCATGCTTCCAAACCGTTTAGGAGAGCCACCGTATATCCCACCGCACCCAATGAGACTCTAAAATGTTTTTAATGAATAGTTGAATAGAAGGAACGTTTCTTCACCCAAGCGAGGGGGCTATTAGAGTTTAATGATCAAGAAACAGGTAGCCAAGTTCACTCGCTATTCATATGTTATTGTCAAATCACCTTTTACACTACTTGACCTTCAATATGACGAGTGTTAAACGAGCAAATTGTGTCTAGTAGTCTGGTCTATGTTTCCGGCTTTTCGTGCAGTCGTAAATTTTAATAAAACCTGTTTTTTCATATCATAAAATGTATGTTATAATCCATTTTACTTAACTAATCTTTAGTTTGCCTGTTAAATGTTGCGAAAAACTCACAAGAAGTATTTTGGTGGGAAACGCTAAAACCCCAGAAACTGGGTGACATATTCGGAACATAAATACAATCGCAATCAATAATCAATATATGTGGGGTTGCCTTTTAATTGTTTTTCAAATAAGCAAAAGTGCAAGCCTTCTGAAAAGAACAGATGTCCAGCACACACAGTTGAGATTAAAATATTGTCAGAAAATAACTTTCATTCTGTCTAGGATAATTCGATCCTATATTTGAAAAATTTCCATGAAGCAGTTTTAATCTTCAGCAATTCTCGAAATTGAATTCAGGCTAAATTCATTTGACCACAAACTCGGCTAAAGAGAATCATCTTGAATTAAAGTTTCAGCGCAGAAAAACTTGAAGCTGATAACAACTGACGTGAGGCATCACGTGAGGGGTATGACTCCCAAGAGATTATGGAGGAGGAAGAAGGGGGGGGGGGCAAATATGAGCGAATGGGTATCCGTGATCAAGGACAAACAAAACCTGTTGCCTTTAACGAAGTCTTTCTAGGTTTATATTCCCTTAAGTTCGGATCTTCTAGACTTGAAAGCAAGTAAACCATAGCGTTGATGGAGCCAGGGGGTAAATATGATTTATACTCCGTTATAGGGGTAGGGATTCGCCATGAAATTAAATGTCACAGCCATTGTAAAAATCTTATGCCTGTGGATGAGTTAGCAGAAACGGTCCAAGTTGGGAATGTCAAATGAAATGTTGTCCACAAAAGCAGGTGAATAGCGGGGGATATCGCCCTCTTGCCATAAAGAACAAGCTGAATTCTTCTATTTTGCGACAATTTTGCCCTTATTACCAATCATCTTGCCCCCTCGCCCCCTTGCCCTGAAGTGTGACAAGCGTCTCGGGCGAGACTAAGGGTAACAGTTTGATATTGGACTTGAAGGCCATTCATTTAAGGATAAATAAGCGTGAGGCCTTGAAAAATAGTATTCAAAAATAGAATGTAATTTAATCAATGTAGACGACTGCTTGAGATTCTAGAGGAATGCGAGAGCTATAGGAATTAGAGACCACATATCAATCTGTTGAAGGGATTAGGGGAAATTCTGGAAACTTGCTTTTACAGAAAAGTAGGTCAATGAATTCAGCTTAAATATAACAAAATATGCAATTAAATAATAGGTTTGAGGTTAAGTTGTGGAAAGATTTGAGGCACGGAGAGAATCAAGGATAAAGGAAGCATTTCATTTTGGAAATCGTATGGTGCAGTAATGTGGGTTTTGCAAAACAAATCGCACAAAATCATTTGAGATTTCTGCCCAGAGAGTTGTCTATACACTCAAAGGCGTAATTCAAAGAGTTTTACTAGGTGGCTGAAGACACCGGGAAAATCATTATATGCCTTGCTTAACTTGCAATTTTAGGTAGAAATGCCTGGCAGCGGCCATTATTGCGCTGAATGAAGTAAAAACCAGTTCTCCCTGAAATTTTCCGAAGGATTTAAATAACGCGCTTTCTTTTCATTAAAATTGCCAGAATCTCGTGAATCAGGGATTCCGCCCCGGCTTATTTCGTTGGGATTAGGCATTCCCCGCATCTCAATCGTTATGCCGCTGTTCAAAAAGAAAGTTATATTAAAATGACCCCACCAGTTTCAATGTCAAATTTAGAATCATATCAATCTTAAAGCGTTTATTATTATCCATAATTGGCAAGGAGAAGAAAACGTGTTTTTGTGTGGGTATAATTTTATACCACTTCGATCTTATCAAAGTCTGCGTTATTTTCTAGATTAATTACATTACAAATAGAAAACTTAATTTCCGAAACTAAGTTAAAATCATGTGTACAAAACTGTTTACTTCTGTAGTCCCGAGAGATCAACTTTAGCCTTGATTGTGAAGAAAAATTCAAAAAGAAGCTGTCTTCATGACAGTTTTATAAGAAACTGATTTCTTAATAAGCAATGATCATGGACAAGCGGCTAGCTTGGGAAAAATTGGGGATGGAGTTGTCGAGCGGTCTACCCAGGGAAATCAATGATATAGCGTCACAAGACATTTTCAGATTGGAAAGGAAACAAAGGCACGATTCCTCCCCCCCTCTTCCCCCAAAAAGTCTGATGGCAGGGGGCAACCAACGAATTCCAACATAGAGCTGAGATCAAAATCAAACGGTGAAAATGCCTGTAGCAGATAAATCCTTAAGAAATGCCTTTTCTTAAGTCTGTTTTCTTGAATTAATTATCCAACTATTATCATATTGCCTCTCTTTTAATCAAGTTCTATTAAGCAGCTTAAAAAATCACCTTTCCAAAGCAATTGTTCATTTACCTCCAGTCACCATGAAGGAACTGACAGCCCAAAGTTACTTAGAAAAACTGTACGAATTCGTTCTAAATAAATTTATCCAACACGGAATGGTCGAGCTGACATTGATATGTCTTTTCTAAATTTCTTTTTCACTTCGCCTGGCGTTAGCACCGTCTCTTCGATGATAAAATTCTCCTTGGCTAGGCCTTTGGTGAAATTGGCTCCACTAACGAACAGTTTCAAATCGCAGGCCCAGAGACATCCTGAGTTGTTCCATTTTGGGTAGACATACACTTCTGTTCTGTATTTTTTTGCTCGAAGTTTCGGCTTCAATGAAACACGGCTCTCAAACATCATGCTAGGTGGCGGTATTTTAATTTCAGAGCAGTGAACTATTCTCTCCATATTGAAAAAAGATGGTCGACGCGACATCTTTGCGTAGCAAGTGAAATCTTTTACCTCGCAGCTTTCCTCTCGAGAAATATTTTCGTATCTGACCTTATGAGTCAAGAGCGCCTTTTTGTATTGGCTTAATTATCAAGGAATTTGTGATTGTCTACCAGAAATATGATTCTAATTGTTGAGTACTTTACCATGCAATCGTGTGATTTGAAATCAATTTTTGATTAATTTTAGTGAAGCTTCTTTGCTGCATTGACTGACAGATCCGAGCTTACAGCGACCAGAGATAAGCTGGTTGAGCAGGAAAATAAACCGAGCTGATCTGAGGTTTTAGATTCGTTCCTAATTTAATATGCAAATCATTCGCATTATGAACATCTGATGGTTATCATAATGAACATTATATTACTTGCATTGTAAAAGTACCTCAAATGCAAATGCAGCGCAATGGAGGGTCATCAATACATGTTATTTGTCTGGGCGTTTGAATGCATATCTGACTTCTAAAAAGTGTGTTGGATCTTTCATAGACGGTATACAAATCAAGTAGCTATGGGAGCTGCCTTATGCTTGGTGGTGGAAGAACAATGAAAAATTTGCAGTGCATAAATACTCTACAACCAGCCAATGCGCGAAAAGCACCCAGTTTTCCTCATCACTATCTGAATAATTCGATAGGTGCCACGCACCCACACCGAAGATAGTCGAATGACCCCTCAAGGCTAAAATGATTTAGGCCGTGTTACCAAATAGGCCTTCGTTTCTCAAACCATTGAACACCCTGGCTTCGCATACCAGAATCTTGGGTGGGGAGCAAAATCGTAAGATATTTCAAAATGATTGACTCGCAAGAACGTAGAAAATTGACCTCGGAAAGGATAGACAGCAAGTCTGACAGAAAAATGCTCTTAATGTCAAGAAGATCTATTGATATGAGGCGGTCCTTTAAGAAATTCATTTTCATGAGTTTGTTATCCAAAAATGAATGCCGTGAAATTAAGCAATCGACTTCCAATTCTCGTTGTTTCTCTGAGGCCAAAATCTCAGACAACTTGAGCAAGTGTGAAGGGTTGAAATATAAAATATATTGAGCTATTCAAAGGTGAGGTCATAAGGTTCAAGCACTTAAAATTTTTTGGAAACTTAGAGTAAAATCGCACATATTAGAAGTTATAAGTGTTAAGGTCTGCTCTCTTTTTAAAGTTTCAAGCAATACTACTTGAAGAAAACGCTCAGTATTGAAGCAAAAATCTTCTAGTCCTGAGAAGATGTAGGCAACTTTGAAGGTCGCTATATTCACCACTTTTAGCACGTTCGGGATCATAGTTTAATAATTTTAAAGAAAGTTGACACTAGTAATGCTAATAAATATATTTGACAAACAAGACTGAAATGCAGAAATCAAAAACAACTGTTAAGGTAGAATTTGAATTTAAAATCATAAAATCTTGGCCTTTATTTTTGATGTTCAACAATTCAACAATTTTAGTGCGTGTTTTTAGGGCATGCATGTGATTCAGGTGCGTGAATATCGTGAAATTAAACAGATAAGTAAATTATTTTAAGTCTATGCAGTGGGAATTAGAAAAAAGGCTTTATTATAAGTCTTGAAACAGATTTTTGGTGAAAAAATGAAGCATAATTTGGTCCTAAAATTAAATTACCTTTTTAGCCTGTTAGTCTTGTGCGCATGTAGGCCCAGAGAAATCACCTTTACATTTGCATTGAAAAGCATTCACCATATTTGTGCATGTGCCTCCATTCTTGCAGGGTGAACTTGCACATTCATCTATGTCTACAAAATAGAATATAGAATAGAATGAAAAGAAATGCAATACAATACAGAACGATACAATATAATACAGAACGATACAATACAATACAATACAATACAATACAATACAAAACAATACAATACAATACAATACAAAACAACACAATACAATACAATACAATACTATATAATAAAGTAAAATACAATACAATGCAATACAATACAATACAATACTATACAAAACAATACAATACAATACAATACAAAGCAATACAATACAATACTATATAATAAAGTAAAATACAATACAATGCAAGACAATACAATACAATACTATACAAAACAATACAATACAACACAATACAATACAATACAATACAATGCAATGCAATACAATACAATATGATGCAAAACAATACAATGGAATATGATACAGTACGATACAATGCAATGCAATGCAATATAATGCAATATAATACAGTATGATACCACCAATACAAACAATGCAATACAATACAATACAATGCAATGAAATACAATACAATACAATACAATACAATACAATACAATACAATACAATACAATACAATACAATACAATACAATACAACACAATACAATCAGATGAAACAAATTCAGATAGATTAAGAGTTAATTTCACCTTCTTCGCAATGTTTTCCTTTGTATCCTGCAACACATGTGCAACTGTATTTGTTGATTCCATCATTGCACACTCCACCATTTTGACAAGGTCCACTGGCGCACTCATTGACATCTAAAAATCAAATTGACATCTTCTCATAAGTGCCCTGTGCCAAGGGTGAGAGCGATCATAGATGTCCACCTCATAATCAAACAAAAGATGCCAAATGGGCTCCGTTGACTCTAAGAAGTTAAGAGGATCCTTCTAAAAGAGTGGGGGAGGGGGTTCTTAAAGAAAGTCACAACTTGAAACATCTAGGTTCTGGCGACGTTTTAGTTGATTTTTAACAATTTATTGCCTTACATTTTTATTACAAGAATTATTGCCTTACATTTTTATTAAAAGAATTATTGTCTTACTTGTTTCACAATTGGTTCCATTGAATCCTGCTGCGCAGTGGCATCTGTAACCATTAAACAGATCAACACAATCTCCATCATTTTTGCATGGAAAACCAGCGCATTCATTGGCCTCTGGTTGAAATTAATAAATTCATGATGATCACAAAATTTCAAACAACATAGGGAGAAGGGTGATAAGGCAGGGTGAACGTCGGGAAAATTTTCAAAGAGATCTTTCAAAAAGTATGTCACGGACAAGGAAATATTTTGCACTGTTTACAAAAAAGCAGACAACTCAACCCCACCCCAAACCTTACCCCAAACATTTACGCACTTTCTTAACGACCGCAAAAAGGATTCCTGCAGGCAAGGAAATGGCAATTGAGGGCTTAGAGATGGAGTGTTTACAGATGAAGCATTAAGAGATGAAATTTTAGAGAGCAACAAACCTTTCTCGCAGTTTTTGCCATCGTAACCAGGTAAGCAGGTGCAGGAATAACCTCTGGTTAAGTCCGTACATGTACCGTTGTTTTTGCAAGGAGCATACATGCATTCATCGAAATCTATGAACAATAATAGATTTCCTGTATCAGTTGGGAAATCATGAGAAAGATAAAAGTAGGCTGTAAATTGGATGATTTCCCCAAAAATCTGCGGCGATGAGAATTATGATATGAATCTAGTAAAGAATGGTTCAAAAAAGTGCGAAACATGAAATAAGAAAAAAAATTTATTCAATGATAAAATGATAAAACTTCGCTAGAAACTAATCTCAAAAATCATCAAGTAGTTTGTCCAAAATTTCTCCTTATCCCACTAAGGCATTAGAAGCACCAGGGTCTCCCGGACTCTCTCAGTTTTTAAGGGACTCCCCTTGATATATGACTCTTCGAGAATTGCTCTAGTGTACCAAAAGGGGTTCATTACATGAGAAAGATAAGAAGTTCCTGTTTATAATATTTACACGGGACACACATTGATTACATCATTGATTTGCTGAAGAGTGTAGATATTTGTCATACTAATTATTATTATTTTTCGTTTTTATATTTAATTATACACAGGGCTTCTCTTGATAGCAGCTGCATTTATAGCTGATTGAATTACCCTGTTAAAATATGGTATTATTATTATAATTTATTATTATTATGTATAATCATGATATATCATATATTTCATATCAATTATTCTTTGATTCTGAGCTTACCTTTTCGAATATCACAATGAAGTCCTTCATGGAAAGCATCACAATTTACGCATTCGTAGAAAGGTGGGTCACAAATGTCTCTGCAAAGAACACCAGAAGGACAAAGACAAGAAGCTCTGCACTTTATACCAATCTGAAGAAGTAGAAATGTTTAGAAAAAGGTGAAAATGATCTTAGCAAGAACTTGTAGATCAGGGAGAGAAGAGAGGTTACAATTTATCACCAATGAGTTATATCATTGTTTATTTTTCATCCAAATCTTACAGCGGGAAGATGCTTTTTATATCTCATCAAAAGATAATTGTTAACTGCATAATCAATATGATGTGAAGCATTTGAGGGTAACTTAGAAGGAGGGAAAAAGAGGGGGAGGGGGTGAACAGAGCGATTCTTTCCTGTTCAACCACCAACTTAACTCAAAAATAAGGCCCGTTTATTGATTCGTCCGTATCTTTTTGAAATAAAGCACAGTTTGAATAGGAATGAAGTGGAAAGCGAATGTTTAACTTAATTTCAGGAGACCTGTCCTAGGCATCTGCCCTCCCCCCCCCCCCTGCACAGAAATGCTTTAGACGTTGCTGGATCAAACGGAAAAGGATTTAAAAACAATTTGCCGTATCCATTCAGCGTGATTGCAGAAAAATACATGGTGTTAGAACAGTCAGGAGTGACTTGGAAGTCTGAGATGGCGCGTGCGCGCAATGGCAGAGTTTTGCCCGCTTCTCCGCGCGGCTCACCTTGGTGGCTTTGTAATCAGTTGATGCATAAGACCAGTTTGCCATAGCTACTAAGGAGGTGCCAAACATACCAGCGTATTTTGAGTTCAACGTGCATCCGGTAGAATTCATCCTGTGGTTAAATGACTTGCATTTTGGATGCTCAATACATCTTGCAACGCACTGATTGTAGGTAGCAAGGGGCAAGTACTGAAGTGACGCATTTGGTAAGAATCTCCCACGCTTGTAAATTGTGAAGAGAGCCTCAGTTTGGCACGGTAATCTCAGAATGAGACAGTCAATGCCTAATAGCCATATCGGAAGTATTAGCACTAGACACAATGACCTAATGAGAAGAAAATAACATGATAAAGTATAATGCGTCACAGGCATTGAAACAAAAAAATGAGAAAATTCTAGCATCAGCTAAAATCTTTCGCAATAAAAATAAAGAAATGCTGCGATTAGGAAAATAATTTGGCTCATCTAAGGCTCCATTTGTTTCCTACACACAATCAATTTTCCTCTTTTCCTTAGCAAGTTTATATTTAGCAACTGTACTACTGCTTAACGGAAGTGAAATGATTGTGGGTCAATGACAAACCAGCATTCCACAAGGCTCAAGCCTTGATCCTTTTTTCTTTAATATGTGTCACTTTATCAACATTCAAAACATTCTGATATCACCACAAATGCTGATATTGCATTCATCTCACTTAGATTCTTGTAAGCGATTGTGTTGGTGACTACCTCGATGACTAAATTGCTAGTCGATGTTCCGAAGGCCGAAAAACTCGTCATAACGAGTAGAGAGCAGTAAATGAGAGAGGATTGCGACGTTAAAATGAATGATACTAAGGATGAGAATGTCGCAATGATTCAGAACACAAAATGCCTTAGATTGATAGTAGGTCAAAACTTACACTGCCTCTACGCTACAACGCTCAAGGTTTCTCGAGCTGTTGAAATCATAGTTTATTGAAATACACTATCATATCTACCTATCATACATTCTCGAACGTCGTAAGATACCCGGCTTCCATAGAAAGCAGCTGGTATTTATGTGTCGTAACCAACCGTAAACCAAGAATTACGATGCAATGCGATGAGCTAGTTAAAATGCGATCAGTGGTTCTCGAAACCTCCTTTCTGTTGTAGAAGAGCTCCGTTGTAAGACAAAACGATCAATAAAGTGATCTGAAAAAAGATTGGATACTTGCTTACCAAGTTCTTGGCTCCATTGTGCCAGATTTACTCCAATCTGAAGAAGGGCTTCCACAATCAGTAAATAATATCCAAAAACGAAGAAAATGTCGATAGATTATAGTGTTAAGGAACAGAAAATGAGTTGTCTTTCTACGAGGTGTGCGCTCGTTCGGGGCAGAAATGATTCAGATTGATTCACTTGAGCCCTAAACATACCATCCCTTTACAACGGTTTAACAGAACGACGTCAAAAAACAACTGCACTAAAATTATCATCAACAAAGCATAAAACGTCTCGATTAAGTAATTGGTGTCTTGTTAGCAATTTAAGGATTAAAAAAACAATAGTCTATGCATTATAAATGAGTTCTAGTGACAAATGATTCTCCTATCAATATGCCAACAACATACACAAAACCATCCCCTCTGTAACAACAAGCATGAAATATTAAAATCGTCATAAACATGTCGTTAATAGCACGCATGAAAGTACGTTAACTCTCAAGGACTTTTGTGGATAAACTTTGACCGTCAGGGGGGGGGGGACAGCCAATTCGTCCGACTTAGCGAATGTCCGAGATATCGACAATCTCGATAGGGTTGTCAAATCCAAAGGGGGGACAGAAATCCTAATGACTAAGCGAATGTCCAAGTTGCGCAGTATCCGAGTTAACGGGATTCCAATGTACGAAATCTTTCGCTAAGTGCATTTACTAATAATTTTAAAATAAGTCTTAGACTAATTAATATAATTAGAGTTAGTATAATTAGAGTTGTAAGCATTTGAGGTAATTTCATACCTGTAAAAATACCAGGAACCATGCATTGAAGTAATAAATTTGCAGTTGCAATTTTTAATCCATTTGCACGGGTGGCAATTATGATGCATGAAGGGTGAAGGGGGGGGGGGGGTAATGCGCTGATGTTTATATTCTAGATCTGCAATGAAAGTGCAACAAATTTCCCATGATAAATTAACTAAAATACAAAATTAGGTGTATGGAGAAGTAGTAGCGGCAAAGTTGAGGACGGGGGGTTAAGATGATGGTAGGCTTCGAGCCAAACCCCTCAGTTTTGGGAAACGCCCTCTTGAACACGTTGCTACTGTTTTAGAAAGGTTCTCTTTTCAATCAATTTGTAAGTCAGTTTGTGACAAAGAAACGAAACTCAATGAGGGCCTACCCCTATCCTACAATTTTGACGAACCACTTTATCATATTTTCAGAAAACTTGGGAGGGGTGTAATAACCCCTTCACACACCCCTATGGCTCCACCACATAATAGAAGGGTTTGTTTTGGGCAAGTAGAAGACCGCCTTTAGGAAAATCAAGTTAAATTTTAAGAAAAGTGTAGAAGAACCGGCGTGTCTGCCCTTTTTCAAGGTGTGGGTTCGACGTTCAGTGCCTATAATAGATTAGTCCAAAAATAGACAATAAATTTCGGCAACGGTATTCATCAAGAACTAGAACACGTTATTCTCTCGCCAACATAATAAAAATATCGACATCTTAATTGTATACGATTCAGCAAGAGCTTACAATTCATCCACAATTTCAAACTTCTTGCAAACTCGACTAACAACATAGGAGCAAATTTGAAAAGGGTCTCAACTGAAAGACTAAACTAAACAATTGCCAAGCAAAAAACTGTAGTCAGTGTTTTCACTCCTGAGGTTCTTCAGGGGTGCCTTAATCTCCCAACTTAAATTATAATTCAAAAGTCACAGCGAATTCACCAGAGGAGGACTTCAAGGGTGGATCAACATCACAACTTACATAATATTGGGTTTCTTGTAAAGCAAAACCGGTCGCTTCAGGGGCCTTGTTCCACTAAACGGGCAACTGTTTTCCCGGAATTTCCCATCCACCTTCGTCATGACGTCATGCAATCACGCGCGAATGCTTGAAAGCGCTGATTGGCTGATACCAAAATAGAAATGAGGTGATTGGTGGAGTTTGTAATCTCCTTCAACAAAACACATGATCAGACGGACAGGAAGCGAAAAGCCACAGACCAACGCAAGCTATTCTTCAACAAACTCAAAATGGACGAGAGTCAAAGCAAAGGCAAAGCAAAAGAGCAAAATGCCAACAATGGGGAAAAGTTGCTACTTTTGTTTTTAAGTTTTGTGATCATTATTCAAAGCATAGTGTTGATCTTGCACGAAAAGCGTTTGAGATCGGTGGAAAAGGAAGAATTTGTTGCTGGGAAACGAGGGAGCATCGACGAATGGTCTTATCTAACAAGGAAGTTCAAGACCTTGAAGGAAACAATTAACACAGGCTTGTTATTCGCTTTGTTTTTGCCTTGAAAACTTTACAGGGATTACATGATTTTATGGGGATCAGGATATTACTGATTTAAATTCACAAGGGGTGCAATCGCATGGTTCATTCTGTGCTACTTGATTAGAAGTCCTTGATTTGTTCCAAATGTTGGCACTTCTTTTCAAAAGCTGCATTAACTTTATCCAAAAAACAGGTTGTTCTACATTTCCTTAATTTCGTGTTCTTCGAACTTTTGAAGATCCTCTCAGCGTCCATTGATTTTGCAACACCTAGAAATTCTCAGAAATATTGATGGCCAGCAGTTCCGGGATCAAATTTCTTATTTAGATTAATGTATAATTATTATGAAAATAATAATTATCTCTTTATTTACAGTTGGTGTCGAGATAGTTAAATACATAAATAATTATGCATCGAAATCTTTGTCTGGCAATATCTACAATTTCAGTTCATTTAAATTCCTGCCAGGAAGATTGACCAGAGCCTCTTCTCTGTTTACGTCTCTAACATACATCCGAACCGAGAGGGCATATTCCATGACGGAACTTCTTTATCTATATCAGCAATCTTGTTGGTAAAACTCCTCTTCAATATCCTTTTCTTATGGATGTACCCTTTAAATTTGTAACCAAGTTTTATCTATTAATTTTTCTATCTATTTATTTATTTATCAATTAATTTGTTTAGCTGAAAGCAAGGCAGATCACATACGAAGAAAACGCAATGTCCAAGGGGAAAGCCCCCACCGCAAGTTGATTGAAGCGATAGCAGAGGTGATACAATTTATGAAAGGTGACACTTTGGCATGCCGTAGAAAGAATGTAAGCCAAACAGTGATATGCAAGGAAGGGAGGAGAGGCAAACCAGGTCCGCGAGGTCCCAAAGGTGATCCTGGCCTACAAGGACCACATGGCATTCCGGGAAATACAGGTCTACCAGGCCGCAATGGAGCAAAAGGAGAAAAAGGGGATGTTGGACCAAGAGGACCACCTGGACCTTCTGTTGAGAAACCTCGAATAAGTGTTCCATTAAATAATATAGCAAAGACGGAAGGGTCTGTTGCAACGTTTGTTTGCCAAGCAGAAGGTTATCCGAAGCCAGCGATTGAATGGGAAGTGAATGGTACGAAAGTGTCCCAAAACACATCTAAAGTACAGTTGATCGAAGAAATTGGGTTGCAAATAAACAACATTGAAGAAAGCGATGAAGGGGAGATAAAATGCAGAGCTACTAATGTTTTTGGGGTGGCAGAATCAAAAGCAAGGCTTGTTGTACACAGTACGTAATTTTTCCTAATTTAAAGGTGTTTTTTCTTTGAGTTTCGACTGAACTTAAGTTCTGGTAATTGCTGTAGTACATTACGTCGAACAATTTGTTGCATCATTTTGCTGGGCCTCATGTAACGTGCTACAAATGCTCACTGTGAAGATTTTATCTGAGAGATTTAATCAATTTGCAACCCTTCTATTTCTGAAAGGAACAAACGATCATTTGATCTTCAGCGAGGTCTGATGCTGTCAAAAGCTTGATTCATTTGTATTTCAACATTTGTAGGGCGTCTTTCCTTCAACATCATCAATCATACAACCCCCTTGCAATCTAACATAACGCACTAGTTGCTAATGTGCAACTCAATTATCACCGGGAGTGCCAGTGCTAAACATTGTCATTTTGGGTATGTGATACCCCTATAGCAAAGCCCCAGATAGTACCGTAAATAGGGGAAGAGAGACCAATCCCTCTCTTTAAGGGAAGCCCTTGTTTTTTATAATAATTAGATGTATATAGCAGGTGTAATATTGCTGTTTAGCTAAGCCATCAGCTGATGTAAAACCAAAGAGGATTCAAATCTACGAGGGATCTGAAATCCATTTAAACTGCATTGCAACTGGCAATCCAAAACCATCAATAACATGGCAGAGGCTACTGGGAAAGATGCCGAGCAACAAGAAAGTAATGCCAAATGGTACATTATATTTGAATCGTATTAAAGAGGAGGACAGTGGAATGTATCAATGCAAAGCAACAAATGACATCGGGACATCAACGGCAATTTCATTCATTTTTGTGCAAGGTACCGTGATACTTCGTTTGGGGCATTATCCCATCTATTTCAGCCATCAGTGCGTCAAGATGGGTTTCACAATTTGTTGAGAAAATTATGCTCTCAACGGCAAACAAAGAGTGTGATTAGTACTCTGGTTTCTTAATTTTTTTGCCACCGAGATTGTTTCTTATGACAAAAATGTATGTTATTGACAATAGCTCAACCCATTTTTCAATACTAATACTGTTTTTGTTTACGCGGGGTGGCACCATTTCCAAAGGATCATTCCACGCTGTACAAGAAAATCACAAATGATAATTTTTATCTTCAGAAAATAAGGAGATGTAAACGCTTTTGACTGATAGTGTTATGTTATGCTGTAGTTATAAGTTATTATTATTAACCGTAGTTACCTACCATTCAAGGGTGAGGGTGGGTATGACATCCCGACAGGCAAAAAGTTTGTTTCAAAGCAAAGGCATTTTGGGCATTTTTGGGGTATTTTGTTTGCAAATTTTGCCACCTGGTCAGCAAGTTAAGAATTGTATACACATTTTGTTGAAAAATTCGTCCTGGCACCTCCCGAAACAAGACATCTAGCCACAGACATGGCTACACTTTACCTGAAGAATATTATTGATCAATTTTTCATAAATTTTAGATGAAATTATGTGTGCTCCAAGTATGCCAGGTTAGTAACAACAGCCCTTTTTCTAATTTTAGTACAATCGATTTGAAAGGAAATGAGAACAATAAAATAATCATTTATTCCTCTAACCCATATTGGCTCATTTGGGCTCCTTTGTATGATGGGGGGGGGGGGGGTACTTTCTAAACCCGAAAGAAAAGTGCGATTCTCATTAGGAAATATAAATTATGAACAAATTGGCATATGAGGATGGTTCCATCTGTGGTTCCATCGTCTATGATGACGTTAAGATGACGTCACAAACCAAGGGTAATCATAATGTTTTACGTTGCATTCCATTCTGTTGACAGGTTGAATACAGAAGAATTGTTTTTTAAGCTTAGATGCTACGAAGTTTAAGTCAAGGTGACCACACCAAACAAAAACCTTTCGAGGAAATCATCCCTTCCCCCTGACCCTGATATGGATCGGGGTTGACCAATCAATGTCAAGGCAAGGCGTAGCTGCTAGTTCTTGGTTTTGTTATGTTGCCTTGACGCAAACATCCACCATTCTCAAATGATATTTTGTCACAACATTGTTAAAGGATACAGTCACTCCGTTTCAGTGGCCGAGATACAATTTGTAACGTGGGGGGGGGGGCAATTATGTGCATTGATATCGGCGCTGCAGGGGTTTAGGGTGCATATATCTGGGGAAACATGATTGAAAAGTCTCTACATGAGTCTTCATTGACAAAACATTGTTAAGTAATAATTAAGCTTTGATTTTTAAACTAGATTCGATTTTTTATTTCAGACTGTAACAAGTCACTTGGTGCAAGAAAAGATGGATCTCTAAGTTCTTCAGCTTTCTCTGCTTCGTCGCACTATAGCTACTTTCTTGCTTCAGAAGGAAGACTTGCATCTACAAAAGCATGGATACCAAAATTATATAATAGGCTAAATGCTAGTAGTCCGGAATATCTACAGGTTGATTTGGGCATGATCAAGACAATAACAGCTGTAGAGACTGAAGGATATGGTCAATATTTTGTGACAAAATTTCAAATTTTCCTCAGTGCTGATGGAAAGAAATTTTCTCAGCATCAGAAAGGGAAACAAACGGTAAATTTTTGAAATCTATTTAATGCATGTCAAAATTTGTCGTGGTTACTGCCAGTGACCACAAATACATTGAAAAATTGCTGGCATTGTCATTCTAATACCTCTCAGCATACTGATGAAAGGCTGAAGTTGGCAAAATTTAGCAAAATTAAACAATCATCCCCACCATTGCAGAAAACACCAAGATGCCACCACCACAGTCAGCATCAAATCCATGGTAACCATGGTAATCACAAATTTCATCAACAGGATTCTTGTTCATCGGTGTATTCGGGTCAAATTTAATGCCAAGGTGGCCATGCTTTTCCCAAGTTGCAAAATTTTCCCTCAACTACATAAACAAGAGTCTCTTGTCCACCATGACCCCATTTTGCTATACCTCTAACTCTCTGACTGCAACCACCACAATCAAAACCACTAGAATTAACACCACAAACAGCAAGGACTCCACCAGCAAATCTGTCGCATAAGAAGTAGTTCTTATTGTGAACCCTCCTCTCATTCTCTGCCCCTCTCTTACTAAAGATTGCATGATATTGCTAAGAAAATGAATGATGTTTAGTTTGTTTTTCTTATTTTGTTAGGAATTTACAGCAAATTCCTCAAGACCTACCATTAATTACCTTGCTTGCCCTGCAACTTCAAGATACGTGAGATTTGTTCCCACTGGCTTTAACTCATACATTGCATTAGTAGTTGATATTTATGGTTGTGATGGCACCTTTTGATTTGAAGGTTTGTTTTTTATTCAATCTTTGTAAAAAAACATAAGTCATCGTTGACACCACAGCCTCTCTCTTCTGTCCCTTAATTAAAAGCAAATCAATTTAAAAGCTAATCTTTTTCGGGGGGGGGCAGCAACTGCCCCTAAAATTTCTTATTGCACCCCATTGGCAGCCAAGTTAGAAAAAAAGAAATAAATTTTTGGCACTTGCCAAAGTTGGAAGATTGTATTGAAAAACCGTAGTCTGATCCACTGGGGCGGATTCAGGGTGGTTCTTGTTCCCAGAAACCCCTCCCTTTGCCATCTTAATATTCTTTTGAATAGGAGTTTAAGACTCAGACAAAGAAATTATTAAATTTCTTATGTTTTATTCCAATAAGGAAAGAAAATAGTAGGATCCTACACCACTTTCAAGCCTTAGTAAACGCAAAATTGCAGGCACTTCTCAAACCTAGACCTGCTGGGGGCCTTACGGCGCTCCTAAACTCTCAAAATTCCAAGCTACGGTCTTCACCACACTATTAAAGAACGTCTGAATTTGGAAACCACCCGCTATAAATTTCTAGATTCGCCACTGATCCACTGTACTAGAATGCGAAAGGCATCAAATTAAGCAACGTTTACAAAATTCGCAAACGAATTGGGAATATTTATAAGTTTGAATTTCCATGTATTTTGGCGAGTTTAATAGATGTAAGTACCGAATGCTTTGCTACCTCAAATGCGTACTAAGGCATGCAAGGCTAGGACCTAAGACTAGGTAGTCAGCCTTCTTGAGCGGCCTTGTATCTGTCTTTTAAGAATATTATCGTAATATTTGAAAATGTACTGCAATCAAATTCAAAAAGTTCGTTCGAAGATTTTTCTAATTTGAGCAGGCTATGTCACATTTGTTCATTCTTTCATTTATTGATTTGTTCATTCATGCTCTCTATATTTGAGATGATCGATAACAATAATTCATCCTTATTTTCATAGGGACACCTTGTGCTGCATACACACGGCTGCGAGAACCTGATAGAGCAGTATGTTTTTACGACGGGACAATAAGGGCCATACTAAAGTAGCCTGTGTACAGACTCGACTGCTCCTTCAAAGACTGGTTGAGTTGAATTGAAAATCGCTGTATTTCTCTGACAGGGGATCATTTACGCCACTTGGGTTGTTTGCTCAGGATAACTAAGCTGGTTGATTTAACAATTTCTTATAACTAAATGATAATCATGAGTGACTCGTACAAACTTAAAAACAAACTGGTATCTAATGCCATTTGAAGTAACCCCGTACCTGTAATAATACCAGCAACGATGCATTGATATAATTTATTGTTTGCAGTTGCAATTTTTAATCCATTTGCATGGGTGGCAATTATGATGCATGCATGGTGAAGGGAGGGGGGTAATGCGCTGATGTTTCTACTTTAGATTGGCAATGAAAATTCAAATAACTGCTCATGATGAATAAAATAAGAAAGAAAGTGTTTAAAGGAGCAGAAGCGGCAAAATGGAATGGGGTAAGGTAAGATGATGATGGGGCTCCAGCCTCAATTTTGAAAAAGATGCTCTTAAACACAATGCGACTGTTTTGGAAAAGATTAGAAAGATCCAATTTTTTTTGACCAACTCGGATGGCGGATTGAGAAACAAAACTTAATAAAGGGCCAATCTCTAAACTAAAATTTTGACGAATCTACATCACCATATTTTCAGAAAACGTGGGAGTGGGGTAATAACCCCTTCACAAAACCCTATGGCTCCACCACAAAATAGAAGGGTTTGTTTGGGGCAAGTAGAAGACCGCCTTTAGGAAAATCAAGCTACATTTTAAGAAGTGTAGAAGAACCGGCGTGTCTGCCCTTTTTCAAGGTGTGGGTTCTTTTTCTTTTAGTTGTACCTTGATTGCAAAGAAGTGGGCAGAGCTTAGGCAGGGTTTACTTTGGAATTAAGACTCCTAGAGAATAGGCATCCCCGTTTCGAAATTCGATGAATATTGCAAATTCTTTCGGAACTTTTCCTTGTGACATTTGCTATTTTCACCGCGCTATAGAAATAATAGTAAAACGTTTCTACAAGAGAGAGGACCCGATTTGGTCCCTTCAAAAGAGAATACCCCTATAGACAATCTATTCATTTATTTCTTCATTTATTCATCCATTTATTAATTCATTTCCTTATTCATTCATTCATCCATTTATTAATTCATTTCCTTATTCATTCATTCATTCATTCATTCATTCATTCATTCATTCATTCATTCATTCATTCATTCATTCATTCATTCATTCATTCATTCATATATTTATCCATTTAGTAGTTCATTCGCAAGAAAGTATTTCTTGTCCTGCATACTCTTGGCTGCGAGAACCTGATAGAGCAGCATCTTTCTACGACGGCTCAGCAAAATGCGACGATAAATTAAAGCCAGGATGGTGCAGATTTGGTGGCCAAGCTGGAACACAAATGCATTCAAGTTGTTGAAAAACCAGGCATCAATATATCGCTGCAAGACTCATGGAGCTGGTTGGTTAAATGGAGCGCATCCAACAGTAAAGGAGGGGGAGGTAACGAGACAAGTTTGTTTTGCATGGGCATCGGGCTGTTGTCAATGGCAAATTAACATTCGAGTAATTAACTGTGGTGTGTTTTATTCATACAAGCTAGAAAAACCACCAAACTGTACCTTAAGATATTGTGGCAGTGGTAGCAGCTGAATATGATTAAATAACCACTTCGCTTATCCACTGAAGCCACCATTATCGATGTGACGTCATAATTTTGTATTCTGTCGGCATTGAAACTTTGCATCTTGCCTTGGACTTTGCTTGCAATAAAGAACAGGGAGTCACTGCTAATTTTTAAAGGTACAGCCAGTCCCTTTTTAGTCGCCTTAAAGAGAGTGTTTCTTAGCCCAAAATTGCGTTTTAAAATCATTCAATATTTTAGGATTTTTCAAACAGGGATATTCATTCCTCGGTAAGCTTACCTCCTTATAACACCCTTCCTTATAAATTTCTCTGTAATTTCATTTAAAATAACTTATTTTTTGAATAATTTCCATAACTTTGCTCAGATAATACTTAATTAAGACATTTTGTATACAGTAAAAGTTTCAAATAAAAATTTAATTGAACTGAATTGAACTAAACTGAACTGAACGTGTTAAAGTGAATAGGCATATAAGCCAGAACATATAAATTTTACAAAGAAGCAACGCCTTTTTTTAAAGAGGTACATTCTTTCCTGCTAGAATGCAAAATTTTCACAAAAAGCTCTTAACCAAAAGGAATCGCGGTAAATGTAAGTTTAAGCATTTAAGGTTTCTTATAATCCTGATCTAAGTAATGTTATATTGAATATTGATATTGAATTTGTCGAAATTGAATTTGAACTTGTTGGTAGTTTTATACAAATAAAAGTACAAATATCTTAATCAATTCAGAAGTTCTAATTTGAAAATTAAACTTTTAGATAATGGGTATAGTTTCGTAGTAACCTTTAGATTTAATTTTTATTGCAGATATATTTAGTTATAACTTTATTTTTATTCTAACAGAGGCCTTTGTAAATTCATGATTTCTACTGACGGGTTATCATTTCTTAGATAATGTTTCAATTAAAACGAAATTACTGCTGAAGATTTTGAAAACTACAGACTCCCCTATTGGTCCACTGCGCCAGTCCAGATACCACCTCTTTTGGGTAGAAATGAGATCTTCAGGTCAGTGGTTTAAATCCAGGTGGAGGTTTAACATTCTTTCTTGGCTGAGATTTTGATGAAAAGGTTTTTTCTGCAACCCCTCGCTGTTCTTTGTTTGGGTAACATGGCTTCACTTCAATTAGATCATCAGTCAAACATGTTCTTTGTATTTGTGAAACCATCTTTTTTTCCACGTCTTTACAACCTGTATTAAGAGGGTTATTATATTTTCTACTTTCTGTTGATTTCCAGTTAGATTTTCTCCCTTGATCTGTATTCCCGCCAGACTCCTTTCTAGGTACATTTCTACTTCTGCCTCCATAACAAGAACTGCCCTTATATCCTGACACGCTCTTACTATATGTTTGTGGGCCACTGTTTGTAATCACACCTCCATCAGCGATCCAGTCCTCTATTCCACTAATTACACGTGTCCTTTCGTCAACATCAGAGTCTTTTACGTCATCAGCTGTTGCATCTGCTTTCCGCCTTTCTTTGGTCTGCAGCAAAGTAAACCCGGTTAGCCTTTTGAAATTCAAATGCTAAACAGATTCTGCGTGCAATGTGGTACTTTTAACCAGCAAACGGTTAAAATGTTTATTGTGTTCTACTAAAGATGAAGATGTTGAGATGCATGAGGGGGTTGAGTCACAAGGTAATGTGAGAATTCGTGAATGTGGCAGAAATAAGCTCGAATATGCAGGAAAGATGACTGAGCTCTTACAGGTATGTTAAAGAAGACCTGAAAACTATGTTGGAAGGAGAGTGATGGAAGTTCTTGAACATTGAAGGAGAAGGCAGTGCAGATGAAAGGACAAACTGAAAGAAGATCTTTTTCAGGAAAAGAATGTAAATGAACAACAGTGAATGTAAGTGAGAAAAAGAGATGAATGGAAAGGACTAGCACGTAAGGGTGACTCCATATGAAGACGAGAAAATCTGAAAGAGAAGAAGAAGAAGAAGAGGTTTTAATAAAGCATTGATTCACCAGTGCTGTAACCAAAGGTGCTGGATAAACAGCGCAAAAAGGGGAAGGGGGAAAACCATAAAATTGTGACAAAGAAATCATTTTGCCCCCCGCACTTGCCGACCCTAATTGTTCAGTGAAGGGGAAGGGGGAGTAAGTAAGAATGAAATATGCAGGCTCATGTGTAAAACTCTTCAACTATGAATCTCCTAAGTCTCTACCATACCTCCTGGAAAAAAGTTAAAATTTAAAATTTTTGTGTTTCACGACTTTTATCTATTTGAATTCTGTCTTAAATCGAAATGCGAAAAGTGATGCCATCTCATGCTGATTGGTCCAACCTTGCGTAGCAAAACCCCCCACCCCCACCCCTACCTTGCAAACAATTATCCTAACGAAGAAATTGCACAAACCTTTGTCTCTATTAGAAACTTGTTCTTTTCAGCCTCGATGTCAATGATACCACCTCGTTTCTGTTGTCGCTGAAATACCGCTTTCATGCGCTTTCTCCAAGCTAAAAACTTTTCGGACGGCTCAAAAGTGATCTAAAACAAAGGACAACTTAAAATTGATATTTGACATTAAGAATTTCTCTCAGGAGAAAATGAGGTGAACAATTTAAATCATTTTTCATGCAAAGATTGATAAGGGTCCGGGGTCCAGACCCAAGATCCCTGGTTCCGGCTGCCGGGTTCTGGTCCACATTTTGAGGTTCGATCTGAAGTTCTTTCGGTGATCAACGTACTGCAACTAATTAAAAGGTCATTTTTTACTAACCACGTTCATTACAAACTTTGCTGGTACCAATACGGGTTCAAAGTTTTGATGATTAATTAATCAAGAAGCAAATTTAATCGTTTGACAATTCTCCGATTTTACATCATTTAATTTGTTTACTTAAATCGAATAACTGACTCTATGAGGAGTGCAACAGTGATACCCCATCCCCTTAAACCTGTTTCTCTGAGTGCTGAAGTTCAACGCAATAATAGTTTTTTAGAATTTCGTAGCAGATGCGTAAAAAAGCAACGGCTGCCTTTTAGAAAGTTTTTTGTAACTTCCTAGAATATGAACTAGAATTGAAACACTAACTTCACTTTTTCAATCGCTTTTTGATCTATCGTCCCCCATCAAATGAAGCAGCCCTTAGCAGTATAACATCACCAAAATCATTTGTACAACACTGCTGAGTAACTGAATATTCAAAATACCATTACTTCCACGGCAAGGGGGTTGCTACTTGAATTCTCCAACTGGCAGGAAAAATGTTGATGCAAGTTTTCTGACCACTGAGTATTGAAAGGATATTTGTCGATGATTCTACAATCATCCTAAAAATCTTACCTCTTCACTTGTATATTTTTCTGTATCCACACCATCGATTTTTAGAGATCTTTTGTCTAAGACGGTGCGACATACTGGGCAAGGTATCTAGAAAGAGGCATGAAATGCTAAAACTTAAGTATTTATTTATTCTTTTGATAGTTATTTACTTAAGATTGAAAAATAAAGTATGGATTCTTCTGACTATATTAATCTGTAATTATTAATCTAAAATCTGCAGCAATGTTTTGAAATATAATATATTACTTATTAATATAAAATATCAAATATGACTATACATTATGCACTATATAATAAATGCTAAATGTTATATGATATCATAAATTATAATATGATAGACCATATAGCCTGGACCAAGGTTAGAATTTTAAGCGAATCTCTAGGTTTGTTGGCGTCTATAACAAAATTAGCCAGGTGTTGGATAACCATAGTATCTTCGCTACTTATAATGGTGGGAGACGACATTTTCATGAACTATTGACGCTACTGATGCTACCGACGTTAATGATGATACTGACGCTATATCGTACAAGAAGACGCTATCTTTCATAGGAAGGAGAAAGTCATGACCCATTTGCAAAGCCTACTGAAGTAATGCCGCTGATCGCTGTGTTACGTATTACAAGAAGTTGAGTTACTTACAAGATCTAAGCTAGTTTCTTCTTTCTTTTCAAACGGTGAACTCTCAGTTTTCCTTTCAATACTTTCAACATATGACATGACATGACAAGCCATGCATACATCATGAAAGAAGTGAAAGCATTCTGTTCGTGTAAAATTGTCATCTTCCTGGAAGAGAATTAAAACCTTTTGATTGGAGACATTGGAACCCTTTAACCAATAATCGAGCTCTGTGCTAAAAATATGACAAGTTACTTGCAAGATAATTTGTTGGGTGGGCATGCATAAACCAATATTTCGTCGGGGTGAAAAATCCAGTATTTTCTCTTGATATCCTTCAACCATACATTCTTTTCAACGAGGAGAACATCTAAAAAGGCTACATCTGCCTTCACTGAGACGAGGCTCTCAATGGCGGGGGGGGGGGGGGGGAGGGGAGGGAGGAGGGGCAGAATCAAATGGATTTTCCTCTCGTTGGAATTTCTTCCCCCTTTAGCAGACCACCTTCAAGGATTCTCGACTTTATTGTTTAAATCATTTAATGGGTGTCCACCCCTTGCCCCCTTGGCTACGCTACTTCTCGTCAGATCGTGTTAAGTCTATCAGAAGCTTGAGAGAGTACGCACCTGTTTTTTAGTTGCACTTGCGCTTTCAATAGAGAACATCGTTAGAGGGCTACATTGACGGTCAACAAGGCAGAAGTGACCAATGGATGAGCTATTCTACATTTATTCGATATGAAGAGGCAACAAGAACATCAATGGTTAGAGAAAAAGGGAGGGCTAGTGGATTTTCCAAACGCCGAAAAAAGAGACATGAAGGGAAAGGGTTGTGTTTGATTAATGTTCTGCACTTCCTTGGACATCATTAGAAAAAATTTAGCAATGTAAACCGAAAAATTTAAAAATAAAAAGAAGATTTAGATGATGCACCTGGAAGAAATCCAAACAGATAGCACATGGGCATTCTGGTTTGTTGTTGTTTGTCAAACATTCTTTGGCATACTTTAATAAAGAAATGGAACATCAAATCATGAACAGATAATTGTTTCACAAACTTGGTTAGTTCTTAACTTTGTGTTTAAACAAAATTTATCATGTATTTTCAACAAAAAAAGGTGGCCATCACAGTCAACAAATAAGGAGAAAAAAATAAAGATTAACATAACAAAATTAACTTCCTTACATGGATGGCTTTATGTTGAGAGATTAAGAAAAAATCATTACAGCCTGGAATTAAACTGACAAAAATATGTAAGTTCTAAAGATGTTTCAATGCTGTTCTTTTAAGCATGCAAAAACTCATGTAGTACAATTGAATAGGCATCAAAGATAATATTAAAATCTTCCAACGACATGGGTTTACCCAGTGAGAATGCATTAACTTGCTGAGGTCTACGAATGCTTTCATATGTAAAAATAATTTAGATACCTCAATAAGTGTAAAAAGCATTTCTTCACCCAGTTTATGTGATGCTAATCCATCAAGATTCAAAAGAATGCTGCAAAAGAAAATATCAGTACATAAAGGAGTGGCACACTTAGAAGGCTATCTTTTATTCACTAAGGTGGGTTATAACTTAAACTAAAAAATTAACTCTGAATAGTTCTGGGATCAAAGATCAGACAAAGGGCAAATCCTTTTTTTGCAAATCATGAAAGATGCCAATGTTTACCAAAAATTATATTGTCAATAAACATAAAGACGGCTGTCAACGACAGGGGGGCTTCAGCCCCAAACTGTCTTGCAAATTATGCCTTTAAAAGGTAGCTCATAATTTTTTTGCTGTGGTAATTTTTTGGCATTGAAGCTTGGCTGCCACACTTTTTTGGTCTCATCAGTGGCCCTGATGAAGGGATCCAAATCTGAGAACAAAATCATCTTTTCTACTTCACATGTCATCAATGTTTCGTTTAAAGAGAGAGACCACCCTTCCATTAATTTTGTTGCTCTTAACTAAGAAAGCAAATAGGTTTGTGCAGGTGATGCTGCAAGCTTCTTCTTGCACCCTGTTTAATGGCCTGTTCTGGTTTAGATATTCTCCTGTCATCTCTAAACTCTGTCCCTTGCTTATGGTGATACTGACTCTTGCCACTTATTCCCATTACATCAGCATTTAAATATGTTTACAAAATACCTGTCAATCTGATTTTCAGAGATACCTCTTGGCATCTTTATATCAAATGAAGGCTTTGAGAATGGATACTGCAAAGCAAGATAGTGAAATCATTAATAAGAGTAAATAAACTGAGATAAAACCATACTGGAAGCGGTGATTTTTGTCCGCCAAATGTTTACACCAAGACTGGGTGGGGTATGCACCGAATCCAGGGATGTTAATGAGCCTATAATAGGCTTGGCTTCACCAAAATATGCCAGTAAGAATCTGGGCAAGGAAAATATGCCGTTGTTAAATTTTGATTGTCTTTCATTGCAATGCCATTCAAGTTTTATGTGCATTGTATTGTAAAACAAAGACCATATGTAATTCAGACTTGATGACTTCATGTTATTTCCAACTGCATATGGTTTTAGAGAAAATGAGTTGTTTTATTGTAGTTAGTTTGTTTTTAGATAATGATACATATAATAAAAAATTCTTTTGTGTCAGTTTAAGCTGAATGAACAAATGAATGAGTGGATGAGTGAAAGAACGTTGGAATTTCTTTTCTTCTAACAGTGGTCGCTCACCTTTTCATCTACTTTGATGACCAACTGCATACAAACATATTTTTCATCTTCATTGTCAGCAGTGTAAGGATGTAGCATTACAATAATTTGACAAGGTCTGTAAAATGCAACAAAACAAAGCATTCTAAAAAGGCAGCATCATGAATCGTTTTTGGAAAATATGTAACAGAGGTACAATAAACTAGTTTGAGCTTTGAGCAAAAAGTTTTAAAAAACAGTTAGATTTGGCTGGTAGCATTTAGCTTCTGATTCTTTTTAGACATTTATGGATATAGATATTTAAGGGATTTCAAAATTTTTTCAAATCTAGTTGATTAAATTAAAATATTTTACACATTCATGGAAAGATTTGCAGAAAATTTGAAGTTTGAATTATCCTCAATGAAAAAATACTTCTTGAGGCATTTGTCTAAAATATGGTTAATAAACACTTGGTTAAGAAACTGATTTTTTACCTTTCTTTGGGACCTTTCACTTCTAATTCCTCAGGTAGATAAATTGATTGCAAAACAGAGACCTCATCTTCAAGTATACTAAAACCAATAAATTTTAAATTTCATCAAAACTACACAACTCTAAATTCAAAGAAAAAATTTTTCTTGCAGATTCTTGCGTTTTGAGCCGTAGAAAATCTTGGGTGTGCCACATGGGTGTGCCAAATGGGTGTGCCAAATGGGTGTGCAAAATGGGTGTGCCAAATGAGGGTGCTAAATGAGTGTGCTAAATGATAAAAATTAACAGCCAGTCTGCAGAGCGTGGCACCTGCACGCACAAGAACATTTGCTGCAGATTGAAGTGCACCCCAAAAATTAGGCCTTGCATGCGCGCATTGCATGCTTTTAGGCTCAATATAGATTAACCTGGAGTTTCATAGTACCCAAAGTGCCTTGGTGCACCCGAGAGAATCACATATGCACCCCCATTTTTTACTTTGCATGTGCGAGATCTCGTCGAGTTCTGCCATGCTCTGCAGACAGGATTAACAGCAGCTCATTTCCATCCTTGGGAACATTAATTTATTTTCAAAGACACCTGCAGTAGGGGCGGGGTAGCGGGGAAGATTGCCTCTCCTGCCCTAAGAAAAAAAAAATTAGGCCTGCCATCTTGCTATTGTTTTTTTTTTATTATTTCCTTGTGCCTTTTTTGCCCTGGAGTGCCGTAGGGGTTCCTGTTTATTATAAATGGTCAGTTCCTTTGAAATTTATAACAATATCCTATGATTGTTTGCTGATAATTGAATAATTAAAGGACATTAATTAGAAAGTTTAGCGTATCATACCTATCTGTCGCACCGGCCATTTTCCAAGAAGACATGAAATGACGGGATCTCGTAATGGTTACGAGGCCTTACACAAAATGGCGGACGAGATGCTTTACATACAAACTCCCCTGATTGAAAGTATTCCGCTGTCAAAAGTGTCTGGACTGAAAGTCTACTTGAAGTTGGAGAATACACAGCCGTCTGGGTCATTCAAGCTGAGAGGCCTCTCAAACCATTGCATTAAAGTAAGTTAATAGAAACACTTCGGAAGTTGCAGTTGCAGACGAAGATGCATACACACAATTGAGAAACTTTCGAAAATTGCAGGATTGAATACTAAGCTATTAAAGATCAAAATTAAATTGTTTGGACATAGAAAGCATATGTCTTTGATATATTTCAATTTGTTCTACATTCACCAGCAGATTTTACGCCACGCCCCCGCCCCACCCCCAACACGTATGAAGAAAAACGCCACACCAAGCGAAAGTACGTTTCCCAGGGACAAAACAGCATGGGCAGCGGTGGTATTGTCTCTCCTACTAACAATAAAAGCTAATTTTTTAAAATTCTATTCCATTGCCCAATTTATTCACAGTGTTGTCCCCCTAGGCCTGGGGTTGAACCGGAGATCTGTGCACATTCCTTCTTTAAAGGTTTCATGTTTCCCTGTAGGCAATCAAAAGAGGATGCAAGCATTTGGTATGCTCGTCAGGTAAGCGAAGATATGGCTCATAACATGGGAGAAAATCCATTCTAATCCTTTCAACTTGGAGCTGTTTACATATTGGTGTCACAAGCATCGTATGCCTCTTGCAAATTTTGGGAGAATGCACCTTGTTGTGAATAACTCTCCAGGAACTCCCACTGTTGGACGTTGCTTCCCCTGTCCCTGTTTACCCCCTTTCCTGTTTACCCCCTTCCCTGTTTGCCCCTGTCCCGGTTAGCCCCCCCCCCCCACTATAGGCCTAATACAGCATACTTTTCTTTGATTACTTCAGGTGGAAATGCTGGCATGGCCGTTGCCTATGCTGGGCGTTGTTTGAATGTTCCAGTGACAATCATTGTCCCAGAGACAACTTCTAAGGAAGCAGCTCAAAGGATCAGAGATGAAGGTGCTACAGTTTTGGTCCACGGGAAGGTTCGTGATTAGGAATCTGTTTCAATACCAATACATTAAAGGCACAATATCTGGGACAGTTGTTCCTATTGTGCCAAAATCAGAGCTTGAAGTTCTGTACATGAACACGACGAAGTTTACGATTCGTATGCCAATAAATTTGCTCGCGATAACTTATTGTCACCGAAAATGTGTGGAAACATTACGTTTCTGGCAACGACTTCGTTTCCATTATGAAGACTTGTTTTCATTAGTTCGTTGTCTATGCATTTTTTCATATTCCATATTGTTACAACGCTGCTATTGTTAGTTTAATCACTAATTATTACCAGGCTTCTGTGTGCCTTCCAGTGACATTTGCTGCACACTGCGTGTCTTTAAATTTCGTAAAATTTCCTCACTGGAAACACGCAGGACTCTCGCGCTATTTGCTCTCTGCCCCCCTCCCTCATGACCCTGGCTACGCCACTGATTTAAACCTGATTGTTATTAGCAACTCCCTCATAAAGAAAAGAGTATGGGTCGAAGTTTTGTCCATAGAAGAGCAAGGAAGGAAAGCTTGTTTGATAATTGTAAGACGCAGATGTAAATCAACGCATTTCATTGAGTGCCATAGAAGCGGAGCAACTCTTTCTGTAAAGAAATCATCATCATTCTCCTATTAGCATGAACATTTGATAAGCCTTTTAAAATTTTTCAGGTCTGGGATGAAGCTAATAAATATGCAATTGCTATGATAGCAACTGGAGGAATAAAAGGTACCATGAATAAGAGGCCCCCAGAGGGTGTCTGTGATTCCATGCTCTCTACGAAAATCTTCAAGAAAAACCGATGAAAAATTCTCAGAAAATCAGTGAATGTTATCTAGTTATCTATTGATTAAAATGACGGGTTTTCCGAAACCCTCTGGGGCCTCATAAGTAAAGCTAATATTTCATTGTTTTTTTAAGCGGGTTAGAATTTCACTAAATTGACGTTTCTTGTAATTATTTGAAATACGATATCTTTCTGTGCCCCTATTACCTATTAAAATCATCTAATGACACTAGGCGTATGATAAAATAATTATCTATCTACAAAGTTAATTACCTAACTGATGAAAGGGCTTCCCCTGTTTTGGAGTTTATTCTCCTTAGGAGATAAAAAGCAGCACCTTGCATCGGTTGCAGATCAATTTTTAACATATAAACATCACTTTCGTCTAATTCTTTCATTTTCCTTTCAGATGGAACATTAATTCATCCATTTGACCATCCGGAAATATGGTTAGAAGCGTTTTTATCATTCTGGTCACCATCAGGGGTATATGTTAAGTGAGGCCTAGGGGTGCCACAATGTCAAACGTTTTTTTAAGCAATTGGTTTGAATATAAGTATTTCTCACTACCTAATGCAAAGTATCATGGTAAGAATCACCATTAGTTTGCAGAAAGTGTCCTTGGTTGATAAAATGAAAATAATTCGTTGGTAATATTGGTTCATTGGCATACCGGTACATTATACCCCCCCCCCCTCAACTCAGAAAGATCAATGTATGCCCTCCTACTTGTTGCCAAGCTAGTATACTTTAGGAAATATTTTAATTATACTTAAACTGATAGTTTCACTTTTGAAAAATACGAGCGATGAAGTCTTTTGTGAATAAGATAAATGCAAACCTACAAACCTACAAACATAAACTTTATTATTTGAAAATACCATATATTATTAACTATACTCTTAAAGGCCCCGTTTGCCGAGGCGAAACATTAGTTATAAATGATAGGTAATGATTTTGTTTTGTTTTATATGTTCTCATTACTTTGCGTTGTTACTTATATTTATAATTTACATACATCGTCTCAAGCATTCTTCGAGAATCCAATCAGCCTCTTATTCGGTCCTCTACTTAGTTGTTCTAAACATCCTCTTCCCTCTTTTTTAGGGAAGGTCATGCAAGTATGATCACGGAGGCAAAAGAACAGTTGAAGGCTGCACCAGATCTGGTTGTTTTGTCCGTTGGTGGTGGCGGACTTATGTGTGGTGTTCTTGATGGCATGCATCAAGCTGGTTGGTCGGAGGTCCCTCTTTTAGCCGTTGAAACCCGTGGTGCAGATAGTCTTGCGCTATCGGTCCAAGCAGATCAACTAGTTACTCTGCCTGGTATATCAAGGTAATGTGCGATTCACCATTTTGAATATTTGTCTCTGGGTGCAAAAAAGCGGTGCGTTTAACGAAAGGGTTGAGGGGAGGGGAAAGGGGTCATGATGCCTATTCAATAGCAAGCCACAAGGGCATTTCGTGGGGGGTGGGTGGGGTCTTTGCGGTACTGCTTTTTGTATTGCTTGGGTGTTACGAATGGTAATTTATACCTATGTACACTGAAAAAGATACCACACTTAGCTGTAACAGACCCTTCTGAATCTGTTGGGAACAACTGTCGTGGAGCTGTGAAATACAGGTGCTAAATGGCCATGTTAAAGCTACTATAAGACCCGCTTCGAATTATCCCCACTTCAAAGCCCACGGAACCACTGATCTCAAAAAAAGACTGGATCGAGCTTCTATTGTTTGAAAAGTGAAGCCAAGAAATTTCATTGGCGGCCATCTTACTAGGACCCATAAAGTTGCGGTTTTAAGTGTAGAGTCAAAAGCAAGCCACTCAGCATGGATTATCAAATGCCATTTAACAGGTTTTTAGCTTTCGGATCGAATGTTTTTGATATACTTGTACTTTATCGAGTATACTTTTCCACGTGTTCGCTGATGTTCATTGTTTGGGTCCTACCAATATGGCGCCGATCTGGCTTCAAAAAGTTGGATTCGAAAACAATAGGTTGCTCGATCCAGTCTTTTTTTGAGATCAGTGCCACGGAACAACTAACTATCTCTCAAGAGGCTAATTTGATGAATTCATGTATACACGTATTACACGTATTGCTCTTCAGTGTTGCAAAGTGTCTTGGTGCCGTGAAAGTCTGCGAGCGCTCTTTTGAGTGGACAAAACAGCATAATCTTATAAGTCATGTCATTGAAGACGTCGAAGCGGTGGAGTCTTGCCTTAAGTTTTTAGGTGAGTACAATATTAGAGCCATGTCATTTAAGATGGCTTTCAAGGGTAATTCAAGTGTGATGGCTGTAAGAGCCTCCGCCTCCCAAGCATGGATGATGGATGTCTTGCGCACTAATTTTGGTGGCTTTCTAAAAAGGGAAAAGGCACATAGCTACTTAGGAAACGAGGGGCAGTGGCTAACGTTCCCTAATTAGTCGATAATAAAAAAGGATTTTCCATGGATTTGTGTCATAAAGGAACTGTTTACACCGTCATTGATGGGAGAGTTAAAATTTCATGCCTATATTTCAGCTTGTTTAAATATCAAGATATGGGGATGTCCAAGGGGTGCATTAGAAGCCATGCCCTCTCTTAACGTCACCACTGAAAACCCCTTCTCCTAATAACAGTGACATTAAAATGCACTCTAAGGTATATATGCCTCATTTCTGAATCTTTTTTATAGATGATCATAAATTCCTGGTTATGCCTGCATGCGGTGCAGCTCTTGCCGCTGTTTATGGAAATTCGATTAAGAACTTAAAAGAAGAGAAGAAACTTGGCGATATTAAAACCGTGTTGGTGATTGTCTGCGGGGGACAGGGCGTGTCTTTCAAGCAGCTGTTGGATCTTAAAGCCCGTTTTAATTTGTAATGTAGAAACTTGTGTCATAGAGCCATGATTAATGTAATACTCAGCGCAAATTTTAGGGTAGTGTAGTACATTTAGCAAGGGCGTTTATTAGGGACGTAGCGAAGGACCAGATCAAAATGGGGATCATTAATCAATCAATCAATCAATCAATCGATCGATCGATACGTCAAATTATATTATATCGCTTTTCTCCGGAGGTGAAGGCATTTCTTGGTGACGTCAGCCCCCACAAGCCCCCCTTTCCCCCACAATCGAGATATAGTTTTAGCCTTGAAAAGCCAATCCTAGTATAATACAGGCGCATTTTTTAGTTCCTCTTATAGAATAGTAACCCGTTTTATATGCGTATGGTAGGCTAAGTGGAAAAGCTTTGAGCTTATATCATGTACTGTAACAAGTGCACATAATTCTTGCATATGGTTTGAGTATGAGTAATGGATTTATTTTTGCCTTGGATCTCCTGCAAATGTTTCTGGCTCAAACCAGATGCGACACACTCTGGAGAGGTTTGTGTGGGAGGTGTGTGGGGGGGGGGGTTGGGTTCTTCGACCATACCCCAGAATGTTGAAATACAACAAAACACAAATGAATTTGATTGAAATTAATTACATAATTGATTGAAGTGTATTGTATTTCTAAGCAAAACATACGAATGTGTAATCTTCTATAGGAAACGTACTGTAAGTCATGCAATTAGCCAAAAGATAAAGAAATAGAATATCTCGAAAACCTCACGAAAATAAGTTGCAACCAGGACAACGTCTGCTTGTGAAAAATAGTTTCGCCACTTAAACTTTAATCAAATTGTACTCATGAAAAGTTAGCTTGAATTCAGCAAACGATTGAAAAACAAGTACAATCAGTGGAATTTTTTCAAAGAGTATTTGGTCTTGAATTTGCTTAGTTATGCTTAGTACTCAAGTACAACAAGAACCTTTGTATATCTGGGCTTCTTCTCGATTTTTTTGTAACCAGTTTAATATGAATTTGATAGTATCTTTAATTATCGATTGCAGAAACTATCAGAACAGCTCAAGCCCCCCTCCCCCCTGAAATGCAGTAAGCAGGAACTGATTGGGCTACCGTGGATAAATAATCAAAATTCAAATCAAAAAAGCTGCCAATCCATCAATGCTAATCCATGGGTGTAATTAGAAGGGCATACGAGAAGCCAGCCCCCCCCCCCCGTAATCAAGAAGTCAAAAGCAAATTACCATATTAGGAGAGTGTATCCAGTTCTAAGACCAATTTGGGACAGCTTTTTGGAACATTTTGAGTTCAATGACAGCTCGTTTATGACAGTTCATTTGTGACTATCTTTAACACATTTTAGAAGCTTTTCAGCCACGAAATCATGTGACAATTTTGTGATAATTTGATGTCCAGCACACGGATTATCTCTTTTAAATCCATTCTAATTCCACCAAAGCTCCAGGGATCACCTTCAAATCTAAATGCTTCCAGTTGGTGCACGTTTAAACAATTCTATGACATTTGAATGTCTTTAAAATTTGATCTATAAAGGCATCGCGAACTAAGTCATTTGAAAATGACTTTAAAATGTAAAAATCTACGAATTTCATTTGAAATTTAAACACAAGGCAGATGACACTATTGAACCAAGTAAATTATCTAAAACTTGGTCTTCAATCATAAACAGGCAATTATATTTGAAATACGACGATTAGAATTTTGAAAACAGGATAACTTATCAGAAAAATGCCGCCTTTGATTTCGACGCACAAATTTAAAAACAACTACTCACATAGCATTCCACTCCTGCAACTTTCTACTTGGAAAATCGAGAAAGGAGTGGGAGGGGGGCTGAGAATCCCAAAACCAATGAAAATAGTATAAGAGCCATCAGGGGCTGACACTTCTAGTAACAAATGGAAGACGATGAAATTGACAATTGAAAGAAGAAGGGGAAAGGGTTCTTGATGCCTTGAGGATTGTCAAAAATTCGAGGGGAGGAAAACTTGCTGGGAACGGGTTTTCTACTCCAAAGGGACGGCCCTGCGTCAACCTTTCAAGTGATTTTTCTCCTCCTCGCGATTTAATTCTTGATAAGTTCCCAAAATTATCATTTTCTTTGTTTTTATTGAACAAAAAGTTTTGCTCCTATCATTCTCAAAACACCCCCTCCCTTCCCCCTGCCTCAAAAATTTTTCCCGATTGTTTTCGATCTTCCACTTTAATTTCAACAGGAATGAGATGCTCTGTGCTTTGAAATTCCATAAAAAAACAGAAACATGACCAAAGTATTCAAAAATTATTTTTCTCCTTCCTATTTTCGTCCTTTCCTTCTTCCCATTCCGCTTGGACCCTTTTCAACGAGGAAAGGTGACTACACGGTGATTGGTTAAACAAGTAGCCAACCTCATCACGTGTTTATTGGCTTCCGCCCTCCTTATGGTCAAAATGGACCATGATCTGTGGCTAGTCAGGCCCGTTCAATGCGCTTTTCCATCAAAGTGCCGAATCTTTCAAAAATTAATGCACAGAAAAACGAATGTTTTGTGGCATTGTTTACTAAATTGAGCCAGTAGAAGGGCAGAATCATATCCAACATGCTTTGATCTAATTTAACTAATTTACAGCAGTAAGCAAGAGAAAACGTCAAACGTTGAAGTGCTAACCAAATGCCGCCATGCTGGAAACCCCGATGGCCCAATCACTGTATTGGCTTTGATGGTACAGCAGAAGTAGTATTGTTTTAGAACATTTTAATTGATATAAAAAAGAGAAAACAATGAAATAGTTGGCTGCGGCACATGTTAGGGAATGTGTCAGTGTGTTATCCCATGCCCTGTACATGTCGAAGTATGGGACCTTGAGAGGACCAAATTCCTTCCACCGTTCTATGAACCTTGCCGAGCCAAATCCATTTCAGTCGTCGCTACAACGTCAGACCCAATTCATTTAATAGTATTTCCACTGATGGCCTAATATTTCCGCTTTTTACATGGAATTTCTTATGATTCAACAAGAACTATCCAATTAATTTTCATATGACTAAGTATCATATATGTCAGGACATGAACTCCAATCATTTTTCTCCTTACCTTCCCAATAACCACCTTTATAAACATAGATATCTAGATCGGAAAATTCGTCCTTGGCATTCTCAAACCATGTAGGCGAATATCCTTCGTAAACTTTGCCGGCACGTCTCGCTTCTTCGGCTTCTGCTTCTCGTTTTCGTCTTCTAGCTCGTTGTTTTTCTTCTAATTGCAATTTAAGTTGGTTTGCTTTATCGAAGTTTCCTTCCTCCATCATGCGCTCGTCGGGACGAAAGCGCGAGTCTGTTGGGGCCATTCCAGTCTCCATTTCGTTTAATGAGCAAGTGAACTCCGAGAAGTTATACATGAGGGCAGCTTCAGGCCTGAAAGTGGAAGACAATTTTTATAGAAGTTTAACTTCGTAGAAACATGGGATTTGGAAGGCAGAAGAGAGCAGCCGGCAGCCGTCAACGACAGAAAGTTGATGCGGGCAGAGAAATGTTGCATTGCAGCGAGATGTTGCAGGCAGCGAGATGTTGCATGCAGAAAGATGTTGCAGGCAGAGAGATGTTCAAACCAGAGGGCAAGAAAGACACGCAAGAGATTAAAGAGACACAGCAGCCGCGACAGAACGGAAAGAGCCATAGATGGTCGTTAGAGATAGCAAAAGGCCCTCACAGACCAACAGCCGTCATGAGCTAGGAGCCAGCACTGATTGTTGAATAACATGGGAATAATCGTAATCTACAAAGTTCTAGCTCTATAAGAACGCAAGGCAAAGTACACTTACTTGAGTGGTTTCTTATTCCAAAGTAAAGTTGATGGTAATGTTTGCGGGTTGGCATTTTTGCTGACTGGTGTTCCCTGTGGCACTTTGCTTCCGGGTTGAGACAACGGCTCTCGGTAAACGACCTTTGCGCACTCGGCTTTTTGGTCCCAAAACCCGGATAAGACATACCGGGTAACCTTTTGACTGTCCGTTACGTACCCGGTTACCTAAAAATAACGAGTTTTTATGATATTCATATAAATTAATAATCCGCGTTACACGCAGGGTACAGTAAATCCAGGTTAGCCGGGAAAATAATCCCTATTCTTTCAAACAGTAAATTCTCAATTAAGCCCTGGCCCAAATTGCTGGTTCAAAGCTTTACCCCGACCACTTATGAAGACAGCAGGAGCTGTATCCATCCAAGGGTATCGATGGGTGCCTGGTCAACAGATATGAGCACTGCACTTGGCTGCACCTGGTTTAGTTAATTCACTATAGCCACTGAGGGTATTATGTGAAGTTGGTAGGGTAATGAGCAAAATAAACAAACAAATAATAAACAAATAAACAAATAAATAGAATAAATACATAGATAAAAAAATAAGTGAATAAATAAACAAATTGATAAATAGATAAATAATAGATAAATAAATGACTAGATAAATACATACATAAATAAATAAATAAATAAATAAATAAATAAATAAATAAATAAATAAATAAATAAATAAATAAATAAAAAAGCCTCTGTTTAATGACGTACTACAAAATAACTTCTTTACCTTTTACAAATAATCTACGTTTTACAGTCACCAAAATCGAGTAAAAATGACCTACCCTTCTAGGCTTTTCTTTGGAGAAATAACTGTACGCATGATATTTGAGGTGACACTTGTCCCCCGTCGTATGATTTGTAATATCCATTTCTCCCGATTGATCAATCCACAACTTCCCTACAATAATATTATGGACCGTTGTTGTCACTTTTTTCCACGTGTAATGATTCCCTGAATTCGTAAATTTGCAATGAGCTGTACCAAGTGGAGTGACCAACAAATACTTCCCCCTGAATTTACTGCTCATCGTGAAATTCTGCCACAATGTCCAACCACGTCCTTCGGCATGATGTGCTATAGACGGGGGGTGGTGACTCACCTATAAAGTAGAGAGTTTGAACGATTTACAATGCAGGTAGATATCAGTTCATGGGACAAAATAAATGATTTACAACTAGTGATGGTCAAACATTTAAATACAAACGATTCATCATTTTAACGATTTCTTTACCCTACATAATGATAATTCTATTTTGTTTCCATTATATTTGGTGAAATTGATAACACCTTAAAAAATCCTAAAGCTAATAAAACATTTGGCACGCCCTACAGCTGCAAAGACCAAATTTACAGGTGGTGTTAAGACGCCTTCCAAAATCCCGTTGAGGTTCAAAAGTTTCTGTTTTACTTTATGTTATTAAATCTTGTTTTGTTGGTACTTTTGAAAGGAAAAAAACAACTCAGAACAAATCAACTCAGATCAACTGTAATCAAAGCAAATCAACTTAAATCAAATGAAATCATCATAAATCAACTTAAATCAACTCAAATCAAGCAAATCAACATAAATCAACTCAAATCAAATCAGCTCAGATCAAATCAAATCATTTAAAATCAAATAAAACCACCTCAAACCAACCCAGTTCACCTCACCTAAGGCTAATGAAACTCAACTGAACCCAAATGAACCCAAGAGAACTAATATTCAAACAAAAATATGTTAAATTATATAACAACCTGTTCTGCCAGAGATCTCCAGCCCATGTCTTCACTTCTATCACATTCATAAGTTTCTCCAAGCAGCGGGTTAAATGGCTTGCCTGTTCTCTCGGCTGTGGATGCATAACATGATATTGAAAATGCAGCAATGTGGCAAATTTGTTCGAGTGATGATTCGCAGGCAGCAGCATGGTCTAATATTTCAGAGTATTCCAATTCTTCAGTGAGACGTTGAGTCATTGAAAGTGGTTCGTTAAAGTTAACCTGGAGGGTACAAAGCAAGACTTTAAGTGGACTGAAGGGGGCGAGTTATCATAACAGTGAATTGAGGGATGACTTTTGTAGGAGAGGGTGGCATCCCCCATGTTAAAGGCATTGAGTCATGATAAAAAGAGATACTTTACCCCGCTAATGTTGTTAGTGCAACCCGCATTAGGATGTTATCTCTTATTGACTATGATCAAAATTAGCAGAGCTGAAATGACTGTTTAAATTATATTCATATGAAACCTTTTTGCGGACATATATCCCAGCTGGATCTCGAACAAGGCGCTTTCAACTGAGGATATTTTCTTACAAACACAACTATATAGCGCTTCAGCTAAAATTAGGACTGAAACGCCAGGATATACCTCCCTAGAATTAAATCTATTTAGACTGACAAAAGAATCGAGTTGTGAAGTCAAAATGCAGAAAACTTGAGAAAATCTACACCAACTTACCGGCATTGGAATTTTTGTTAATTCTTTGCCGATACAATTTTTCATTATGCTCCATAAATTTATGCTCACGTCTGGCTTTTCGCAAATTCTCTTTCGGTAAACTCTTTTCACTTTCTTCGTCATATCTGTGCTCGACACAGTCTGGAAAGAAGAAAGTAAAAACGACATTAGGACAGGAAGGGTCTGAACAGAACCCGACATTGTGCTCGATGCGAGGAATGTGCTCCAGGACGAAGTTGCCGATCCAGTTGGGTGTGCCATCCTCAATGTGCTGTTTGAAGCTGGAAATCGCCATCAAAATGCTACTACATGGCCAGCAATTCCTCATAATCAAAGATAGGTTTTGAAGCTTTGGGGTGACTGTGTCAAAAGTGTGTTTACTCGAAAGTAATTTAATTTGAAAATCAAACACTTGAGCTTTTTATGAAAGAGTTTCTTAAAGACAAGTCGTTATACAACCTTTAATTGCTAACTTTATAGCAGTTATGATAGTAAATCAGACTAAATTAAGCAGACTGAGTAATGTTGTCATTTTACCAAAGTACTCTTCATGAGAATATAAAGCAGATAGTTGAGAAGAAGTACCTTGAAATGAGAACGTATCTTTAAACCAAATAATCCATTAAACTGACCATCACAAACACGAACATCACACACTTCCATGGTAAACAAAACGCTTAGAGTGGAGAAATTCCAGCTCAATCCACTCCAATAAATCATAAGCTACGTCTAGCGATTGCAACTACAACGGCCTAATCAATAAAAATGGTAAGACAGGTTGCTATTCGTAATACTAGAACAATAGCACAAGCAGGGGGTTAATAGAGATATATGGCAGATAGCATTAGGTGAGATGCTATCATCAAAAGAATATAGACCACAGTGGTGTTACGACAGCAATAACGTAACAGATAAGGCCATCTCTTGTTAGATTCTACTTAATAACTACCGTATATGGATCTATTTGATGATAATAGCTCAAGTACAATGCATTTGACCTAAAGTAAAAATACAACATGAAAATTGAAAGACATATGGAATCAGGTGTTTGCTGATTGCAAAAAGATAAGTAAGATTCGCTAGCTTGATAGCCACAGGTTTCCATACAATTATAAAAACTGTGGCTATAAACAAGCCACACATGTGGAGAATGTATGGAAAGTACCGTCTGTTGAAAAAGGATGAATTTTAATCCCTGATGCCTTCCCCCGTACGGCCGATCCTACCTGTCCAAAGGGGAAACCCCAGATAGAAATTTGCAGTAAAGGGAGCATTTTTAAGAAAGTATCGAAGCGTAATTATTGTGTCGATAAATCTGATCTTTCCTAGCACACATTCCTACATTAAGCCTCTTTTAGGTCATTAACGACAAGCTCAGAGTTAATAAACATAACTGCTCTGGTCTAAATGGTCAAAGTTGGTCTGCCTTCCTTAACAGGCCAAGAATACAAGGCATGGTTTGGGTGTGGTTAAGATGCGATTCGAGCGTGGCAGTGTTATCTATAACGTTTTAAGCAACCCTTTTCACGGCTACAAGTCGCTGCAGTGCGATTATTGTCGTATACAAGGCATATCCTTAAACAAAACAATCTATAGCCGTCCTAGTTTTTCGAATTATAATTACAAGCAACACCCTGGAATATTGGAAGCAAATGTAAAGCTGTAGTTCATCGCAGGCTTATCGTAATTAAAAAAGAGCTTTAACACTTTTATATGATACAGCTAGAAAACAATGAGCGAAGACACCTGCCCGTATATTAGCATTGGAAGGAAAAGTGACTACGATAAAAGCGTGAACCGGAGATAAATGAGAATTGAAAAGGATCTGCAAGGACATGGCGGGAAGCTTGATTCATAGATTGATGAAAGTTTGTAAACCATTCACAGCGTGACAGTAAATGAAGCATTCAAGCGAAATTTTGAGGAAAAATCGCAGAAGAGGGTTGTATAAAGTAACAAGTACATGGTAGCGGGGCCGCGCCATGTTTTTTGGGTACATTTTTTGGAAAGTACCGAATTAAGGGTGTACAATTTTTCCAAATTGAAAAGGCACACGGAATTATGGGTAAACATTTTGAAAGTGGAAACACTTTGGAATCAACATATGTTTAAACTTGATGTGATGAATCTATCACCTTTATAAACAACAATGTGCCTTTTTATTTTGTGACTTTGTACTTTTCTGGTCAGTGACACAGAATTATGGATCCCGTTTTTCAAATGGTAGCACGGAATTATGTCCCTAAAATTTTCCTCAAAATGGCACGTGCATATCACTTTTCCCCTAAAGGTACCCCCCCCCCCCGAGGATGAAAAATGGAGAGACAGTGTAGCCGATGCGAAGCATGGAATGGAGGCAGGATAAAAGAGAGGCTAGATGACAGAATAAAACGATGTTGCTATGAGCATCAGAATGAAAACTTCCGCATAGGGACAAAACCATCTTGAATATTGAAAAATTACAAAGATCATGCAAAAAGTCATTCGGTAGTTGAAGAAGTGTCCATTACAAGACGGAGTTTGCCCCAAAACGAATAGGAATAAAAGATTGAAAGCCTCATCGTACACAAATAGTGTATCAATTCCTTGTATTGCAAATCACTCAACCTGGATATTAGAACAATCACCAATATGCTTTAATAGATGTAATTTCAAATGTACAAAAATTTAAGATACAATAAACTCACCGTTATTTGACCACGCAAATCATAAGAGACAGCCCTTCGATGTCCCAATTCTTGTTGTTTCAAATGCTCCAAGCGTTGCTCTGAAGCAGATCTTCTCAATTGCAATTTCAAATGTTTGGAACCATCAACGGCATCCACTTTTTCCATTGGATAGGCCACCGCTGAACTCAATGACAATGTCTCGCTTGATTCATCGATATCTGAATAAGGATCATTTCCTGATTGGTCGATAAAATCATTTCTTTCATTTTCGTTTTTAATTCCAAACGCTTCAGGATGTTCTGACATGGCATCGAAAAATTCATCATGATCATCTTCATCTTCATCATCGTGCTCAATTGTTCCACCGGGACTTCGTGCAATCTGTAAATTCTGGTGGTTTTGCAAACTTATCATCGATATGCTTCGCATATCAACAGTTTTGCAAACTTGTTCCAGTTTGTTGTGCTGTTTTGCCAATGTTTCCACTGTCTCTTCCAATCGTCGCCGCTTTTCTCTCTCAAGGTTCAATGACTTTTGAAATTTCTTTTCGTAGGCATGAGCCAAGCTTAAAAAGTCGTTGCAAGCCTAGAAAAAGGGGACCATAATCATCATAATCATAATCATAATCACCATCACCATCACCATCACCTTCACCATCACCATCACCATCACCACCACCACCACCACCACCACCACCACCACCACCACCACCACCACCACCACCACCACCACCACCACCACCACCACCACCACCACCATCACCATCACCATCACCATCACCATCACCATCACCATCACCATCACCATCACCATCACCATCACCATCACCATCACCATCATCATCATCAACATCATCATCATCATCATCATCATCATCGTCATCATCATCATCATCATCATCATCATCATCATCATCATCATCATCGTCTACAACTGCATATCACTGTGTAGTATATAAACAAAGCTTACATTGATCATTGCATTGGATGTGATCCTAAACAGTTGCGATTTCTCATTTATGTTCTTCAATTTCGTGCTTATATCTTGCATGTCTTTATAACCACTTTTGCTATCGACCGATTCAGTTGATGATCGCGTTTCTTTGTCCACCAAATCACCGACCGATCTTTGCAACGATGCGCCGTGGTTGTTCACGAGGTTATTACATGTGATCAGATCTTCTAACTTACTTGAAAGAGACTTTGCTGATAGGTCATCTTCGCATTCAGGCTCGCTATCGCTGTCATCATTTGCTAAAAGAAAGATAGCAAATCAAGTCTGTCTCATGTGTCCCTCTATTTACGTGCCGAACCAAATTAATCAACGACGTTCTGCTTTAGGTGGCGTCTAAAATTGATAAGAGATGAGAGAAAGATGGGGCAGAAGGTTCTGATTGAGGCGTTGTTAAGCAGCTTCAAAAATAAAATAACATTCCCCATAGGCATCAGGGGAAAACTTCCTTCTGCTCAGAGAGAACTATCAGCTATAGCAGGAGACACTGTAGATCCAGGCCCATCTAGAGCTGTATTAGGCCCCAAGGATTCAAAAAAATATTAGACTGCAAATTTTCTTTAAATAACAAAAAAAACAGGCGTGGCATTGGACTGGCATCGGATTTTTTATCGTGGACAGTTTTTTAACTTTTTTAGTTTAATGATCCTTGAGTGATAACAGAATTTCTTTCCCGAACATGTAAATCTGCATCAATATTATTTGTCAGTCTTATCATCAAAATTATTATTTACTATTAGAAACAGACTGATCTTGACATTTGCTTTATTAACAGTAATTTTTTCGCTGTAACTAGGCATAGAGGTAAAAATCTATCTAAAATGCGCGGTTTGTGTCATAGTAGTTACATTATAAGAAGATTAAATGATTAAATCTATGACTATCATACGAGAAAGCCGCTCGAAATCGATGAATTTCTTACTTCGCATGCAAAGTTCAGTGAATCCCAAATGCCAAAAACTATTTTCGGATAAAGAGTTCAAACAATGGCAACGATGCAAAATTAGAAATCTTACCAATGCAAACAAAAAAGTACCGCCACAGAATAAAATTAGCCAGTCTCTTGAAGTTAAAACGCATTTTGCAGGAATTTACTTTAAGAATGCGATCTGATGGTTTACGTCCGTGGTATTCTATTAAAACTTAAACCATTCCACTGCATTAGAAGTTTTTGTAAACACGATGATCTTTTCTATCCAATTTATTTCATTCGTCTGATGCTCGAGCTGTTTTTGCCCAGACACAAGACGCAAGCTCTTTTAAAAACAGATGAGTTTCGAAGCAACACTGAAGTCCAAGAAAAACTTCAAACACGAAATATACTTGTTTCTAATCAACAAAAAATAAGCGAAACTTTTACACATTGACATATCGTAATGTTTTTTGCAGTTGCAGATCTTTCACGCTATATTTCAAATTCGACGCATTAGGACAGTCAAAAACATCACTTCGAATCCAAAACAGCTTTTTAACGACTTAAAATGGTCGCGTTGCACAATAAAATCCAATGGAAATCCTTCCAGCAATTTGTCTAAACTGCAAAAAACTCCTTCGATGGTCTATAAGTAGGTTTTTAAGTTTCTATGCATCAAAAAACATGATTTCGAATTAAAAAAAAACGATTGTTTTTAGTGACTGCAAAAGCGCGAAACTGAAACATTAATGCACTTCTCTTTGTTTTCCATGTCTCCAAAGCGCTCCGCTTTTAAACAGCTTTAGGTTTATCTGAGATTAGCCCTAACATTTAGCATCAACGTTCCAATACGACAGAACACATTGTAGGGAGAGTCACAAAGTTCGATCAAATACACGCTTATCTGGCTGAGCAGACACGTGTAATGGAATCGAAACTATTGGTGGCGATTTAAAAAACTTTCAAAGGGTATTGTTAAGAGGCACAGGTTGTCAACTACACAATGAAACGACTGTCTGAAAGTTGTTTTTTTAAGAAGTATCACCGTCCAAGTGAACAGGTGGATCGGGAAAAGTGCCACCAGGAAAAATGCATCCTTCCACTCTCACATTCGCATTCCTATTAAGTTCGTTTGGAGCTGTATATTTTCTAGACACGTTCCAAATACATCTCTTTCTACCCAGTGGCATATCTAGCTCATTTCTTTGGAGAAAGGGGGGCAAGAGCCATTAAAGTGAGATTCCTTTAGGTTTGTAGTTGGGAAATTTTTTAGACCTTGCAAATTTGTGTATCTTAGACATTAAAATTCCCTCCTTGCAATCCTTGTTACTGCTTATACCAAGTGGAGATTTTACGGACTTGGGGGCCCTGGGCCAAAATTATCTTTAGGGCCCTAGTTTGGACATTTTTGTAAACCAAGATTTAAGTTCTTTTTTGCTAAACTTGTTATGCCTCAAGATCTTTCCTTGTATTTACTGATAATACAACTTGATTAGTACTTTTCACAGATTTCTTAGGTGTTCGGCCCCTTATTGGCTACCACAAGCATTGGGCCTTGGGCCATCGCCCCTTGACCCCCTAAAACTGCGAATATTTATACCTAATCCCTGCAAACGACAGCAATTGATTGAAAAAGGGGATGACCACAACAACCAATCATGCAAAGAACAGCTGACCTGATCTACGCAGATATCATAAATCAGCATTCAAACAATTTTGATGCAATTTTCCTTCAAGCATACAGAAAGAACAAGAAAACTTCTTGAGATGGGGATTGGCTAGCTTTATCATCTATGGCTGGTATTAAATTTGCAGGATCTTAGTTGATTGTTACCAATATCCTTGCCTAGACATGAAACCCTTTTCACATCTGAAAACAATTTGCCAGCTGATCAAGAGCATTTGCCCCACTTAATCAAATGATAATGTTAAAAAGCAAGTTTAGACATCTTAAAGTAAAATAAGGATTCATTAAGCAAGTTTCAAATTTGGCTTTTATTGTTTTATAATAAAGGGAAGTTAAAACTGAGACAGGAAAATAACAAAGTTTCCAGGCTATTAATCGGAAGATGATGTAATGAACAAAAGTCAAACATGTTGGAAAGCAATCTTTAAACCCATAGATATAAATTTCTGAGTTTTTCAAAGGTTATTTCTTCCATCCCTAGACCAGTTCCTAGCAATGCAATTGAGTTCATTTTATTATATTCTTCCAAAGAGATTAAAAGTGGTATAGATACCTTCAAGCATTTTGATGGCTTTTCGCTTTGCTAACTCCAATGCCGTCACCCACCTTTGCCGTTCAACTTCTGAGCCAGCTCTCAGATGGTACACTTGACTTCCAGCATTTGAAATCACGAAACTGCATGAGTCAATTGTGTCAATAAAGGCACCAGCAAGGTTGATGGTACCACGGCAAGTATGATTCATTTCCACTGGATTTCTGAGTAAATTAAGAATAGAATTATCATGAAAGTTGCATCATTGTATCTGGTTGTCAGTACAGCTTCCCTTTCCAGTCACAATTACAAAAATATTACATCAGGTAAAACAAGGATGTTTAGGGGTCTTGTGTGCCCACTTTATGATTTTTTATCTGCTACTTTCAATAAAAGATTACATGGTAATTTTTTATGCAATGGTACTCTAGGAATTAAACTACTTTTGCAGCTTTAAAGAATGCAAACCCTACAACTGAGACAGTTCTTAGACCATCTGGTCAATAGGCTTGCAATTGCTAAAATCCTTTTGTAAGGAAATTCTCCCCTGCCCCTGTGGAAAGGAGTTTAAGTATTATTGATAAAGCACCCTAAGCCTTTCAAAGCCCTCTCTGCAACGACAGGATCAGTCAATTGTGGACGTAAATGCATTATGTCAAATAGTTTTTGATTAAATGGTTTCATCGTTCAAAAGCATCTCCCTTTATCATGGTTGCTATTATTCAGGTGAAAGTTTTATCGTTTTGTGACAGCTATCAAAAAATTTTTATCCTCATTTTCATCTTGAAAATCGTTGCTTTCAACTTTAATAAGATTTAGAGCCAAATGCTGTTATATTGCATGATAAATGCAAAACAAGAAATGATTTTTGCAATGTAAAAAGTGGTTTTGGCATGACATTGAGTGATTTTGATAGGTTACCTCCTTTGCTTGAAGTACACCAGACTTCATGCCATGCCCATTATTAGCACACAATAAGTATCTGATGATTTCCGTTCTCCCTGCATGTTCTGATGCCAACCTCTATGGGGCTTTGGATGCCCTCAAGCTTTTTAACAAAGCAAACCCACCCCCATACCCTTGGTAAGATCTGATTGATCTTCCACTGGTCATCCAAGATCAACCAAAAAACCTCACTCCCACCCAAAGCCAGAACGACAGGGCAAAGACCACTTGATAAAACCTAGAAACTTCATTCATATTTAATGGCACCTATTCTTGCAGCTTGTCACTTCTATCTGGCTAAGCACTCCGCCAAAAAACACATTATCAAATTTCAAGAAAAGGACCAGCGACCTATGCCCTTCCTCACAACAAAAATTTTGCTATTTGGTCAGTCTTCACATAATGCCTGTGTTTCCGGGAGGCTACTATTTCTGCAGTCAACTGAAGCTTTTAAATACTTCAATAACAGCATTGGCTTCAGCTATGTCTTTTTGGGTTTTTAATTCCTTTTAGCAAATAAATAAACTGCGCTTAAGCCAACCCAGAGCGGTCTAAAAAGATCAATGTCTTACATAAAGTTTTACGTCGATAGGCCTTTACAACTGAAAAATTACAAATGGCTCATTAAAGCTGATAATGAGATAACTTTGTGCTGGAACTTAGTGCTAAAGTGCTTGGAAAAAGAATAAATCGCAACAAAAGAACTGCTTTTGAATTTTAGTTGGTGTCAAATACAACTTAGGCCCTTACATGTTGTCTCTTACCTGTAATAAGAAAGTAGCCCATTTGCGAGAACAAACCATCGCTTCTGATAGCCTTTTATGTAGTTGGTCCATTTCCATAGGTATCCACGAAACTGGTCTGGGCAAACTTTGCCATCAGGCATGTTGAAATACGGCAAAGAAATGTCGTAAATTAATTCAGCCAAAATCAGAATCCACTCAAAGTTTCTCCGTGAAGTCGGACCACCGGTCACGTGACGGTTGTGCTCGGGTCTGGGGAGAGATCACAAATGAAAACATTGCCAAAGATCAGAGCATCAGACCAATTTAGAGACAAACGGTTGTACCCCAATAGCCGAGCCACGGGCAGTAGAGTGGGTCGTCACCCTCCTCTACCGGTAATGGACATTCGTTAAAAATTAAGGGTAGAGGTAGGAGGCCCGCATCAACTTTCATACTCTTAATCACATGGGGTAACGTCGCCCTATTGCCGCACTTTTTTGAAATGATGAGAATTCTTACTTGATCCCAGTCTTACTTTATACTCATTTATCCCGAAATGGCCCCTCCGACATCCTCTTTAAACTATACGAAAATTGATACTCTACTGTCTCCCAAATTGATCGCAAAAATTGTTGATCTTCCTTAACTTTTCTAACGCAGAATTAATGTGTTCAAACTGTGGTTTCCTAAAATCTGAAGGGCGTGGCGTCTCCCATCATCATCTTGCACCCCACTTCGCAGAATCTGGTGCCACCGCTGAGTGTAACCAGAGGGGCAAGGGTAGAAGGCCCCCATCGGTAGAAAATTAGAGTCTGAGATACACAAATCTGCGAGGCCCTAAACATTATCCCAATGTTACGTAAAGTAAGTAAAATAAACTACTGAACGACTTTTGGTGCTGCAAACTTTCATGTACATAATGTTGATACAAATAATAAAAAAAGTGAATTCTAACACATCAGGCCCTATAGAGCAACCATAAGACACATTGTAACTTCCATTTCAAATTCAGCTCTGAAAACAGTTAATGTTAAAACGACTCAAGTTGAAACAGACAAAATTTAATCGATCTCAGCTGGAAATGAAAGGCTTTTAGAACGCTTGTAAATAAAATAGATAAAATTATTATCAACTCACATTAATTTTCCAGTTTTTAAAACTAATTCTCTTCTCTTTAGGGACTTTTTGGTGTTTTTTCGTTGCTGCAGCCTGTTACACCGATCACAAGAGTTTCCCATATGTCTGCAAACGAAAGCGATTGCCTGTATTCTTAGAACCTTCGAATTTATCCTCACAATAAAGGAAAATAACTTTTCTAGATTAATAAAACAGATGGAAATTGTTTTGAAATTGATCCTTCCGCGTCATTCGCCTCAAGGAGTTTACAAGGTCCAACTTTCGGGATCTGGGATGCATTACAGTTTGAAGGACTGGTTACCACAGAGGTCGGAGGAAAAGTTGACCTTTCTCTAACCTGAACACTCAACTTTGATCATAATTCCTCAATGAGTAAAAACCGCTGGGCGTGGTCTGGGCGTGGCATTATTCCTACTCATGGCCTCTAGTTTAGCCTCAATCTATTTTTGGATGTCACTTATAAAAGTGTGATTTCACGATGTCAGATGAACATTTTAAAAGCTTTGAAAGAAACTGCTGACACTAACCAGGAATGCCATTCAGAAGCGGAGCTAGGCCAAAAACTTTTTTCGGAGTGAATTCACAGCCTTGTTAATGGACGATTTTCATAACTTTAAGGGCTGATCTTCACTGTTTTCATTAGACGTTTTGGTAATAATTCCAGTTTCACCATTTTTCTCTTGTTTTTAGTTCTTCATGTCATAGGCGCCGACTACGTGGGGGCTTGGGGGCTCGAGCCACCCCTGGATACTGCTACGGGGGGGCTGAGCCCCCTCTGAGAAATGTTCAAAAATTTGCTCTTTATCGCTTTTTAGCTTAATTTCCCGAATAGGCATAGTATCTTCATCTATTTTTAATGAATAGGATACAATACATCGTTAATCAAAGAACCAAACTGCGTTCTTATAACTGATAATATAGAGAAATTGGTATGTAATTGTTTTTCATTTCTAGTTTCAGCCCCCCCTGCTAAAATCAAAAGTCGGCGCCTATGCTTCATGTAACGGGATTTTAATCGTGAAATTCAGGGCCGTAACTACATTAGGGTGTAGAGGGGTGTGGCACCCCAGAAGGGAAAAATTGCGTTTCAAGGCGATTTTGGCCATGGAGGAATATTATTTCGGCAAATGTTGTTAACTTATTTGTAAATAAAGGATTGTACGCCCATTTTGTCGGCGAATTCGTCGTAGACACCCCCCTGAAATAGGAAATAAAGCCCCGGCGAAAATAACTTAAATGCTAGTTATGTGAACTTTATAGTACCATCTCGCCTTTTCACCCTATCATGGGCACCACATTCCGGGCAAGCAAAGGGGAATTACTTAAAGAACCCACCTTCATTTCATTTCATCATTTACTTATCAGGGAAGACTGTTTGACAAAACTATATACCAAACTATTATATGGCCAAATTATGCGCCAGTGAAAACATGAAAAAATTGTTCAATAGAAAACCTTATGATTGAATTGATTTAAAATTATTTGTATACCTCTCATTCCAAACGATGAGCTATTCTTTAGATAAAACATGTGTTTTTTATTTGGGGAGGCAAGCGTGCTTGAAACGTAAAACGAATTGCTTCGTTTAACCACACTTTTAATTCTATGTTTAAAGGGTATGATGCCACATTTGCAGCGCAAAAATCCCCCACCCCTAACACTACTAAACATTCATGGTTGAGAAGGTGAATTTTCTCAAAACCCCCTCTTTCCAGTAACACCCCTCTTGACTTTGGCTGAATAGGAGGCAGTCTAAGCTACTGAAGAAATATGACATGCAGAAGTTCTTGTGGAAGTCAGGTGACTACAGCATTTCTCTTAAAATTTTTGTTAAATCGAAGATTGAAATGCAAATGTTTAATCTTTCAGTTATCACTAGGATTTCAAACTAAGAAGATACAGTTTATATTTATACCACGTCTTAAAAGAAAGAGGGATTTAAAAAAAAGCTTCGTAAGTCTTGTATTCTGCAATCATTTCAGCAAAAACTGCATTATTTGCACTGTTTTTATGTAACCATCTAAAAAAATTTGGTGTGTTTTTTACGGTGTAATTTTACACCTAAAGGCGCACGTTGAGAGGTGCTGGGCCAGAGGCGGGCCTTACAGTTGAAGCTTGACCAAACCTTCTAAATGCCCAAATGAAATCAGGTGTGGTTTGTTGTTATTTTGATGGTTTCATCGAGTTTACTCGCGGTTGCCAGCTGCGGAACTGAAAATGTTTTTCTGCAAAGACAGGGCATTACGTAATTGCTTTTGTTGGAAAGGTGACAGGAGTTTTGCCTAAAGAAATCAAATGTTTAGCCAGGGCCGCCTGCGGTGCTATAGGACAAGGGGGCAAAGATGTAGAGACCATGGCCTCATTACCCCTTTGCGATCCGGCAAAGTATGCACAAGTGCCCGTTTATTGGAATAGTCTTGTGCCCCCTTTGACCTGGTTCCCCTCTTTTTAGTTGTTTTCTGCGCATCTGCAAAGGGACAAAATCATGAACTGGAGAATTGAAGCAACCAATATTGAGAAACTGGCCATTCTTCCCCTGTATTAGCTCCATTTTTCTTGCATTGCCCTCGCATTAACCTGCAGTGCAAGAAACACCAGTGATTCTGTAAACTTTTTTGCTTTCAGTTTCAGGGCATTGCATGTTGACCCTCAAGTTCCTTCATCACTTCATGCAACAGGAATATTAAATTCAGAGAAAATTCTTTTGACTAAGATAAATCCAAAACATGTGGGATCTCGAATGGCAACATCCTGATGCTTGATGCATCTTAATACCATTGGGGTGATGCAAGGACAGACTTGCGTAAAAGCTAGTGAGTCACGCATAACGTGGAATTTCTGCTGAATTTGGACAGTAGGGGTTGGCACGATATGACGTCATTGTCCTTTTGTTATATGCGCAAATTTTCTGCGGATTTCTCGCGAGAAACACATCAACATTGTCACGTGATATGTTTGAATACACATGAATGTGAACGAAGATGGAAGTAATGTTGAAAAAGTTAACAACTTTATAAAAGAAGCAACACTGTTTTACAAAACAAGATCAAATTGACTTAGGATAGTAAATCCCTTGATTATTGTAGTGCCAAGAAGAAAACATGAACGACATGGAGAAATTTCTGGCTGAATGGGAGACAAGATTCCCCCAAGAAGAACTTCCAGATGCTGGTTTCATTACTTCGGTCAATTTTGTGAACATTCGTAGTAAAATAGCAGAAAGCGAATCAAAGATAAAAGGTCTCCGATTAGCATTGGAAAAAGAAGAGTTCATTTTGAATTGGCTAATTTCTTTGGATATTGAAATATCGGTTTCAGGAAATGTAGGCACAATGAATGATGGTACGACTTGTGGGCCTAACTCAACGCCTATTTGGATGGAGGGTGAAAGGTCGCCTAATACCTCCAATCCTCCAAACGATCAGGCGAAGATATTGAGTGTGGAAGAGAAACGCGAAGGATCTCAAGTAGATCAGGGCTATTGTGATGATGTAGACACCGATCAAGTGAAGAAATCGAGCGAAAAAGCACACAACGATAAGGAAAACGACATGAAAATATGCGCTCCTGTTGAAACAGGCAATTGTAATATCAAAGATGAAATTTCTTCAGCAGATACTCCTGCACAGAGTGAAAATCGTGCTTCAGAGTTAAGACCGATCGATTTATCACTGAAAACAAATGCCGAAGAGGTGGAGTCTTCCGATGAACCCGAATATGAAAATGTTTTCGATTTATTAGGGGTGCAGTCATCTGACGCTGTAACTCCAGATTCTGAGTCACCAACTCGTAAAGGAAAAGACAAAAGACGTGCAGGCGGTAGTTGGAGTCTGTATGTTGATGAGAAAAAAGATGAAAATCATAAAAAAGTTGAAAATGAAGAGCAATTTCTGTATGATGCAATTCCAAATAATCATGAAACAAAAATTGAAACTGTGCCATTGAAGCCAAAAAGAGGCAGAGGACATGAAACAGTAAATGTTTATGAAGAGATCCATTTTCCAGATGAGAGGGAAAATAATGAGGATTTAAAAAATAATGACAATATCACTATAAATCAGTTGTATGAACCAGTAGAGTTAGAATTCAAAAAAGAAACAATCAATACTGAGGAAGAAGAAGAAGGTGGGGAGGCAATTTATGTAAATGTTAGAGAACTGAACATACCAAATAAGATGGCACCAGTTGCAAGAATAGAAGCAAGCGATGCCTCAGATTATGACTCAGATGGTGGCAAAAATGATGAAAAGATGCAGTGTTACAGACCAATGACAGAGGACGAGATAAACAATCTTAGAAGATGGAGAAGCGATGAAGATATAAGTCAAATAAATCAGGACCTTGGTAAGTAGACTGTCAACATTTGCTAATATGAATGCAAAGGAGGAAATATGTTGGGGGTGGGGGTAAAATAACATGAAATTTCATCATTAAAATACTCCTCATTTTTGGAAGAGAACTGAAATCTGCTGATGCAGACCTTACATACCTCAAGTGAGGGCCACAGTGACCATTGTGGTTTATAAAGGGTAAATTAAATACATGGATTATGGTTTTATGAACCACTGTTGCCAGGGCTGCACTTGATGACTTCTGTGGGACAGTTCTTATCCATCCCCACTCAGGTAAAGTATTCCTGTTTCATCCCCACTGGTCAAGATTTGTTTTACTTTGTCACCTCCAAATATTTGATTTTGTGGAGTTTTTTCTTGGCACAGCTTTGGCATGTGTGCATGAATAAATTATTGTCATGTGTTTTATCCTGGTTGTAAGACTTTTGTTTGTTTGGAAAAATCTTAATTTTTTTTCTCGTTCGATTTGACAAATCCTTCATATCATTTTGTGTTCAATATTATAAAGCAAACCTCTGCTTTTGCTGGTAATTTTGGTTGCAGTACTCATTCAATTTGTTCAGGGCTAATAAAGTGTAAAAAAATTATCTATGACATGGATAAAAACTCTTCTTTGTTCTAAACATGGAAAATTTCCCAAATTGTTTGGTCATTTTATTTCCTGGAGTTTTCTTCCAAGGTTAGTCAAGGTTAACCACATTGCAATGTTTTGAAACACCCAGTTTGTTATAAGAAATAGTTGTTGATTTAAGGTCCTGATATGACCTCAATAATCAAAGTTCCTTACTATTTGCTGCTAAAAAAGATTGATCCTTTAAGAAAACAACATGAATAACAGGGGTCTTGACATCCCATACTTGCAAAAATTTTGGAAGGAATGACTAATTCAGCAAATTGACCCTTCTGAGGCTTGCATTTAATAAAAATTCTCATAACAAGTTAATGATTATTTCCAATGCCTTTATGATATAATAGTTGCTTATATTGCTGTTTACCTCAAATTGAATAACTCTATTTTCTTTCAAAATTCCAAAATTGTGTGGATTCACATTAATTGCCTGTTTATGCCATTTGTACTTCCTCATCAGCAATTTTTTATGAGGAGAATGTCAGGGGTGTTGGGGTCCCCAGCATCACGTGAGATGGTAAACTTTTGAGAATTGAAACATGTGTTTGGCCACCAGGTTTTTTGTCTATTATTTATTGCATGGCTAACAAAGAATTCCTTCTTTGTAATAAGCTTTATTTTTGAATTTGTGATTAAGGTTACTTTTCTTTAAAGAATGATAGATTCCTGGTTTGGTTTTGGACATGGTGTTACAAATGTGGCCAGCAATAAGTCCCTTTTTCTTAACTCCTTTGGACATACTTTGATTTGATAAACACACTTTGCAAATTGACATCCTTGACCCCTTCCCCTGCCTAAGTATGGTGTTGTCAATTTCTAAAGATTGTTTGAAAGGTAGTCAGCGTAATGTAGAATAACATCACCAGTGTTGGTTGTGGTGCATCCTGTATCATACCAAAACAGGTAGTTTTTATCAGATTTTAAATAGCATTCAGCTTTCTTGTTTTTTTTGTTTGAATTACTAATTGCTCATTTGCCAAGATCTAATGGAAAGCATGGATATTACTGGTGGCAGGAGCTGTCAAAAATTCATGGTTGTTGGTTTACTTGCCAATCAATCATTGAATAACAAAACGCGGCTGATAAATGTTTATAATCTCAATTGCCATTCATCATCCATGTTTCATTTATCATTGTCATACCACCCAGCAATCAGAAAAAGCTCTCTATATTATCGGTAGGATAATAATACATTCCAGTTTAATTTTACGCTTCGGTAAAATGTATCTTTGGCTTTGTCCGTTTTTCCCATCTTCACGATCTGATCATATGACCTGTACCGCCCTTAATATACTGTGTTTTGCTGACTTGAAAGTAGTCATTTGAAATCATTCGAGCTAATTCGTTTAATTAGGCCTCAAATACAAGTTATTTTCGTTGAGGATTTCGTTTCCTAGTTAACCTAATTATGTGCTGCCAAGCCCAAGGCGAGATAACATTTTCTGGGGAGTCTAAATTCCAAAATTACTATAAAATGTGCTATTTTTCTATTATTTCTTTTGTTTTACCATTCTGTTTGGAGGCCTAGTCCCTCAAGCCTTCTTCTGGACCCCGGTCTTTGTGTTGCCATAAAAACCATGGCTACGCCTATGATGAAAACGGCGGTGAGTGGCGCAGATAGAGTTGGAAAAATCATACCGTCACACGGCCACACGGTCGCTAGCTCGAGGAAGGTCCACGAAAAACAAACATCACCTCTTTGATACACCCAGGCTATTCCTATTTTTGATTGCCTTGTGGGGAAAATTTGCTTTCCAGTATATTTTTGGTGACAATGCAGATTTACTCTGGAAAATGAAAGACTTCTTATATGTTCTGCCCTGTTCCCGTTTCGCCCCATTGTCGCCTATTTTTATAGTCAGATGGATGTATTATCATTGATGTTGAATTTCAGTATTGCTTTCACAATTGTAGATATTCAACAAGTTCTGCAAATTTTCAACATTCACAGTTCTTATTTGATTCAAGTATTTATTCATTGTCGTGAAAGTTTCAAAGCATGACTTTAAGGAATCAGTCATTGCCTTTCATATTATCATTAGCTGTATTTATTCATCCTATCCTTTATTTTCTGTGGTTTATTACATTAATTTATATTCTTAAAGACGACAGATCATGCGATTCTGATGATGGCATTGGACCTGGCAGCCGTGGTCGAAGTGGTAGCCATATTAGCCAGACCAGCAGAGTGGAAAGTGAAGAGTCTGCAGAAGATCAGTATGACGCGAAAAGACGAAAAGGCTCAAACGGGAGCGAGGCACATGAAGAGGTAATTGTCATGTAGCTTAAGTATTTAACAGAACGGGGAAACCATTTTCTCCTCCACATCAGCCACATGCTCCAGCAAGTTATGTTTGTATCATCAATGGCGCAAATATACCCCCTGACCCCCGTAATTTCCAGCACAGTGTATTATTGACAGGGATTTTTGACAAAGGTGTTATTTTTGCAAAGGCTAATTCACACGTAGCGGATGGGGGGAGGGGTCTTCTTTTTACAAAAATAAGAATCAGGAAAAGGACAAGGCGGGTATCAGAGTGGCCTAAACCTGGGTATGGGGGGCTATGTCAGTGGGAGTATAGGACAGAGCAAAAACTGAAAATGAAAATGAAGGAGGAAGAAAAGGGGAGGGGTACTGGAGGAAAGGGGTAGAATAAAGTACAGCCTTTACTATTACTACTTGAAATCTGCGTTGAATTCTTGATTTCTGATACCGTTGGAAGTATTCCATTCGTTTTGCAAATCCAATCTACCAAAACACAGGCGGTTTCAATACAGATAAGATTGAAGTTTGCGCTTTTTTGATAACTCGAAAGATTCAAAACGTTTCGAAAGTATTTTCACTTGAATGTAGTAACTTATCTCACTTATTATTTCTTTGTATTTGCCACCACGTGTTCTTATCAGTTCTCAATTCTTTTTGTCGCAGCGATCAGATTCGCCAAATGAAAACGAGGAAGACGAAGAAACTGCAAAATGCCACAAAATGAGAAGTTATTTGGTTAAAAACCTGCTGGATAGTGAAAATTGTTATTTCGACTGTTTAGATATGATCAGAAAGGTATTGGTTTTCATAATTGCCCCTTTCCCTTTTTCATCTCTTCCACCCATTCATATGTATTTCTTTCCTTTCCCTTTCTTTCCTTTCCTTTCCTTTCCTTTCCTTTCCTTTCCTTTCCTTTCCTTTCCTTTCCTTTCCTTTCCTTTCCTTTCCTTTCCTTTCCTTTCCTTTCCTTTCCTTTCCTTTCCTTTCCTTTCCTTTCCTTTCCTTTCCTTTCCTTTCCTTTCCTTCCTTTCCCTTCCCTTCCCTTCCCTTCCCTTCCCTTCCCTTCCCTTCCCTACCCTACCCTACCCTTCCCTACCCTTCCCTTTCCTTTCCTTTCCATTCCATTCCATTCCATTCCATTCCATTCCATACCTTTCATCCCAAATGAAAGTAACATACGGTTCTCCCTTGTCAAGTAGCAAGGAAGAAATTTATAGCCATACGTTAACCTCATACCCACATTCTTACCTTTAAAGGAAATGTTTTCTAATTCAGTTCAAAATCAGTACATCATATTGGCAAAGTAATCTCATTCCACGGTCGCGGAATAAATGGATTTTCATTATTTTCTTCAGTATATGAAGCCATTACAGAAATCTACGGAGACTTCGCAGCCCATTTTAACAAAGCAAGACTATGATAAGATTTTCCTTGGATTGGAAGAGCTTCACGAACTCCATGCAAATTTGCTCGATCAGTTGGAAAAACGAGTATCACTATGGGACTCAAGCAAAACGATCGGAGATGTCCTGACTATATTGGTAAGGAGATTTTCCATGGTTTTGAGTTGAATTGATGTTATTTTGATTATTTTGCTGTGGCAAAGCACAGCAGAAGGTGCGTGAAGATATTTCACCCACGCTTGCGATGTAAAGAATGTTTAGAGAAAGCTTTTGAATCGATAACCAGATAGTTCTTGTTGTCAGAAAGATAGGTCTCTTTTCCTGGGGCCTGTCAAGGAGCTGCGGAGGCTCAAAGGTGCCGGGACTCGTGCACGCAAGCGCAGATGCCAACCTATCGTGTATAAAGAATGCAGGGGAAAGCACTTCCTTAATTTGTTCAATATTTACTTTGTATACATACGAATTCCTCGTACTTTCTCTTTTCTCATTTGATCAGAATTTTTTTGTGTGTTAAGAGTTATTGTTTACATTCCCATTTTGTTTTTCATTTAAAAGAGTAGAAACGATATTTGAAATGGTTATTGATTTTTTACCAATTGCTAAGTAGCAACTTTGCATAAAAACAAAACTAATCCATTATGAAGGTTTTGTTCCGTTTTGTTTCCCATTTCTGGTTCCAACAGCGGTAGGAGGGCTCCATCCTGTTACACAAAGAACTCAAAACTCGTGGGCAGTGGTCCGTATTTTTGATTCAACACTTTTTGGTTCATAGGAATTTGGCTTGCCTTCAGATATCTATTCTCTTTCAGCGTTTATCTTTGCTGTCAAATAAAAATATCAAATAACCCTCAAGGACTTAGAAATTAACCACCATTGATGGTTTAGATACTTTGCGGCTATGTCAGCGGTGGTAATATGTACACCTAGATAATGTAGTTGAAAAGCTGGGTTTACGTGGAATAGAATGGAACGGATTTTGAATCTTGAAGAGGTCGTTCCTAACTTCTTGTTTTTCAAAAACGTCTGTTTATTTTTCTTCATTTTTGCATGTGTTAATGTGTGTTTATATATTCATATGCATTCTTTATATTTGTTTAGGGTGTGTTTATATATAAATATATCGCAAGTTTATAGACATTATTAAAAGATTCGACTTCCATCCTTATCAATTGTTGAAGACAAAAATTAAAACGTCTATATATATTTATATTTAGCTGAATATTTTCAGTATTATTAACCAGACAACACGTTATGTACTTCCCTTCCCGTTCCGTTGTTCCACATTCCGTTTATTGTCAATATGCCTGTCGTATCATTGAACTGAATAGATTTCAAGTCTTTTTGTAATTCTTTGCAATATCATATGACCTTCGTAGATTGATGGCTTTGGCGTTTATAGAGACTACATAAATAACTACAAATCATCACAAGAAACTCTCCTCAAATGTAGAAGCAATACTTTCTTCGACGGTATTGTCAAAAAGGTTTGGCTTGTTTTTTTCATTTTGAAATCATTTTACTATGATATTCTTTGCAATGTCAATGCTCACTTTAAGATACATAGGATTTGAAACGGTTTAACACCCTGAGGGTGAATCATAAACTTTCAGGAAAAGATTCACTCATTCATTCATTTCAGCACTGCAAAATATCGCACGGGAAAATACGAATTTCACGTAATCACGTACGTTTACACGACACGGCTACACGCCATCACGCATCTGAAAAACGAGATTTTTACCCAGGCACTCTTTGTTAATGATAGAGCTGTCTTGTTAAACAAATTTTTTCTCCGAAGGAAATTTCATTTCAATAAACAAATATGTCTTTCAACGAAATTCATGAATTCATTTACACTTGATTCCTTCATCATCTTTTTTTCGATATAACGTAATGTCAGCTCATGCAATCACGCAGAAAATGTTGCTGCTTCATGTTTTCACACATGAAATAATGGCTGGTAGTGTATCACCATAGTTATTGGTATCACGCTACGATTCTTGTTGTTTTGTTTTCCAAATGCGAATCTCCTGCATTTAGTTTTTCATGAAACTTTCTTTGCTCTAAAGCAAACAATTTTTCTAACCTACGTTATGATAATTTTAATAATCAAACTGCGCTTTGAATTACTAAGTTAATTCCTTTTTAATCCTTGTACCGTTACACTTTGCAAAAAGATTAATCAGATTTCTTATCCCTCTGCTCTTTCATATCAAAAGGTGCTTTCTATGATCAAATGTAGGCCTGCATTGTAGGGATGTTTACAAGCATGAATACTGCTTTTTCATCTTGCTCTTCTTTCCGTTTGTATTATGCTATTAGCACTCTGAGACGAGTCTCATTTTGGTAAATACATCTAAGTCCTCTTTTAAGTCGAATTTAAGACGGTCTCTTATGCATGTATTCTTCTTTAACTAAGTCTTTGAAGTCTTAGATTTTTAATTATGAATTTACGTCACTACTGGATGTAAGCAATCATCTTGATTCAAAGTACAATGATAGACCAGGTAGACACGAAATGTTCAGTGATAAAGTTTTTAAAAAGCTCAAGGGGGGTTTCCACCGCCAATTTGCAGGATACTAGGTTCCCCATCTCTAAGATGCTAAAAAGTTGGTAAATGTACCGGCACAATACACCCTGAGCACCTTAAGACAATTTAGGTTGCAACACCACAAGGCTGTAATGGAGATATTGTGTGGAAATGCAATTGTATGGCATTTGTGCACCCCTCTCCCATCTAAGCAAATAGCGTACTTTTAGTTTTCTAAAGTGAAAGCGACTTTTCCGCGGCATACTTCTTCACATTACTAGTATAACTGTTTTTCTCTACTTTTCTTGGGCAGCGTATAACTTTGCATAGGGTACAATTTTACCTTAGGGGCTTATTTAATTTTCGAGGTTCTAAAGGGGTTTTTATTCTCCTTTACTTTTCTGGTTTTTATCTAAAAACAAAAATGTGTAAAAAAACATTGACTGAAATCTAATTTTTGAAACATATGCGAGTTCAATAAGCTATCACGAAATCATTGCATTTTACACTGCAGTATTCCTTGTGTGAAAATAGGGGGCTGAATACGGATGGGAGGGGGCTGATGCCAAACTTTTGCTTGTAAAGGAAGGGCTTACTAGAGAGGGGGGCTTTCAAATAGCAACCGATGGTTCAGACAAAGCTTATTTTAAACAGGTTATTACATCATTGATAAGAAGTTCGTGTTTGAATAGATGTGTTTATTTACTAATCCATCTTAAAAGCATTTAAAGACCGTTAGAGAAGTGTATACAATTAAAGTCTCATTTAACATTGAAAGCATCCAGCGAGCATGACCAACTATTCGTTTTCTTCGCAGGAAATCAAAATTCATTCGTTAAAGGATCCAATTAGGCTAGACGGTAAGTCGTTGGTTTTATTTATCATTTCAACTTTCTTCCTTTCGTTCTGCATTTAACATTTCAATCTATAAATACATTTTTCATTCGTTTTTTGTTTCATGGCAAACCGGGCTAGGCCCAATTCATCTCAATGTTGGCTGGATAGAAACCAGAAGGTCCTATTAATATTTATCACAACGTAGAAAATATAATGGCATTGTTTTGATCAATGAAGCTCAACGAATCAATAACTTTAATTGAAGTGAAAGCGACTTTGTATTTTCCGATATTTTTTCAATGTAATGCGAGAGGGGAAACTAACATTGAAGGTTGATAATAATTATAATAATAATGATAATAATGATAATAATAATAATAATAATAATAATAATAATAATAATAATAATAATAATAATAATAATAATAATAATAATAATAAAAAGAATAGTTAAGCAGGAAAGCCACCAGCATAAATGTAATGCTGTTATCATAAGGGTCCTGCGATAAAAATTAAAGAAATAAAAGGAAAAAGGTGAAAGAATATGCGAACCTTTTTTAACGGTGGGAAGTCCAGAATCATTTAGTGTTTAAGGCAGTATCAACCCTATTTTTTGGAAATCGCGACAAAAAATTCAGAAGTGGGAGTTTAAGGACATTTAAGTGTCCTTTGTTTTTGTAAAAAAGCCAACAAGCTTAATGGAAGGTTACCTTTCAATGTTTAGTTACCGTTTATTTCAAAGTGTAAAGTTAATATTCCAAATGATTATGGTACATGATTATTGTGCAAACTTGTGTTGTGTCTTCGGAACCCTTAATAAACAAATTAAAAATTTTTGGCATTTATTTGTCCTTGTAGTTCTCCAAAAAAACCTTATCGCGGCCCTCCTATGAAAAGGACGCATTTTAATGTTTTGGTTGAATTAGGAGTTCAGCAAAAAGACCTACGCCCCTGGGATTTCTCCTGAATACGGCTGAACAGCTTGTGGAGAAAGGTGCCAACTGTAGTCTCAAACCATAGACCTTGGGATCTTAGCCCTGTGTGGTACACTTGTCCACGCCACAAGGGATAGAGTGACGCCCCTCGAAGGTTGCCCTAAACGTCGAGCTTTCTTTCATATGAGCAATGGGTGTATTTAATAATCATATTATGATCCTGCATCATGTGAGAGCCAAAATTCCGGGTATGATCCGATTTGAAATAATAATAAAGTATTAGTTATTGTGTTACTTAGTTTGGTTTTATTATTATAAGCGTTGATTTCCCTCATCTTTTCCTCTCAGCGTTACTGTATAAGCCGGTCGACCGAATGACGCAATATTCATTGATTTTAAACGTGAGTATCCCTCAGGTCACCAAATTTACATGCATTTTCGACAGTACCGTAGGTTAGTGCTAGTAATGGGGGGAAGGAGAGGCTCGGAGGGGCGTTGAATGATGAAGCCATGAATACGTGAGACCCATTACAAGTTTTCAATATGCGATGATTGTAGTATATTTAACTTCCATTCTAACATTTTTAACTATAATAATAATGCCTGCAATTTTTGTAATGATTATACTGCTATGATTGATAGAAAAAAAAAGATGATTTATTGACACGAATTTATCTTTCTCAGAATTGATTTTTATTTCTTAGTAAAATGTTCTTACCGAGCTTTTTTCACCTTCGTAAAACGGGCCTGTTTTATAAGAAATTTCATTTTTACTGGGTTTGACTACTCCTACTAAAAGTGCCTTCAAGTAACAGCAGGATGCGCCTTTACGGGGGGGGGGGAGGCGCAAGTTGAAAGGTGGTGAAATGAGTAAATGTGAAAATGGAAGATTAAGTTTATCAGGGAAAGACCATCAATTATTAAATTATTAATCCTTTTTTTCATCATCAAAATCTCAAATCTAGATTGTGAAATCTTCGTTCGATTTTTAACAGGATTTGTTAAAGTACACCCCGGAGGATCACCCAGATCATGCTTTTTTGTCAGAAGCAACGGCCAATTTATTCGATTTGATTGAACAAGTCAACGTGAACAGACGAGATAAGGTATAATCAGGTTTTCTATTATTGAGAATTATTTGTCCTGGCACTTTCTAGATATTTATGGGAATTTCTAAGGAAGTTCTTAAGCCCTGGGATAACTAAGAATGTACTGGGTTCCTTAAAACTTTCTTATGAAGATCATGTAAGATGGAATTTGTATAAAGGCCTATCTTTTACCAAAGATGTGTTCTACTACTTACACGCTGGTTATATTCTTCTCTCGTAAGGCTTTTTCTAGTCTTTATCATAGAAAGTAAGACTTGAAAAACACCTTTTCTAGGAAATTAAGAATTTTCTTCAAAACTCTCTAGGCTGGAAAGCTGAAAATATTTTAATTATCCCTTTTTTGTTGCATTTTAGAAAGCGCCTCAAAGACAACTCTTGAAAGAAGGCAATGTAGTAGAATTAGATGGTATGTCTTCCTTTTGCTAAAAATTATGTTTAAGCCTTGTTCCTTCTTATCACTGAAAATAAATTTATTGCTTTCTCATTCATTTATTTATTTATTCATTAACTCATTCATTCATTCATTCGTTCGTTCGTTCGTTCGTTCGTTCGTTCGTTCGTTCGTTCGTTCGTTCATGCATTCATTCGTTGATTAATCAAGTCATTAATTCATTCATTAATTCAGTCATTTGTTCTTCTTTTTGATCTCTTGTTCCTTCGGCAATTCTTTATTACTTTTATTGAGTATTATAGTTTTGTTTCAACAATCGTTCATGCATTTCATCCTATGTTCATCAATTTAATAATTTTTGTTTACTTCCTTTAATCCATTTCATCTTTTGCAAGTAATAAACTAACAGAGAACATTTTCTTAAGTGCCCCTCTCTCTTAATTTATCATCCTTTTCTCTGTTATAATCAATACTTTAACTTTGTAGATGGTGAACGGAAATCTCGAACATTGTTCCTTTTGAGTGACGTGTTAATTTGTGCCAAGCTCAAACCAGCTAAGTATGGATCCTCTTTCATTTTGAACTTTATTCTCCCGCAAAATTCATTTATTTTGCGAAATTAACTCATTGAACTGGCTTATAACAGTCGCCGTGTCTATTTACTTGTAGAGATGCTTACGTTTGCAAATGGTACGTCTCTTTATCAGACATTCAGCTGAAACCATTCAAAGATTCAGAAGGTAAACTTTATTTTTATAATAAGGCTCGTTTAGAAGAGGCATACCGAGAAATTCCTTTTTATTTAATTGCCTCATCGAAATACCAGGTTATCGATCAACGTAGATACTACATGTTATAGTTAACGTTTGAGGTTTCTACTACATGAAAGCTAGAACGAGAACTTCCAACTTTCTTTACTTGTTACTCCTTCTTCACATGGTCTCTAAAATACACCCATTTTCATATGAAAAAAAGTTCAACCTAGGGTATTTTTCCTTTTCTAAAGTTTCTTGACTTAAAGAAAAAGAAAAAGCCATATAGTTCGATTTTGTATGTGCTGCCATAAAAAGACTAAGGCTATGCTTATGATGATGAGTGGCGCAGGGCAGCGTTCCTTGGCGAGAGGTTCTGTCGTTTGACGACACGGCATAGCTGTGATGAAGGCAAGAGTGACTCGTTACTTTGTGCCAGAGCTGATGCCGTGCTGACGTATCAGAACAAAAGTTGAACCTGGATTATGGGACATATGACGATTTTTATGCTTGTAGGAATAGCTTTGGGGTATAGAACGGGCACCTATGATCTTGAACTTTGTCGAAAATCAGTTCAATTTCTGCATGTTTCGTCCTAGGCTCGCAAACTGTTCCAGTGACAACAAAGGCTGAATGCGACAAGTTACGAGCAACCATTGCTAACATACGATCCGAAATGCGACGCGATTCCATGTCGTATGCTACGCCGCAACTTAGTTTCGATGGAGGATCGCCTTTTGCGAGGGTTTGTTTATAAATGTGTTTTGCTTATTATTAAAATATCTAAGAACGATTGAATGTCCACAGCTTATAACAATAAAGAATAAAGATGCATGATATTGATTTGATGTTAAACTTCCTGTTCTGCTTTCAATTTCAGCCCAAAATCCGAAAGAAAGACAGTACAGTTCCATCAGCTGGGCCTAGGGCTTCCGTTCGCGTTATCGAGAAATTAAAGAAAAAGTTACAGGAGCAGGTAATAGCGGGAATTCAAGTTTAAGGATCTTTTCTTTCCAATGCAGGTCTTGTTTTCAAATACCTGGAACCTCTCCCATGAAAAAAGAGTGAGTAGAAGGACAAAACAAAATGAAAAACAGAAGAGGATGTAAAATGTGTTACTCAGACTTAATTGATTGCAACGAACTTAAGGTTATGGTATGATATCATTGAAGTGATAGGTCAAGGTGGTCATATTTTGTAAATTAAATTAATTTGCTTAATTCTAAAGCAACTTTTTTGATTTTTAGGAGCGATTGTTGCAACTGATAGCTCCGAGTATACCTCTGAATATTTATCACAAATCTGGGAAGGTATGTCCTTTTTGTTGTAATTTAAGAATTATACAAAAAAGCATTAAGATGTTATGTTGCACTGTTGAAAGATTATTTCAAAGACAAGATTTTGCAAAATATCCTAAATTGTCCATGGAACAGATTGATAAAGATGAACTTGACATTTCATTTTCATTTCATTTCATATATTTTTATTTGACGTTGGAGAAAGAAAATTAAACATTCACCTTTCAAACGCCTCGCCAGCAAGTCATTCTATCATTTCCAAGTATCCATAGAATTCTAGAAATGGCTTCTTCTAAACTTTCATTTATTTTTCTAGACATACACGCTGCTGCTTGCAACTGATGATGACAAAATTTTATGGAAAGAAGCAATTGCGCCTAGGATTAAACGAAGTGAGATATTTTTCATTTCTTAGTTTAGGTTCTTATTTTTCTCTTTTTGTTTCTCATTAACCTAATACTTGATATTATATTTGATTAATTGTGTCTAATTCTCTTGCTTTTTAGTGATTTCTCGAAAGCAAGGGACTGTACATCTCAGCCACATGGAAATCCAACAAGCATTGGAAATTTCACTCCGGGTAAGTTTAATAACACTTCTCAGAAACTTAAAATATACCGGCACATTGGAGATAGATATGGCCTTGAAAAGATCCAATTTGAACCTTTTGCTTGAAACTAGAGGTGTGACTCTCGGCCCCCCGCCCCCCTAAACAATTTCATCCACCTTTCTCATCTTCGATGAGACTTCATCCGGCCTTTAAGGTTGTCTCTCATCGACTTGCCTCTTTAGGCAAATGATGTGGTTTCTTCGATCAATGTTTCTTTTCAATCTCTTTATTTCGATTCTCAGGTTCAGAGACTTGGTATGAGATTCGGTGCAGTAGTTAAATCCCCATTTTACTTTCTTGGAAGACAAGAATCTGAAGAAACAGGTATATTTATTTTCAACACATTTTAATAAGAAAGTGTGGCAGCTTAGATGTCTGCAGATGTAGAAATGTTTGATTTATTTTTCAAAAAATCTTAAATGGGCCTAAAAATTTACATTTGATTAGTCTTGAGCATCAAGTTGACGTTTGCATCAATGACATTTTGTTTTGTAGGCACAGAGGAAGGCCTAACGGGGTTTCTATACGTTCATGTTCAGAATGGAAAGAATTTCTCGAAAACAGCGGGTATGATTATTGTCATTTCATTTTGAATTTGCCAACTATTATGCTTCATGGTTACCATCTGTCTGGCATTGGTTTTGTTAAAAAAGTATTGATTGAATGTTTTGTGGAAGATGTTACGCGTTATTATTATAACTTTTTTGGATTTAGATTTAAGTTGTTTGAAGCTAGACTATATGAGTTGCTACTTAGAATAGCACAGTTGTTTGCAACAATCATACAACTTTTGACATTTGATGCAAGAATCATACAACTCTTGACATTTTATGCAATGATTAGAAAACTTTTGACATCGACATTGACCATTTGATTTTTAGCCTCATTGAGGTAAATATTAGCTATTTCAAAATATTGCAATGTTTTTCATTATCCATGTAACTATATTAAATAACTACATCACTTTTTTATTTTCTAGAAAACTATTGTGTACTTGAAGTAGACAGTTATGGGTATTTTTTCCGAAAAGGAAAGTCAAAACCAGCGAAAGGATCAGAACCACTATGGGACGAAGTATGAAATATGATATTCTTATGATTTCATTTCTGATTGAATGTTTAATTCTGCCACAATTTAGACTTTTGAAAAGGGCTGCATTAATCAGAAGTAGAAGGTAGGAATGGAATTCCATTTTAAATCCTAAAAATATTAACATTCAAATCGGAATAACAAATCTTAATTTCTGGCGAATATTGGAAATTTTAAGATTGTTGGAAATGGGACAAGCAATATTATTAGCAGAATATGATTCTGAGGGAACAAAGTGGGAAAATTGGGGGAGTGGGAGAAGAAATAAATACGAAAAAGGAGAATTGACATGACATTGACATTGACAATGCTTTGTTATTTTTTGCAAACAGGATTTTGAATTTGATGTCGAGGCTGCTTCACTCCTTCGATTAACCTGCTACAACAGCAGAGGCCGTCTACTTGGAGATGAATTTAATGGAAAAGTTGTCATCGATGTAAGAATGCTTTTCATTTCCCTCGAACATTCCTCATCATTATCCGTTATTTAAGCCACGCAACATATGCCGAGTTATATCGCTCTTTTACCAGTTTAATGTGCAAATGCCCCTTGACTAAATAATATTCCATTGTTCTTACAGCTGGCAAAAGAAAACCTCGCCGATAATAGATGTCACACGTTTACAGTCATTTTGGATAAACAGGGCGCTTTGACACTAACGATTTCGTATTCGCAATCGCGACAAGGCATTAAAAGAACAAGAACGAATGCCACGGAGTCTAGAGTCTTCAAAGTGCCAATATCATCTGTCACAAGGTGTGTGTTGAGACCCTCTCAAATTTATAACATTGAGTACTTTTCTCCGTGAATAATATGACATGTTAAAAGAAAAAGAGAAATCTGAGCTGATACTTTGACTTTCCTCTCTTTCCAAAATTTGTTGGGCTTGACCCTCGATGGTTGATTGGTAAATCATGTTCGCAAACATAGAAAAACCAACCCACATCAGCACTTTTCTAAAATCTGTGCTACCCTCTAGATTTCAAATCTTCAATTTTATGTGAAGCGTTTCAATATCTAATCCATTTCGACTTTTCACACATGACATCTTTCATCGCCTTGTCTGGGTTATGTGGACTCGGTTTAACTCTGTTTCATGTTTTCATTTTGCAGGCGTGAAAAATTCGATATCCCGTTGATTGTCATTTCTTGCATCAAGGAAATTGAAAAGAGAGGTTTGTAGAAAAGTTATTTTAATTACAATACAATGTGTTCTCCAGCACATGTTAATTTATGCTAATTTCAAGTTAATAATAACCTGGTTTAATGCTACAATCATGCTGATATTATGCTAATTCATGCTGATTTGGTTACTTTTAACATTTACTACAAATTATTGCTTTCGTTAATCTAATATCTTCACTTCAAGCTTTCACTGTTTACATTAAATGCCAATCTTTGACCTTCTCAGTTCCAAAGTTTGCTGATATTGTGCTAACATTATAATAATAACATGCTAATGCTATGTAAATCCAATTGTCGTTTGTGCATAATTTATGCTTATATCATAAACTATGCATGATTTTTAATATGCTGATTGTGTCGTTTTAGGACTAGATGAAGTTGGCATTTACAGGTTATCTGGCATCGCTTCGGAGGTCAAATCTCTGAAAACAGCTTTTGATGAGAGTGAGTTTGCACTTCTATGTTCGTTGTCAATTCAGTTTTCATATTTTAAAATTGATACAAAAGCTTAAAAAGCGTAATGATAAATATTTGTTGCGAAGATAAGGGTTGCAATAAAAAAAACGAATAATTTTCCCTATTTCTAAGAAATACTAATTAACAATTGAAAAAAATTAGAGAAAATGTGATTGAGTGGCCAACTTAATTGGCAAATTGATGGTTTTAAAGAGGGAATCGTTGTGGTTTAAAACATTCATTTCAACTAATAAAAAATGACAATAAACAGAAGACTTTATCCTGCTGGTTAAATGTTCCCCTTTTGGCAAATAATTCCTTATCCTTGGATTGTTCCCAAGTTCATATGATCTACATTTCTTGCTGTACCATCATCTTTGAATACTGCTCAAACTTCGGACTTATTAAATATAACCAACAATTATTTATATCAATACAGTTAATTTGTATTAAATCATTGATTTTCATTTTCTTCCAGATCCTCAGAGCGCAGTTCTTAGTCTTGCAGATGCTGACATAAACGCAGTTGCTGGGCTTGTTAAACTTTTCTTCAGGGAATTACCAGAACCTTTATTTACGAATGCATTGTATCCGAAATTCGTCAGTGGAATTCGTGAGTATAACTTCCATTTTCATGCGCTTTTTGTTTCAACTGCACAACAGCAAAGCCTTTCCCGTTATTGTCTCATTCTTAAGTTCTACTCATTTTTGTATTTCATAGCTTTTCTTAATCAACTACTAGATATGTCAGATCAAGAAGAGAAAGAGTTGTTCATGATAGACACCTTCCAACAACTTCCAAAAGCAAACAAACTTACAGCCCAATACTTATTCGAGCACCTTAGAAGGTATGACATTGTTTTGATTACTATTAATTACATTACATTATCACTCTAACTACTACTGTGACGACTATTGTACTTTGATGAAGTCATGCGTGCAGGGTTGAAGTATTGGATTTGAACTTAAGAGTATCCCTTCGTATGTTTTTCCTGCATTGATTTATATTTCTCCTCTTCTATATAACTTAAAATTACTTTTTCAGAGTGAGCCAGAAAGAAAGCATTAACAAAATGGGAATCAACAATCTTTCTACCGTGTTCGGTCCGACAGTTTTAAGACCTTCGGTTCCAGACAAGGAAAAAAACGCGGACAATTTGCGGTCGGGTAGCACGTTTGATATCGGTGCATTGGATGTCATGTCGCAAGTAAGTGTCTTCAGGTTCTTCCTTGGTTCAAACTCGATTAAAACCAGACTACCTGAAGACGACCTGGAGCTTTGGCAGCGAATTGATCATAAAAAAGCGGCTGTTATTCAAGAGAAATTGATGGAGAACGCGATTGAATACTTGATCTGAGATTAGATTGCGATCCAATCCCGATCTCGATTAATCGAAAATATTTGTTCAATAAAGCAGAATTATTAAATAATCATCATAGGAATATTGGAATGATGAATTTTGCAAGGAAATAATTATCCAATGACAGAAGTGTTTGATACATTTACAAGCCAATTTGCAGTTGGCGTTAGAAATTTGCAATTTAAATAAATACATTTCGTGTAAGAAGGACATAAAGTTGATGCTGTATATACTAACTGCCCAGGCGGAGCTGCAGAGTTTAGGACACATAACAGAAGTATATCCGTACCCTGCTACATTCTTTTTATTTGAAACGAAAGATGTTTACTATAGATTATTCCAATTTCACTGGGAAATTCCTATATCCCTAGATATCTCAGTTTCCCACTTCCCAGCTCGATCTTTCGATACCCCAGCCCCCTCGAACTCTTACCCTTTCGATCCCTTAACTCTTCAATGCCCTACCTCTTCGATCCCTTAGCCCTATCCCACCCCCACCCCTGTCCGTATCTGCAGCTTTTCAAAGCTCTAATTAATGGAAATGTTCCCCATTTGTTCTGCAAATTCATGCATGAAATATTCTTAAAACCCTCATTTTCAGATTATGTTCGTTTCATGGTATTATTAAAGTTCATTGTATATCTTTGGTTGTATGTTTTTCGTTTTATGTCATTCGCGAAATTAAGTTACAATGGGTAAAAATCGTCAGCATGTTGATTGGTCACTTAATAAGTCACCTTAGAGAGCACAAAAGCTGTTCGTTGATTGGTTACTTTGGACGGGCATTCCCCTTTCCAGTCTATTGCTGTCATTTTGGAATGGACCAATCGACTATCGTCGTTAACGCACCAATCAAAATGAAGATTGGTGTCCCTTTTTGGCCAATACGAACTGCAAATGAAATTATCTAGCATTCGCTTTGCAATTACTCATTTCATTTTTGTATTGAGCTACACTGGAGGGAATTACGGGCACTTTGGGAACGGGGTGAGTGGACGAAGTTGCGTCAACGATGCTGAAAATAACACAAGAAAGAGCATAACCTCGATACTAACGTAGAATAACCCTGGGGTGTAGTATTTTGTTGTCCCCTCTCCCCCCACCCATTCTCAACACATTCCAAAATGTGACGTTAAAAAGAATGTAATCTTCACATTTTTTGGAAACCCGTCGTTCTGACATCTCGTAAGAAATGCCAGTCAGTCAACGGTGGGAAATTTATGCTTATTTAATCTGTTTATTGTTAATAATCTGAAGTAAATTTTGTTCATTTTTGCTAATTTTAGAAACGAACTATTTATTAGAAACAGACATACATTTTAATTATCTAAAAATCGTCGGTGGCAGCTCTGATGCGAGATATACGTCAGAAAGTAGGTTATGAAAGATTGTTGAGAGATTAAAAATTTATTTGATGCCAAATGATAACGCCAAAAATGCTATGCTTTTACATGGCAAGACTACTTTTCAAAGTCACCCATTTTACTAATTACATTGTTTAAATTCACTATTTCACAACTTTATAGGAACCATGAAAACTTGTAAAAATGCAAACATATTTTAGCAATCTCCAAATAATGTTTATTGTCCGCCATTCCTAAGATGAAAATCTTAGATAAATGGAAAGTGGAAATTTTTACGTTTTGCAGTACGATGAAGTTTTTAAACTCTTTCAATCAACTTACTTTCTGACTTGTATTTTCAGTTTAAGTAAAGTAGACAGCTGCCAGTATATCAGATTGTATTTTTCTAATAAACGCAATTCACAGTTCTGTATCACATGGTGTCTTATTTCTGTCAACCATTTTTATAGCACTCTTGAGCAGATGGTTGTTTCAGGCAGAAAGTTCGAAAAATAACCTGAAAAACTTATGTTTTTTAAGCTTACAATTCATTCTAAAAAGAACTGTTTTTCGGAGCAGATTCCGATCATCCTTTTTCCCATCATCCTTTTGGTCAGCATCAGAGTTTATAACCTCCTATTTTATTTCAAAATAGACCATGGGACAAAATCAGTCACTTTTCGACAAAAAGACCAAGAGCCAGAAGTTGCCAAATTGAAACCAAACCTGAGATTTTGGCTCACTGGACCATGTTATAGTCTGAAAGTTCCAGTCCATAATTTACTAAATTTTCAACAAAAATTTAACTCACATGTTTAAGGTTTTCTGACGAAAAAGTGGACTACTTCAAGACCAAAAATTTAGGTGAAAATATTTGCCAAATTTTAGCTTGCATTTTGAGACAAGAATAAAACAATCTTCAGATGAAAAATATGGCCATGGTGAACTTAAACACCAGTTTCAGAGTTGCAAAAAGTTCAGTTGTTGGGCAAATTTGCAAACCATAAGTCATTTGTTAAAAGACGCAAGTTTTCAAGAAGCATTTCATTCACTGACATGATATAAATTCATATTTATATCAGAAACTTAATTTTACTGCAAAATAATACACAACTATACACATTTTATTGCACATATCATTCACCAACTGGTTTTAAGATGAGTTACCAGTGGGACCCTGGTTATGCAGCACTTTTGAACTTTATGCAAGGATTTAGAATTTCTTTTCTACAAGACAGGGACCTTACTAAGAAGAATTGGTATTATTAATATGACAAAGTTCACTTTGATAAAGTGCCTATTTCACATAAGGTTTTTAACTTTGCCTTGCGCAAAGGTCAGACATGAATTCAACTTAGACGAAAATTGAATAGGCTTCCCTGTTCTATCCACCTTAATGAATGGAGGAGTAAAGGAGTGAAGGATAGGAGGTGCTTACCTCGGGAGTCTTCATTCTGTAACCTTTAGCTTTATGTCTATGCTGAACAGCAAAGGACCTTGATAGAGGGGAAATAAATTAGAGTAGGGGGTAAACAGGTTCCCCAAGTTAAAAAGTTGGACCACATTATTCATGATTTAATTTCTAATTAGTTCTATCTTTGCTGGTCATCTGAGTTTTGCAAAGGCACAGTTCTTCTTTTCCTGGAGTAGTACTGCCAATGAAGTAGAATTTGATCATCAATAAACTTAATGCAAGCTGGGTAGAGCAGTTCTTTCCGGAACCCTTCATACTGCAGGAGTTCAAGAAAGTAAAGACATTGTGGGTACCTATGTGAAAAGAAAAGAAAATAGAAGGAAAATAAGAAAAAAAAATAAAATGATTTCAAACAGTAAATAATCTATGGAAAGATTTATCATTTTAATAATAACAGATAAAAATCAAGGGAGTTAGTTGATATAATCTCCATGGTGAAAATATGGATGGGTAGCACAATATCCTTGAATGGAAGATGAAGCATAGAATATTGGGGTTTTCTTAGAGGTAACAATAAACTAAAGGTGTTGATGGTTGGATGAAATATGTAGCTTGTGTCTAACTGTTCTCTTTTTTTTGAAACAGAAGAATTATTACCCCTCACGGAAATTATATTATCATACAATTTAATAAAAACTCACTTTAGAAATTTTGCATAATCCGGTTTCTTCCAGTACAACAGATACTTCAAATAGTTAACAAAAGCAGTGTCTTTGAAGTATCCATGTTGAGCCAAAACTGCAAAAATAAAACTGTAAGTCATATTCAGATGACACCTAAATGATTTTTAATGTGATTGGCAAACAAAAAATCAGTTTTGCATGTTAATTAGAATACTTACAATTGAGATAATGTGGATTGGATAGACATTGTACAAATTCCAATTCAACTTCAAACCGTCTTTTGTTTTCATCATCATTCTCTGTGAAAAAACAACAGTTAGTTAACTAAATGACATTGGCAATTTATACGTCTGCAGCAAATGGCAGAGCTCAATGAAATCTCGCCCATGCCCAGAGTGCAGAGCATGGCAATGGCGCACCCAAAAAATTCTTAAATGCCTAAGATAGCGCACCTGGGCGCCCCTTAGATTTTGGAGTTTTCATGTTTGTGCAGTGATATTTGTAGTGTAATGGCACACCTGACGATTTTTGCACGGTTTTTGCGCACCCACACCTGAGGTGCGGTACTGTTGGCGCACCCAAGATCTTGTCAAGATTGGCCATACTCTGCAAACTGGGCCCATGCAACGAAAAATTCAGGGGGGGCACACGGCGTGCAAGCCTGGTTTTCTCGAGTGCACCACACAGCTTTCTCCTGATTTCTCATGTTGATTATGTCGAGTTTAAGAAGGAAGATCAAAGGTAGTATGGCACTTCAGGTGAACCTATATTGAGGTTATACTCATACCATGCGTGCGTGCAAGGCCTAGTTTTTGGGGTGCACTTCCATCTTCTGCAAATTGTCTTGTGCGTGCATGCAGTTTCCACGCTCTTTAGACTAGGCCATTTTAAAAGCATCAAAAAGAAACAGCGATGGACATTTTATCTTCAGAATTGTGTTTTTTCCATAGTCGAAAAAGAAATCAGTCGTCATATTTCTTCCTTGCATGGGAAAAACGATCCCCAACCTACTGTACAACACGTGTAACTGTAGAAAATTTTAATGGTGCGATAAAAGAGTTTGTAGTAGCATGCAAGTGCGCGATTTCATCGCGGCATTAGGAACAAAATGAAAATATATACCATCAAATCTATCCACCAGTGAATCTAGATCCATTTGACTTATACTCATGCTAAATATCGATTTAATGTAAGTCTGTGATCCAGATTTCGACAGGTTTTCTTTAATGTTTCTTCAGCATTGATCTGAGCAACTGAAACATTCATTCAAGCTGCAATATTGAATTCACCTCGAGTAGAAAATCTAGCCTCCTTTTAGAATTATTGTTTACTTGGACGGGGGTGGATAAAGGTGGCATTTATCATTTATAAGAACGACGCTCTCTCCTTCTCCAGATTATTCTTCTCTGAAAATAAAGGTTCTCTGGCCTGTTCAAGATACAAGTTCACGGGGATTTCAACCTCTGCGTTTCTTTGAAAGCCGAAGTTACAATGGGAGTGAAGTGCTCATTAACTGTCCGTCTTTAGTCAAAAGATTAATAATTGACTATGTTTCAAGGTAATTTCGTCAGGAAATGCGTAGAACCCAATACAGTATGTTATATACAAAGGAAACTGCATCATGTGCCCCTCAACCCCAAGGCTTCCCAAGGTGCACCGTTACCAAACCCAAGGCTTTCCAAGGGTCCCCTCTTGAACTCCAAGGCTACCTAGGGGTGTCACCTTCAACCCCAAGGCTCTCCAAGTTGCCCCCTTTAACCGCAAGCTGCGGGGCAACAAGTGGTGTCTGTCTGCACAATACCGGTGCTGCAGATGTCGAATCGAAGGCATAAAAAGCAAAGAGGCAACGAAGCATAAGTGGTGAACTAGACTAAACTTTTAATAACAAAAGCATTTTATTTAACCCATCATCTACTCAGCTATTGAAGTTTATTTTACGTAAATAATTATCATACATTACAGCAAAAAAAAATTGATTCAAATATAAAAGCAACTTGAACGATTGACGCAGTGAATTTGTTGATTGCCTTGTCATAAGAACTACAAAGCAAGACATTGATTTGCTTCATTGCAACGTCGGGATTAGGTGGCTGGAAAAGACATGTGTCCTTCAGATAACACTTGCCCCCCTCCCTCATAAATGCTGAATAAAAGATGCTCATTTTAGCAATTTATCATATATTTGGGTGGGCATAGCATTGGCATTAAAGTGCTTGGGTGAGCAATAGAGTGTCAATTGCCACAAGCATACGATGCGATGCAACCGTCTGTCTTCTTCTGTGGTGATAGACAGAAGAACTGAAGCAAAGGCTCGAATGAACAGGAGGTTGGGGTCGGAAAATGAAAATGAGACAGAAAATCTCAACACAAGACAGTTACTAATGGCATTGGGATTGAACTAAAAAGCCGACATTCTGGCCTCCATTCAGATGTCAATTAAGTACCATTGCTAGACCTAAAATCGTTCAAGACGAGCCTTGAAATGTAACAATATTTTGTAAAAGCATCTTCGCAGATCAAATTAGTCGGCAAAAACTGTTGGTCATCCCACAGGAGGTTTTAATGGGAACTAATCAGTTTTAATGATATTTAGCAGTGGTAATAACAGTTACGCAAATAGGGGAAAAACAGTTGAAATGACAAGAATATTGGACTTTGGATAAAGATTTACTTCATTGCTCTGAGTATTAAAGCTATACCATCCACGATGAAACAATGTTGACGCCTAAGACGAAATATATCGCGAAATGAGATCGTCAACATAGAGGGTAAAGAGCTGCATTTTTCCTTTCCTCACAAAAGCAACGCACAGTAAGTGCTGTTAAGATCGCGAGGGTGCAACTTAGTCTCGTCACCATGTTGCTTAAAACGCCAACTTCGATGACCTCCAACAGTTTTGAAACTCTCATATGCAGATGCTCGGTCTGAAATGCGACATTCACATCCCACGTATTTCGAACACCATATGGGCCTAAATAAAATCTTATCAGGCAATAGATTTATTTTGCTTCATAAGTTAGCACTAGGATGCTAGTAATTCGCTACAGGTATATTGGATATACTCACAATTCGAAGTTTACGCAGCTGGAGTGTGTTACTATATGCTGCTGTGAATATATAAGCTTCCTTGAATCTGTAGCGTTCAGTTTAAGGCAATTGTCTTCAAGTTGCAGCGAAAAAAAGGCGAACGAGGAACATAAAGTGCTCTAATGCTTAGCTTCAAATGGCTATCTGGCTGTAACGTACACATAAAAAGTCATGAAAGACCAAATAATCGTTCGCGTGGCTCATCAAAGGGGCGGTTAGGTGCAGTTTCTGCAAAAAGTCTTGGAATATAGATTTCGTCTTGTACCTGCAGCTCTCAATCTTCCCTTAAAACAATGTTGCTTAAATAGCTTTTTATGGCTACCCTTTGACTGGAATCGGTTGTAAACAAAAGTTAAGGTATTGCCCTTAGTAATCAACAGAGTTTTATTTGGCAAGGGGGGTTGATGCCAGCGATATAGGCTCGGAAACCTCAAAGCCAGCAGTAAAGCATGACTTTTAATAGGTGTTCCAACATTTTTTGCAGGAATGTAAGTTCTAGGCCAATGACATCTGCTTTGAAATACAGCTAAGCAAACATGGCAAAAATTAAAAAAATGAAGGTAGATGAAACATTGTCAGGGGGGAAAGGGGCTGCGTCAGCTCATCCCTTTTTGTTGTAGGTTTCCCTAACGTTACGAGTGATGCTCATTTTTCTGAGAAAATATTTCATCTACTTTCATCTATTAACAATTCCCTGCAAATTTAAAACTGAACGAACCAATTCAGCACCTCCGTAGCGCTTATGAAATTTAATTAATTACTGTACATCTTTAGCCCCTCGATCAAGACCTCTTTCTAATGGTTTTGCAATGAAATAACCAGTTAAAAAAATTAAACCATCCATTGATATCATTTTCAACCATTCATTGCAAATAAAAACGTTGGCAGCATGCCATTATGGCTGCTCTAGTGAAATGACATATATACATATACATACACTAAAGTTTTATCTACTCTCAGGGATGTAATTGTCAATGCAAAGCTATGGCAAATACCATTTTTACCACACGTCTGCGTTGTTTGTCATCTGTGCAGAGGACAAAATTGGTTGGTTTGAACTATAATGCGGCAAAGCCATACTCGCCTCGTTTCCAAGGGACTCTACAAACGAGAATGTACCAGAATGCGCCATGTCAATCGCACAAAAGTCTCCCTTTATCATTGATTGATCAAGAAAATTTCGGCTCACCATTCCCATGGGAAAAGAAATTCTATTTCCGTTGTAATCTTCAGCCGGCGATGGGACAAGATGATTGGGATTCACTAAAAAACAGAGTAAGATTAAAAATAATGGAAGCTAAAAATAAAAAAAAAATGATTAAAGAGCATGAGAATCTGCAGGAAACTTCACTTCTCAGAGGTGACAAAAAAGGACAGCCTTCTATCTAAATCTTTTGTAATATTTGCACCTGTATCCAACGGGGGAGCCAGCACTGGAAAAGTGTGGGGTCAGGGGCGTGGTCCCGTAAAATTTTGCATTTATGTGCGAATCACAGGAACCAACTTTTGGAAAAATTGAGGGTTTTGACAACTTTTACTACGCTAGACGGCATTCAGGTATGAAACTGTAATTTCATGTTCAAAGGCAGAGCTTCCCAGATTCCTCTACCCCAAGCTAAAGCGCGAAAGTGCCCTCCTAGACCCACTCATGCCCCAAGCTGAGCTACGTTACCTATTAAATCTCCCCTTGCATTGTCTCTGGTCAACTGACCTTCTTTGAAGAAAATGAGTGGTTGCAATCAAAGTTTGGAACAGATTGTTTCGTAAGGTCAGTTAAATAAATCCTAATCTATTAAGGAGGTCCAAACTAACCTCATTAAAGAGTCACCCTGGCAGGGGGTGCTTTCTGCTATTCTAATGGTCTCAGTATGTAAGATATGGATAGAGTTAGGATTTCATGGTGATTAACCCATACATTTCGTCTTGTCTGAAACGTAATCAAGCTATGATAATGGAGCAGGTAACATAGCAGGGGGGGTACAAATTTGATTGTCGGGCAGGAAAAAATGGACCGAATCGAGCCGACATGTCAAATACCTTAGCATCTTTCCTAAATAGATTCTAACTATATGTTGTTAAATCGTAAATAGACGTGGCACAGTGGATTAACGGTCTTTTTTGCTATCTGGGTGTTTCGGATGCCCGTACCGCCAGCCTTCCATATTCCCTGCATAACAACAGTATAGAGTGCAGTTTTGTGTTTAAAACTCACCCTGTGGAAAGAAATGATACGCCGTCGAAATGCTCTCAGGCGAAGATGCATCTAAACTCTCACGTTCTTGGCGGCTGTCGTGTTTGCTTCCACGTCCCGTCGTTCGGCGTCCGCCGAGAACAGATAACTGTTTCATTCTCCGTTCTTTTGAGCGCCTATTTTGAAACCATACTTGTATCACCCTCATATTTAGACCCGTTTCCTGGGCGAGTTTTTCTCGAATATGTCTCGATGGTTTAGGTGTAGCAGCAAATGCTGATTTTAAAGTCTCCAATTGTTTAGCTTTGATGGTTGTTCGAGGGCCTCTTCGTTTTCCATTGGCACCATCTTCATCGTCACTTCCATTAGACGTTGTGTTCTTGTCTTCACTTTCATCAGAAATTGGTGACGAATCTAAATGAAACAAAAAAATGTTTTTTACACCCTTCATAAAATAAAAAAAGTAAACTATTTGCGTTAGTTAGTTAGTTAGTTAGTTAGTTAGTTAGTTAGTTAGTTAGTTAGTTAGTTAGTTAGTTAGTTAGTTAGTTAGTTAGTTAGTTAGTTAGTAGGTTAGTTAGTTAGTTAGTTAGTTAGTTAGTTAGTTAGCTAGTTAGTTTGTTAGTTGCACTTTTTTTATACTGTATTGTATTGTATTGTATTGTATTGTATTGTATTGTATTGTATTGTATTGTATTGTATTGTATTGTATTGTATTGTATTGTATTGTATTGTATTCTATTATTTCTTTTTTTTTGATAGACTTTGAACCTTAATGATTTCTAGGTATTTTTTCCATTTTATTACATTCTCCATTCATTATCCCAAATACACTTTTCTATTCAATTTTTTCCTTCACAATTGTTGTTTGACATCTTTATTATTATTACCAGCCTCAAGCTGATTTTTCAAGCTCGCCCTAATGTCCAATTCACAACAGAAATTAGGGCGATTAAATCTCTCTTTCGGACTTAGAGACCTTATTTTCTGCGGTCGGGCAGATGTTTTAGCCTGTTCATGCAGCCTTTAAAACATGACCCTAGGACTTCATGAAGTCGCTATACAAATTTTCCATAGGTTACTGCTGTGATTTCGCAAGGCCAACATATGTTTGAAATTATTTCTGCGAACCGTTTTAACAGATTAAAACGTCTCAAATGATTTTAATCACACTGAATCTTCGAAGTATCATAAGCCTGTGGCCATCTCAACGCAAATGCGCTTTGATTTTATGATTTCTCGCGGCTGAATAAGAGCATTTGACAGCACGGGAATAAATTCATTGAAAAGCGAAAATCAAATTCAGCTTTATGAGTATTCTACGAAAAAGTTGCACTATAATATTTTGCGAGCAAGGCTCGAGATTAACAAGTAGATCACAATAACTAACTCGAGTTATTTCGAAGTTCTTCGTTTTCGCAACCTTTTACTCATAGCCATTCCTACAGTTTTTTGCTGGGGCTGGTGAAAAGTATCGAAATGTCGACGAATTGGCAGGGCCTCCGATGACGGGGGCCATGGCCCTTCCACTTTTTTCGCAAATTATACCTTTCAAAGGCAGCTCATTATCTATTGCCGTGGCAATCTTTTGGCATCGAAGCTTGGTCCCCTTACTTTTTTGGTCCCGTCGGAGGCCCTGATTGGGCGTGTCCAAAACTTGATCCAAAACTTTCCTGGCAACTTGAAGAAAGTTCCACCCCAGAGATAAAATCAAATAAAAATGTAATGATTGTGAATGGTTATATTCACGTGTAGTCACCACATGGCAAAACGACTGCTTCTAACTTTTTGCTTTGAGTAGTAAAGATTGTTGATTCGCGTAGAATATCCAGTGATTGTTTCTTATAACGAGTTTCTTATAAAAGTGAGTACATTGCCATCGGCTAGCAGTTAACATCATTTAAGTCGCTTCCGTTGCCATATATCCAACTTTAGGTATCCTTATTATACCCCGGGACAATACCACAATCAACACTTTATATGCAGCAAATCTGTGCGTAAAATCAACGCTAATGCTTTTACGGAAAACCCAGACATGAAATATAATCACTTCGGTTTTAACTGTCTGGTTGAGGTTCTTTTGTTGTTTGTTATCTTAATGAGAGGGCTTAGTATCTACCTCTTGACTGGAATCCGCTAAGTTGATGGATACAGATAGGAAAGGGGATAAAAAAGGTCACTCGATTCACCGTAACAGCGTGTCTGTTCCCTGTTGGAGCATATGGCAAGAGCAGAGAGGAGAAAAGCGGGTATTTCTGCAAATTGCTTAACAGGGTTAGGAGATGTATCTACGCGCATTGCCTCTGTTTATATTCGCCATGTACATAAATGGCCTATAACAGGACCATCGAGAGGGGGGGAGGTAGGCGGGGTCGGAGGTCCGGGGCCAGCAAAAATTTTATTCAATGAGAAAATTGTTTGCTGAATGAAATACACCGAAGCCAGCTCTGGCTCTCGAAGGCCCTCGCCTTTAAAGAGACATTGCTTTAGAAAAGCTAGAGAAAAATGTCTGAAAAGTACCTGAGAATGTTCGCTTTTTTGCACTATCATCATAATCTTCTTTGCAAATGAATTTGTTTTCTCCAGTTTTGAAAAGCTGCTCCCCGGCTGCCATTTTTCTTCCGCATCTGGCACAAGCGAGGCACGAACTGTGGTACACACGATCATTTATTCTTTGTATCAAATCAGTTGCATTTATTGAGCAATCGCATCCAGAGCAACGCGTTCCATAAAGCCTGCAACGCAACAAGACATGCATCAGAAGCAGAAGCAACACAGATAGGAGGCAGGGCTCAGGAAGGAAGTACTTTTACAGGGACGCCGGAGCATATTCTCGTTAAATACAATCGCAATAGGCATAGGTCAAATGTCATAGGTCAAAAAGCCCCTCGTGTATTTTGATTAGAGAGGTATGCCTTCAACAAGACATATCACTTAAAGATGCGGGGCTACAGCTCCCCAGCCCCCCACTCCACCCCGAATCCAGCGTGCCTATTGAATAGACATGCGTACAGTAAAATCAATGGAAAACTACTGACCCTGATGACCTTTCTTCGACTCCTTATTGCATTTTGGTGATCTATCTATTCTAGTAAAGGGGAAAAGTCTGGCCACAGTACATTGGGTGGTAGTGATGACGGAAAATGCCATTTTACCACTCGGAAAGTGTCTTCAAGATGGCATTTTGTATTCTATCAAAGAAGTCACTTATATTCTCGATTTCAACAAGGAAGCATACTTTATTAACTTATAAAGAAGCCTGGAAGTACTTGGTTGTGAACTAATTTCTTGTAAAATGAAATTGCGCAAGGATAAGCAAGATTTGTTCATAATAGTGGCGGATCCAGGGGGTGCAGAGGGTGTGAGCCCCTCTTTTCACCGCAGAGCAACTAATTTTCAGGGCGCTTTTCGAAGTCGAAGTGTAAAAAATTCCTTTTGTAGATGTCAGGATATCGCATCTGCGGCTTCCTGATACCGAATTTTTCTTGAGAGGCCCCCAGACCCCCCTCTTGGCTTCGGGCCCAACTAGACTTACGTGATCTTTGAAGGATGGTGGCCCCCCTTTGCCAGAATCCTGGATCGGGCCCTGAATAAGGAGGTGCTGTGTCCTCTTTCTAATCAAGTTTGATTAAAAAGTACGCTGAGTCAAAGAGATTGTTTCTTTCAATCAGTAAAAATGAAGAGTTTGATATGTTGTTAGGCCATCTAATCGAAGGACTGATCGTAAATGTTACAGCAACAAAGTTTGCATCACAGATAAACGCACATGTGCTGTAGACAGAAATTAGCTTTTAAGCACAATAGAGTCTCCTGTGATGTCTTGAATATTTTATGACGCTTATAAACTATTAATTTTTGCATTGTCATTTATGTGCATATTGAAAAGACGAGAATCAGTAGCTATTAGGGCGAAAAATAGTAAACTTAGCCATAGTTGAGAGATTGATAACGCTGCTAAACCATCTGTCAAGCTTTTTAAGAATTCATAATTTCTTAAAAATAATCTTAACTCAGGGCAAGCCCTAAACGATATTCGTACAGTTTGAGATTTCGGTTCTTTTTGGTTGCTCTCAAATTGCATAACTCTTTCTATCAAGGAAGATTTCCCCGCCTTGATTCATGGAAAGTCGAAAATTTGGACCATCAGCGAGTAAAATATAGAAAACCAGAAGTGATGCTAGAGTCATTAGGTCATTTGAAAGATTGGACAAAAAATCACAGCTACGGGTTTATAACAGAGCCAGCTACAAGTTTACTGATCACAGCCCTGGTTGCTTGTTCATCATAAAACGAATAAACAAGTTTTCTGAAGCAAGTAATTGATAGGAAAAGAATATTAACCATTTATTAGAGTCAAAGTTCAGAAAAATTGTTAATCTTATTCAAAAGAAAGCTTTTTATCCGAAGAGAATTAAGTTAATTTGTAGAAGAAACTAATTAATAAGCAATGAAAAATGAAGTGATTGGAAGTTCAGTGAAGTTATTTAACTGTTATTTTACGAATACTGACACACTCACGCTTTGTTTATCTTTAACGTTGACTCAAATAACTACGCAAATTTGTAGGTGATTTTGCGGGCTTAATTCTCTGAAATTTTAAGCAGCTATTGAAAATTGGATCTTGAGTCAAGTAGCCAGCGCGCAGTCTTTACCGTGCGCTGCGAAGGAGATGAGAAGACCTTCTTAAGGCGTAGAGAGGCAGGGCGTTTTCCTGTCCGCAATTTTGACCAGAGAAGTAGCATTTTGAATTAGACACTTAACAGTGTTGACCCCCTGGCCTTGCAGAAGTACTTCATCGGGACATGGCTGCTAGCGATACTTAATGTTTAGCATTTAAACTTTAGCTTGCTGATATCTATAATCCCGGAGTTAGGCCAGCCGACCAAAGATTAGGCCATCGACTCATTAACTGTGACAAATGCGACAAACGATCATCTTAAACAGAAACATAGACTGGGGCTGAATCCATGGTTGGATTATATTTGATGGAGCATTACAATACAATGTTTGAATGCCCACATGTAGTCATTATTCTAAATCATAGACACAATTTGATTGGCTTTTTATTCAGTGGCGCCCGATCTCCACACATCCCTGGTCATTCTATTTGTCATGATTATCGTTACCATCTTTAATCTGGTTCTGAGCATCGCGATTAACAGTATTACACGGGTCAATTAGGGTCACTGATAAGTTACTTTGCGAAGCCAAGGTTTTTCAAAACATAAGTATCATATACATCGTGAATGACTACCGTGATCTTGGGTTTTATATGGCCAGGGGAGCCATCATAGTTTGTATGGAAGGCAATTTAATATTGATCTGAAGTAACTTGCCGAATATGTGAGCTTTGCTCCCCACCCCCATTGGAAATACAATTTCTTTTTAGCCAGCAACACTTGCTGCAGCATTAAGAAAAATGAAAGGGGGCGGGTGGAGGAGCGGGTCCCGTATCGTAGTTTTAACAAGCATCATTTCCAGTTCAACTATCCTAAAAAGCAAACTTAACGCAGTGTCGTGACCCTCTCCCAAAAAATGAGCCAAATGCTCATTTGCTTTGCTGAAATGTTGCAAAATAACATGTCATTGAACTGTCTTACATTGAGGTTTGCCGGGTTTCCAATATACAGAATTCTGTTGTATAAAAATAGTAGGACTTGGAATCCCAAAGAATTTAGAAAGTTCAGAAATGAGTTTATGCAGCCTAAAAAAGTATGAAATGATACTTTGTTTCAAAATCTACTCTAAGTTTCCTTGAAGGCAGTTGTCATTTTGCTTAAGACGTTGGAAAAGTGCATTTAACATTCAGTTGAAAATGTCAGCCTCCAAGGAATTACGCAATAACCAGTCAACCTGTAGAGCAAACTAGCAATGCAGCATTATTCAGTGCAAATGATCCTGTCTGCCTCTATTTCTAGAGACCTGGGGGGGGGGGGGGTTGGTGGACAATTGAACTAATGCATCAAAGAAATAGCGACATCATTGAGTAAAAATAGGACATGGGGGGGGGGGGAAGAAAGAGTTCGAGAGAACTGTTCCAATATACTTGTAAAATGCTTGTATACCAAACAAAGAGCCTTGAAGTTGAACTATATTCTTCTGTCATCAGGAGGGGCGCTGGCACTCCCCACGCCCCCACAGAATTTGATACATCTTGTCTTTGTTACAGAAACACCCATTTTTACAATGTTTTAATTCTCTATCCTTTTGCAAAACATCTACCTGTCCTTAAATTTCTTATCAATTTTCAGGACAATATTTCGAGAAAAGCGAGGGACGTTCCCCACATACCCCGACTCACCATTGGCTCCTATGCCCCCTAGGTTGCCAGGTTAAAAGTAAGTATGACGAAAGCTTGGTTTTCTGTTGACTGATTTCCATGACATTTGCGTGTATTGTGCTGTTCTTCATCACAACTTTCTAATTCAAAAGCCTTTCAATAGAACAACCATACCATGTGCAAAATAATTATTGCTCGTTTCAAAGAAGTTAAATAAAGATATTATCTTCCTCGAAGCAGCTGCCATGATATTCTTATCGTGTCTTTTCTACAATATGCTTCCTAAGTATTATAGAATCTATGTTTTATATGTAATCTCTTTCTATGTTTTATAGAAGTCAATGTGGCCTTAGTCTAGTTATGAAGAGGGAAATTGTTGGGCAAGGCACTGTAAGGAACTCAGGGTCCCATGGCTTAAAACTGAACATGCCAATAAAGGATTTTACAACTCTGCCTCAAAGGCTTGTAACAATATCCCAGCTAATATTAGAGAAATCTAAACACTTTGGCGCTTCAAAAGAGAGAGAGAGAGAACTTCAAAAAAGTGCACACAAGGCAGTCGCTAGGTGTCTGTTTCAGGGGGTTGTCTACGATGAAGTTGCCGACAAAATGGACGTGCAATCCTTTATTTGCCAACAAGCTAAAAAAAAAATTTGCTGACGAAATACTCCTCCATGGCCAAAACGCCTGGATTGAAACACAATTTTTTTTCGGGGTGTGGAGGGGGGTTACAACCTCATCTCACTGTAGCTACGGCTTTTAGCACACATGATGAGCTAAGAATAATTAGAAAAATTAAAAAAAACACGACCCTCAGGAAGAACAGCCCATTTCCTTATTCATTTTTATTACTATATTTATATTTTGCTTAAAATAACTGAAGAGGTATTTGCATATAATTAATGATGATGATAATGATGATGATGATGGTTGAGGGTCTTCATCTTTCTCGGAATCAGCTCAGAACTTCATTTTTGTCATGCAAAAATGCGAGAAATTGCCGGTTCGACAGAAAACAGCCTTGTCTACCTCTGCCCTGCAAGGAGCCAATAATTGTACCCACTAGTGTGGGGGCGTTACTTTCTGCTCCTTTTTTAGCTAAATAAGATCTCTTATGCCATTTGGATAGCGAGTAGTAGACAAATCTAAGCATTTTACTAGATGAGCATGCTAACCACAGGTTGAGAGGACATCGAGCATCATTCGCTTAAAAAAGCAAGGCATACTCGCAGCAGTGAGGTACGAGTTCTTGAAAGAAGGGAATTTGACATCACCGCTTAGGGTTACAATGCTAGTATTATGGATGAGAGAGCTTTGAATTCGGCTGGCATTGCAACCTCAGAAAATCATCTTTTTCAGCAGATTGATTTCAGTACTGGCGTCATAGCCCCGTACCAGCCTGGAGGCACAGTTATGTTCCCATGAGAAATTTCTTACTAGCGAACTCAACGATGACCACTGCGCACTTCAAGTGGTGCATTTAATGACTTAATTTGAAATTTGAAGAGTTTTCTAATCATAACTTTTGATACACCTTTTGGGAAAAGGAAGTTTGCAGGAGATAAGGGAAGTCAATTTATGCTTGCGGGCTACCGGCATTTAAAAATAAACAAATTCACTTTTTGCTCCATAAAAAAACTCAAAAACGGGCGATGTAAGAGGATGCACTGCATATGTTGCAAGGGGAAAAATTACTGCCAGCCCTAACAAGCAATAAGTCACTTTAAAAAAAATAGAGAGCACTTCCCATTGATATTAAAGAGATACTTCACCAAGATATATAGACAGCAACGAATAGTTGAAAAGCTTTCAAAAAACATAGATCACTCGGAGGGTGGGTACAAACATAGTTTCTCTTAGTTTTGAGCTTAAAATCATTTTTCATTTGGAGGTAGCAAAGCCAGGTAGAAGCTATTAAAACTTTTGGCAGTGATGATCCACCTCAAACCTTTCTTTGTCGAAGAATCTGCAACATGAATCTAATCATTGTAAAGAATGTATGCAAACAGCATTTTGTCTTCTTTCTATAAAATCAGATATCACCTGTTGCACTCTTCCCGTTATTTTCCTTTTAAAAATAATCTCAAAGCAAATTTTTACCTTTTGCCTTTGATAAACCTTCACACCCCTATTCCAAAATTTTTCATAGTTAGTCTAATTTGCCATTTATTATTTTGCAGTTACCTTTATCAAAGAGGTTATCGTTTAATGTTGGGGTCTGTGTGGTATCATTGAGGTGATTCCGTCTCGCGCATGTAAGAGGGGAAGAGGGGGCATTTTCAACTGAATTTCCTAACCATGGTCAAAAATTTGACAAAAATCTCCGTGCAAACGGGCAATAAATTACATTGCAACATTCACAAGATGGTTCAGTTCGTTATGGCATTCTTTGCGATTAAAGGAGGGTGTTTGTTGGCAAACTTTTCTCGGTATGCTCCCAATCATTTATCAGTCGATGTACCCCTCTCTCGTCGGCAAATCTGTTTACTTAAGAGGTTTAAGGGTACTGAATGTAACCGTGCTAGATTTAGTCATGTTTGGCGAAAGAAATAACGGTAAACAATAAAAGTAAAATGCTCACTTGTCAAAATCTTCTTTACAATAAATAAAATCATTCTTCGAGAAGCATTTATCTGCCATTGGCTTCTGGCATTCTTGACATCTCACGCATTCGTTGTGCCAGGTTTTATTCAGCACTTTCGAGAGATATTGGTCCATTATTGGCAGCGAACAGGCAGCGCAAATGTTCGGCATCACGATCTTTGCAATATAACGTCTTAAAGAATATTGCTGAAATCACAACTTTCTTTCCTGGTGGCGAATGTTCAAGTAGAATCTGCTGGTAATATAACAATTATCCCATCTTCATATCTATCAATTTGTAATGCTGTATCTATTAGGCTCGACTTCAACCTGTTCAAATAAAAGGCAAAGTACATTTCCATATGCCTCGCAGAGAAGATATAGCTAACCGGTTTAATGTTGCATGCTTTTATACAGAACTCGTTGACCTTTTTAGGCTAACAGCGGGATGGACAGCCACCATCTGCCGACTGACTGTAAAAGACAGAGAGGTTTTCAAACCTGCGCGTCTCAAAAGCAACGGAAAATGTGCTTGAAAAATTCTTTTCAAAAGAGTTTGATAAGGTGGTTCGTACGCTGTTCGTCTGTCTCAGCTTGTAATGTTTACTTCGCCAATGTGCCCGAACGCCAATAAGCCGACTTTCCTAGAAGACGTGTGTACGAATCAACAGAAAAATAGACAAGAGAAGATATCAGCCGAGAATTCGGCAACATTTTTCTGTGAATGCCTAGCAATTAGATATTCAATCCGTAAAGAGGGTTTCAGGCCGCTGACAAAAGCTTATTGTCTTTGATCATAAAAGAAGATTTGATTTGTTTTCGCTCACTTTGATATACGTGCAGTACAATCGAGCATAGTACGTCACATCAAACAGCTGTACAGTGTCATTCCTTTCAAGGCGTTTTGCTTGGGATCTGGTTGCACGGGGCTCTCGGAGGACACCGCGAAAAGAAAGTAGGATTAAGATGTAGGATTGCGGGGATTCAATTCAGGAAAACAGTTATCAATGAGAAAAATTATCAATTGAAATAAAGGTTGTGTATTCTTTTCAGCTAAGGTCCTCTTGGGCCTGACGACAAAAGGTTGTTCATGCAACTACAGAAAGATATCGACGGCAAGTTGCCTCTTAATGCACTACCTGCAGATAATCAGAGGGTAAACTTGGAAGTACAAGGTGTCCCTTAAGGGGGGAAGAGTTCAGTCTTCAACTCTTCCCCAAGAAATATTTAGGATTTATCTATTGTCTAGATTTTAATAATGTAAAAGTTTCAAGGCCAAACTGCTCTCCATTTGATCCCAAATACAAATTTGATCCGTTGACGAACTCCGAGAAGGGCCTTTTTGCAGAGGCCAGAATTAATATAGGCTTGCTGTTTGGTTGGTAAAACAATAGGACAACAGAAGGGACTGGAGGGGCAAATGCCTACGTTGACAGATTCCCCGACTGTGTCGATGCCTCTATGTTAGTTCTAGTTGATGGTTCAGCACTTAGGTCAATCTATAACCACCAAGACCAATGAGGTGAAGGAGAGCTGGCAGCATTGGCATGATGTGACGAGAAGGCGATGTAAAAAGTTGCTCTCAGCTTATATGGGCCTTGCCTTTGCATTTTTGCAAAGTTTGATCCGCACTGCAAAAGTCATTGCGAAGAAAAGTCTGTTTGCGAAGGAAGATTTTGCCAAACTAGTAGCACTGAATGCAAATGGGCTTCGAACCTATTTGCCGTGTTCGTTATAAATCTAAAGATGTTAAAATGTTGCTAACCATGCGTTAAGTACATGGTTTAAGAATACGGTTTGAATAATTGTAATATTGATAACAGATGGCGATAAGATCTCTCTTAAATGAATGCAAATCGTTCCAGAATCTTTTATTTATGAGCCCTAAGCCACTTGAATTAAACACACAAGACACAAGTGCTGGACTAAATTTTGCAATGATGGCAAGGGGAATAAGGGGTAATGAGTGCCCCACCCTTGCCCCCAACCAATTTTAAAATGCAATTCGTCTAGTGCTTGTAAAACTACTTATGAAATTATTGGGAAAGGGGTACGTCGTATAATATACTTTGGAAAATGGGGTACTGCATAAATTACATCAATCTTTTGAAAAATGGGAAGCGGTAATTATTAATAATCATAAAGAAGGTTTTTGTTCAAAACTGAGCCAAGAACTCGAGTTCTCTATTTACAAAATTTATGACGTTACATTGGTGCCCTGCGTGAGTTTAACTTTACTACAAAGCTTTTTGGTAGCCAATTAAATATGCAAAAGATAGCCCTCTTAATTCTTTTAAATTTTCTCTTTAATTGCAGAAACTGCAAGTTTGAGCTCCCCGTTAAATAATGTAAATATGTATTGACAAATACAGTCCATGAAACACACCCAATTTGAATTCACTCCCCCCTGCCTCCATTCAACTTCTCTACAAGTAGGGTTTAGCGATTACCTGTTTTCACTCTCTTTTCGAGCACCTGACAAAGAAATCTTTCCATGACCTTGTTCTGTTTAACACAGCACAAACTAAGATGCATATATCTATTGCTGCACTTGTTTTAGTATCTAATGGTTACCTATTCACCTAAACAGAGATGAAGACAGATAAATGGCACTTTAAAAGTGTTAAAGAAAATCTCAATTATCCTTCGAAAGATTATCAAAACACAACAGTTGAGGATATGTTGTTTTCCCAGGATTTGTGTCAAGGAAGAAGGCTGGCAGCTGCTAAAAGTGTCTACTCTTGAAAAGATTCAAATGAAGCTTCCTGATCAACAAATTGGCAGATGTTATGAATATCATTCCAAACTTTGTCATAGCTCTCGAGATGTGAATACCATCGAATAAACAAGATACCGATAATAACAAATAACAACAACAAATAAAATAATATAAGAAGATAACTACTGCTTCGCATAAGTTTTTTTAAATTAATTTAGATAATTTCTCTCCTTAATACGCATATTTTATGAAGAATTGTTTTACGAAAAGGAATTAAGGTTGCTGGCAGTAAAGAAGAATAATTTGAGGCTTAAGCTACGTAAGGAGGTTTTATTTTTATTCCTTTTCGGGTTGCATTGCATAAAAGAACAAGCTTTGATAATTCTGTCATATACTTAAAAAAAATTCTTGTGACCCAACAGCTTTGAAATAAAATGAGTTTAGCAATCGGTTGCCTTCTTTACATCTCCCTTCAAACTATTTTCTTATCATTTTTGCACGAAGGCCTATTCTCGGTTCAATAAGGCACCCCTTTCCTTCTATTCATCCTGGAGAGCAATTAAGCTAATTTTTTCAGAGCAATTCACCTAATTAGTTTTGAGGCTCAAATATCTATGAAACTTGAGTTCTTAAAGTTTTCTAAATGATTGCTTCACACCGCAACATTTAAAAAGTATATGAAAAAGTAGAAACTATATGTGGACCAAAAATTGGCTGAAAAGTTTGTAATAAAATGTTTTAAGTGTTGTTTTCTCCTCTTCATGCAGTTCAATTTTTTCTAAAATTTGCAAAACATTTCTTTAAAATTTCCTTTAAACTCTCTTTTACTCGCTTTTTGAGTTTTGGGGTTGGCAGAAAATAACAACAGAATGTATATCTAATTGGAATAGCTTTGAATTTAAATCTCATATTCGATTCATTCTGTGATCGACGATGAGAGAGATGGTAGTTCAATATGGCGAATTTGAGTGGCTGCGATAAAAGTATTGCAGGTGCATATATAAATGGATAGAAGGAAACATACGCGAAAATTAACCTTCTCTAAGTCTGCGCGACCAACAGAGAGATGTCTTACATCTTTCAATGTTTGATACGAAGTCTATGCAAGCAGATGTTTTAACGTAAGCCACTATGGGGGTTCTAGTTATGTGTAGGCACTTCATTTATGCTCTGAACTAACAGTAGAAAAATGACGTGATTTAAGAATCCGTTGTTGTTGCAAATATGGGTATTTATGTCACATCTGCCCTTTAATAACATCTATAAATATCTGCCCGCATTGCTGATCGTCAAAACAACTAATTTTGGAGGATCCCACGTAATGGCCCTGCAGGAAATGTATAAATTTAAAGTTCAGAGTGGTGATTATTATACGAGTAATACGACTTTGAATTTTTGCAAACAGCATGCAGCATTCATCAAGTCAACAAAAACTTATTGCTTCAACAGCCGATTTGGAGATTTCAAGAAATCTTGCAACATGTTGCATGCTATCCATTACAGTTTGATTGGGAAAATAGTAGCACGTAACACTCTATTCAGTAGCTTTTGTTGCTTGCAAGCAAAACATTATTATCAACATGTTAAGCAAGACTCCAGAGCGGGCAACACATGCAATAATGTGTATGCCACATTTTGAACTTAGAGAAGTCTAGAACAAAACTAGAACAAAGAAAGAACTCACTGGAACAAAACTAGTTCAACCAAAAGTCCTTAAACAGCTTTAGGTAAATGACATGTAAGACGTTTCAAATAGACGAGCATAAGTTTGATTTAGAATACGTTGACGACATGGCCAATCTGCAACTGAGTTTCCCTAGTAACTCGTACCGTTCGATAAACTTTTCCGTGTTTGCAAATCTTAGCTCTGACAATGTGAAAATATTTATCAACAAACAAACAGTTCGTTTGAGCAATGTTAACGGCGCTTCTAGCCGCAAAATCTTCGTAGTTCAAACAAATCATTGAGAGGTAGCTAAACAACAGATGTGAATGGCACTTCATCTCTATGGCGTCTTAAACAGCTTCTCCTTCTGCCAGCTTTGCAGCAGGGCTGTTATGGAGGGCGGGTTTCGCGTGCTTAGGATACTCGCCTTCCACTCCCCTCCCCTCCCCTCACACTTTGTGTAACTTTTGGTTTCGCTACAATAGAGCTCCCCCTTTGCTGACATTAATAAGCAGACTTTGGGGGAAGATGCCCCCTTCACAGCTGGGCTGTCACTACAACTCGATAAAGAGTGTCTGCTTTTTGACATTTAAAACAGTGAAGATAAGCTGACCCAGCTCCCATGTGGATAGTAGAAGAACTCTAACTTTTACACTAAAAAAGCTGTTCTATTGAAAAATCCTGCCCCACCTTTTTTTCTAGAAATTGCCATCCTTCAATGTAGTTTTCGTTCTGCAGAAGACTCGATTGCAACATTACAAAACATGACCTTCTATAACAGATTTGAGAATAGCCAATAGACATAAGGTGGGGCTACTAGGTGCATCAAAACGAACTTTCATGTCGATTGGAGAATCCCCAGTTGCGTAGCCTCCTTCGCAGTAGCTCGCCCGGGCAAAAATCATTACGAATAGTTACGATGATTAATTTTTGAATAAGTAATGTAGGGCTCTTCCCAAGCTGTATTTCTGTAACAGTAAAATGCTTTCAATATGCCCGGGGCTGGCACCACTGTTCTTCGAGATGTATGACATATTGGAAGGTGAATTACCCCCTGAGAGTTCCCGTTATCTTCATATGTTTCTGTGGGTATCAAGCAGAGACCTGAGGCATCTCTGTATTATTCTCAATGGTTTTGGAGAACATTGCAGCAGAATTAATGAATCGTTTAGCCAAATAAGATTAGAATAATCCGGAGATAGGGAATTCAAGCGCACCAGACCGAACAGACAATGGCAATTTCACCTCTTATGAAATTAAACAGTGAAGGGCACTTTGCTTACATTAAAGTGCATTTACTTTGGCCTAGTTAATTAAAAACCATAGATGTTTTTTTGCATCAGTAACCATGGCTGTCCTTTGTATTAAGACATTGTGACCAAGAGCGGTAGAAATCCGTCAAAAATATCCCTTTACAAAAGCAGCAAATATCTGCAACTCTATTTCGCAAGGGGCACTCAAGGTACAACCCTTCAGTAAAAGATTGCGGGGAGCGCGTGTCTCCAGGCTCGTCTGTTTCTTACCGTACTGAAGACAAACAAACCCAGCTCTACTTGAATAGTTTTTCATGACAACAAATTTTACGTTCAAAAAGTCATTGTCTGAAAATAATTTCTACTTAAAGCGGCTCGACTGACCATTTCTACCTCTTGAGCATAAAAATTGACTTTTTTTATCTTTTGCTGGATATAACAGCAAGCGAAAGGCCCAAGAAAACTTCTTAAATAGATCACCAGTAACCGCCAACTGTTATTTTGAATAGCCTTTTCAATTACATTCCCTTTCAAGTAATTAAAGACATGAGGGAACCAACAAACAATTCTGAACGTAGCAGATGTCCACTGCAAAGAGATATTCTGGATGATTCCTACTCCTTTCAAAATGCTTCGAACAACACGTGTTTGGAAAATGTATTTTGTGAACCTCTTTGAAATTCATTTGCGATTCTTGCTAGATCACTCGAATCTAACCAGTGCGAAGGCGAAACGTCCACATTAGAAGGACGGGCCCGACTGACTCTTTGTTTTACAGTATCTCTCCTTCGCATTCTCTCTAAGGTAAGCGGCTGCCTCCGAAAAACAAAATAACATTGAGGAGAAAGGTAAATTAATTCAATTTGAGAAAAAACTTAAAAGAAAGACAGATGTCTGAAGGAGAAGAGCAAGCAAAGTTGTATCAACGCCATGTCTGTAAGATGCACGCTAGACTCAAGACCAAAGTCAATAGGGGGGGGGGGGGCTGGGGAGCGGAAGGCTCCCCCAAGGACCACAAATTGCCATTTTTCCTGATTTGAACAAAAATTTAGTTGACAATGCGTCTATTGTTTCACAGTCAATTGTCGGAAAACTTGTCGGACATTGTTGGAAATCTTGTCGGACATTGTCGGAAATCTTGTCGGACATTGTTGGAAATTTTGTCTTTCTCGCTCCCCCCTGTTCGGAGATGCCTGAACTCGGCCCTGGCTAAACTGTATGCATCAGACCAAGTAATTTAAGCCATTTATGGTGAGGTTTTTTTAATGCCTTGCCCCCTTGCCCCCTTTGCCCCCTTGCCCCCTTTACCCAGGAGAGCATCAGGCACCGCTGGTCAAAAGTCATATTTTTCTCAATCATCTGAGTCTCACTCGTTTAAGCATGCTCATTTTGCTAAACTGAAAATATGCTGAAAATGATCTTCCTTTCTTTCAAAGAATACCTGATCCCAGATTCTGGCAAAGTTTTATAACCTGTTGAAAAGACTGCACAGAAACTTGTAAACGAAACTTGCGATGTGAAAAAGTTTCTATTAAAAATAGTTTTCATTGATTGTAAATTGCTCTGAGAGAGGAAAAGACGTTTTAAAAGTTACCGTTATCTTCTATTTCTCTGCCTTTTAGCACCGGTGACTGTAAAAATTTCGTCCTTTTTCGTTTACGTAAATTTGACAGTGATGAAATCCCTCAATGTGAAGGAACCAACACCTTGACCTATTCTGCCTTGCAGATATAAATTTATGTTGAAATATTATTCACTTTAAGTAGAAATCCCATTGCGCAATCATATTTCACACTACCTACGTTGGCTGGAGGGCGTTCACCTGCAGCCAGATGGTGCTTAGATCAAGGCAGCCATCTTTGAACGTCATTTCTTAAGATGAAGAGCTAAAGCAGCACATATTTCTTTCTTTAGAAAAACAGGTAAATTACATCTGTCTCTACAAGAAAATCTTCACAAAACACCACTTCATGGGAAAAACATTACCCATCTCCAGCTCTAGCAAATTTCATGTTAGAGGGTGAAGTTTATCATTACCTTAGGGGGGCATTTTCGCAGGTACCCCAGCCCCCTCCAAATGTAGAAATATCGTCATCCAGGCATTTGAGGGGCAAACTGCTAGTAGGCCCTTTCATCATGAATTTTTTCCGGAAATCTAGACATAAAATGAAATGAAGAAGGGAAATTTCTACGTAGTTAAGCAGCAGCAAATCACAAAAAAATTCATTGCAATTTCATAATTTTCGAAAAGAATCTGTAAAATCATTGTGAGGGGGGGGGGGGGGCGGTTCGAAGCCCTTAAGGCCTGGGTGCTCTTAGGAGTTACCTTCTTTGTCATATGTTGACAACTCTACTGCTTGCAGGGTAGAACCGGCTGTCACTGAGCACCCTCTCTGTTAAATGAATCCACCTAGTGCAATAACAAGGCAGGTCTTTACAACACAACTACATGCAGAAACGTCAGAACCGGTGGCATGATTCTATTAAAATCACTTGCGAAGACCTCCAGCTCTAATTAACAATTGAGGCCCCTTCTAAAATTCGTGATCCCTACCCACTGGTAGCCACGCACCTACAAAGTAGCCTCCTTTTTTCTCCATCTGCAACAAGGAGGGCATTAAGCCTTCTTCCACCCAGCATAATCTATCGAGCAAATTGCGGGCGTAATCTTTCACACCTGCAGGCTAAGAGATTTATTTTATATTTGCGCAATGACAACTTAACCAGCAAAACATAAGTAAGAGACAACAAGAATTTGAACGGTTTAAGCCTCCCAACACAATTCTTCGAAAGCTAGCTTTGAATGGGAACATTTTTGTTGGATCTATCGAAGTAAACTATGAATTATTAACGGAACAAACGTTGATTTATAACAACGGTGTTGAGGAGGCGTTTTTGCTAGCGAGGAGGCAAATCAATAATTTATGAGAGGAAAAAGTCATTTGTTTACTAAGAGAAATGCGTAAAGCGAGGGCGATGTTGCAGCTGGTGCCACAAAAAAGTCGTTTCTGATTGCTAAACAACCAATGAAACAGAACAAACTGCATTTAAAGTAACAATCCAATTATATGACAGAATAGTCAGTCATACATGATAAAGTGAATAATAGCTACAAGTACAACATGACCTACAGTCGTTTTGTATATAGATGATCTTGTTGGCTTGCATCCCCAAAACAACGTGAAAATCCGATGACATTTGTATTTATCGCCTCTGTTACAAAGCTAGACGCGTATGAACATCCTCAATGGGGCAGATCCTTGGCAATCACTGGCCAACCCTAAGAGCCTTAGATATTTAATGTAGAGAATATCATTGGCTTAGATCTTCTAAACGAGGTGATAGGCCTCGCCATCAAATATTCTTGATTTTCCATTCTATAAACCAACCAAATTAAAAAGCCTTGTCACTAAAGTAGATCTTTCCCCGCCATTCGGCAATTCTTAGGACCAAAATGTTTTATGTAGATGATCTGATTGATTGTTATCTCTAGAGTAAAGCAATCTTAGCCAATGTTATCAACCTGAAGGTACCTTCTAATTTGCTCCGTTTCGTAAGAATGTCGTCTACACCTTTTTTTATAAGATTAAATCATATAAGAACATAAGGCTACAAATGCCTACAAGTTAAGAACATGTTAAGAAACTGACAAGGCTTCATAGCTTTTTTTTTTTAAAAAAACATAAGATAAAAAGAGCAAAACACACTGTTAAAATAGTGTTTAAAAAGTGTTTGAATTATTATTTCAAGTACTTATAGTTTTTTCTAGCCAAAAACTTTTCCTTTTCCTTATAGTTTTTTCTAGCCAAAAACTTTTCCTTTTCAGAGCAGTTATCGTCTTTTTGAGAAATCATTACACGTTTTAAAAGCAAGGACATTAAGAACATGTAAAGAACATTTTAAGCTTTGAAACCAAAAAAGTTAAGAACATAACTAGGCTTCATCGACATTCGATCTTCTTATAACAAAAACGTGTATTTATCGTAGAATTTATCTTTGAAATACTACACAACGTTTGCTTAGCACTCTACAATAATATTTCAGTTTGGGGTGTAAGAAATGGAAAGGGGGAATTGCTAGATCTCATTCTCTCTATATCGATGAGTGCCTAAGCGACCCTATAAATCAACTTCAAGAGGTTTGTCTGCTCAGTGTTGCATCGATCCAATTTCAATTCATATTCTTTATTTCTCTATTCCGCTTCATTCTTAGTTACTTCCAGATAGCTTAGAGGCACGGGGCCCAGTATGAAAACGCTGAAAGGGTCATCTTGTGGTTATTTATCGTTCGTGTCTTATTACCATTAATTTTATTATGTATGAATAGAAAGTGTTATTTGATTTCAGGCTGCTGGGGATCCTCCCCATATCTGTGGCAGCAGGAAAGTTTGCTAAATGTATGCTAACAATCATATGCAGTCCAGAACTCAATGCAGAAACATACTGTTCAGAGTCTTTATATTGATAGAGCTTTTCGAAGAGTGTGATGTACTTGTCATGACTTTTCTTTGTATTTCTTGCAAGTATGGTTCTCCTGAAATTAATTCGAGGTGATTTACGGCTCCCTATTTTAACAGTCCAAGTGCATCAACTACGACAGGTAATACAGTTTTATTAAGTTGCCACACCCTTTCTATCTCAATATTAATATCATTTTTATTATTCTGCACGTTATTTCCTTCAATTTCATTTCATTTCACTCCTTTTCATTTCATTCTTTCTATCATATTCCCTTCAACGCATTAATCTGCATGTAAGGTCAACGGTTGGAAACCTTCGGCAATATTCAAGAGGCGGTGAAATAAAAAATAAAAAAAATCAAAAAAAAAAATAAAAATCGCAAATATCCCTTTCCTAAAAGTGCGTTATCAAGGAGGATTATATTGATTTTGGGGATCGGGGTGAGAGCAAGATACCCAATTCTTCAATAAAAGTTTATTGATCTTAGAGCGAGCTTTTTAATTTTTACACGAATTATTAAATAAACTAAAAGTGCGTGATCTAGAAGCTGTAAGAAATAGAAAAATTGCCAAGCAAGTTTTTAGTTCTTTAAAGGAGCACCAACCAGAGAGGCAGGAGGTAATTGCCTGTACTTTCTTAATCGCTTTCTTTGCCCTGATTTTTCATGATCTTGCCCCCTTGCCCCTTAAAGTACAGCTGGAGTTTGTCGTTTTGCATCACTACAAATTAATGATAGCCAAAAGGTGTCGTTACAAGACAACTGTTTGGAAACTGACCACTCGTATTAAACAAATCGGAGAAGAATAATAATCACCAGTGTTAAAGAATCGAAAGTATGCTTCAGATAGCCTGATTTGTAACTGTTACAAAAGTGAGGTTGGTATGACGTTATCAAAACAGGGCATCTGAAAACCAGACAGATGCTAAAAGCTTAGGCTAGCTTAGGGCGTCGAAGCTGGTTATTTGACCCAGTTCCACAACGAAAACTAAACGACCGGGGAAAGGCGTGATTCTATTCTAAATGAGATTCGATATTGCTTGATCTGCTTACGGCAATTTGATCAAGCAAATCCTTACAAATTCAGCAAGAAAGCTCCTCCTTCTTATTAAGCCACTCACTGTTTCCTCCGCAGTGACATGGCTCCATTAAAAGACAGCAGCCGCTCAAAATCTCTGTAAAATAAAATTTTCAGCAGCCTGATAGTTTGGAGGAGGGCAATAGTTCCCTCTTTACAATGGCGTGCAGGGACTTCTCTTGTTCACAAATTCATCGGTCTGCAATATTCCCCGATATCAGGGTGCTTCGGACATGAATGGATTTGTGATATTTATTTGGAGGGGGTTATTATATTCAATTTGGGGGTCGGGGTGAGAGCAAGATACCCATTTGTTCAATAAGAAGCTTATAAATCTTAGAGCAAGCATTTTAAATTTTACACGCATTGATTCTTAAGCTTTTCATGAATTTCAAAGTTAGAAGCAACCATTAATTAAATAGAAAGTTAACACAAATGCAATTGAAATTGCCCATTAACCTCTTAGTATTCACATGCCTGAGGCTCTCACCTCTTTTAAATTCATTAAAAATCTATCTTAATTCATCGTGTTCTGTCATCTATAAGCATGATCTAATCATTGTTATTGTGTTATTCTTGACCATCTTAGTTGACCTAAGCACTTTTTTACAGTCCCATTTCATAGCTTGTTCGATAACGGGAATGGACCCAAATATCGAGACCAAAATTCGTCCTGAATATCACATCAGGAGATGAAAACTCTCAGCCCCATCTATTCACTGTACTAGATAATGTTTGATTCACGGAAACCCTCGCAATAAAAACTTATTTTAATCGAAGAAGACATGCTGAATTATTTCTTCTAAATGAAATTACTAGTCAAATTTCTTTGCAAAACAGGACATTTTTGAGGGCTTATAGAATAGTAGGTAAAATTCTCTTTAATTCGCGTATCTAGATTAATTCCGACAATATTATTAATTTTATTTGTAGTCAGAGATTTGAAATCTAACAGTGAATCACGAAGTTTTAAGTCATTAAGATTAACATTTTATTAAAGTATTATTATTCAGGTTTGTATCTCCCTGATTACTTTACATTACAATACAACTTACAAGGCTTAAAATAGCTTGCAATACACCTTACTAGCAAACTGTTCCATCTTAATCATCCAATCAAGAGGATTCTTCTCGACATCAAAATGACTTTTGAAACTTAAAGTCGATTATCTCACTTCTAATTAGTAAACCAAAGTCAATTAGCCTGGATTTCATTAACGTTCTCGGTATAAAGACGTCACATTACCTCAAATTGGGGACTTCGCTTCAAAATTTGATTCATGTTGCATTCGCAAAGCTCAACGGTAAGTTAAGAAACAAGCGATGCGCCAATGCAAAAGGACATGCACTACAGCTGGTGCCAGATCATCAACTGGTGCCAAATCGCCCGAATTAATTAGGACATTTGCTCATTCAAGCATGAAATCATTGTCGCTATCGCTGTTCCAGTCAGCAACAAACATGCTAGAAGAAACAAAAGTTTTGCAATTAGCATTGAGCCCTTTGTAGCTTGGGCAGCTATTGCAAACTAAAATGGGCCAAATTTGGCACAGAAAGAATCGCGTACAACATCAGTGACGTAGTTGGAATTTCAACGATGCCAGTCTTCATGTACCGCTTCAGTGTATACTTTAACGTAATATTTCAGATTGATTGGACATTTTATCACAGATCTCCAACCGAAGTAAAAAGAGGAAGTGCTAAAACGTTGGTGCTACGAAACAAAGGCGTATTTACATCGTTTGATCAAATAACCCTAGCAGCAACTGATTAATGAAGCTCCCTTTTCCAGAGGGGCACTTAAAATTGACACGCACCCCCCTCACCTTCAACCCTAACCTGTTGAAATCAAAAGCGAGCGACGAGTGAGCATCTTGCATCATCATGAACAGTATTGCTACGCATAAGATGAACAGTGTACTATGCGGAGTGTACTCTTGTAACACATTAAAAAAGTAATTATAGTCATAATATGCAGCGTGCAAAAATACCCTGATAATTTCTAATATGTGCAGATTTCGCAGGTATGTGTGAAGAACTGCTTACGTTTGGTTCAAACATAGGGCCTTGTTTTCAGCAAAAGGCCCGTTATCTCATCTTTATGGAAAATTATCTCTAAAGTCGAAGCGTTTTTTTACCGATTTGTTCGAAGGTTTGATTCGAAGGTTTTGATTCGAAAGACTTATTCAAAGGTTTAAATCGAACGGTCTATTCGAGAGGTTAATTCGAAAGACTTAGTTGTAAAAAGGGCTTATTAATGAATATGTGCCTAAAGTCTTCCTCAGACTAGTGATGCATTTCATAGCATTGAAACATATTGAAATATGCAACTGACGACATAAGTTTTTTTCTCGAAATTCAACTCATATCTTGACAACTAATAGCGATGACACCGCCCTTGCACCCTAAGTATTTACTGGCCTGCACAACAATACAAAACAGCAATTATGTTATGCAGATTTTGAGCCAATTCTATACGGTAAATCTAGCATCTACTGTAATTTCACTCTAAGATTTTAACTTGCATAATAATGTTCTCCTTGCAGTGAGCAGTAATATTTTTTGCACTTGCTATGCCAGAGCTGGATAATCCGCACAATTATAAAGATCATAAAGGTAATCTGCGCTTGGCAAAGTTTAATCCAGCACTGCTGTCATGTGTTGCTTTTCTCAGAAGCTTATCTCGTCAAATCGCTTCAAAGCTTCATAATAATAAATAGATATTTAGAAAGCATAAAATTGAAATTGTTATGCCTCACTCAATGCTGCTTTTGCAACTTTCTCCTTGTGTGTCATCTGCTTGCGGTTTACTAGATGCAATAACCTAAAATGCAGATGAAACATCATTTGTAGGAATACCACTTTACTTGCAAATGCGACAAAATTCAATTTAAAAAGTTTTTTTCGTTTTCGTCCAACATTGGCCGGTCTTCAGAAATCAAACGAAACGATAGAAAGCGGCTAATAAATTAGAGAAGCTTCATTTCCATCACATTTCAGATATTTGTGGAAAGACACCCTTCATCTTAGATGTCTATTTCTAAGAGACATCAACTTGCAAATACATCCTTCAGATATGTTAAAAAATGGGTAGAACAACAAAAAACCGTTAGATAACAAGCAATGAAACAATGTAAACTATAAATGCAAATTTGCATTTGCTAAAGGGACGAAGGATGGTTTTTAGTCTTATCTGCAATGGCGCTCCAAGTCCCCTGGTAACAAAGGTATTTTTGTCCACTCTAGGAAGCCCTCGTTCGTAAAATTATGTCTGTTTATGATTTGTTAAGACCACTTATTTCTCATGCTAAGAACATTACTTCCATTGCAACGTTTTTCTTCTCAGTAACCCTTAGAATAATTATGTACGACTCAGCCAAAGAAATAAAGCAAGGGAATTCTTCACATTTTGAAGATAAACTTTCTATGCCCTAACTCTCCCCATAAATAGTGGTAAATATAATGGAAAAGAATAAAAACAAAATAACTGATAAAACAAACCTCTTCAGGTTGAATTTCAGAACTCCTCAGAAAGAGAGAATCTCTTGGAACATAAGGAACTACAGCCAAATTTGTATTATCGCCTTTCCTACGTAATATAAAAATATCATAATCTGTAATGTAATAATGAATTCTATAACTGAAAATGTAAGTTGACCACCCAATACAAGGGAATCGCAATTTCCTGACTTCTAGAGGAGCTGAGTGCTCGTTCATATGGATTGGGTATTGTATGTAATATGGGATGGCTGGCTGGGAACAGAAGGGAAAATAAATAAAGGGAATATATTGCTTAAAATGACCATTGAAAAGACCAAAGACCAGAAAAAATGATTTTGCATTAGAAAAGACGGGAGATTTGTAGCAAGGAATTCTAGAAAGATGTCATCTTTAGGTTTCTAGATTTCATATTATCTATATCTGTTCAAATCATTTTTTTTCCTTTTTAGATGTTTTTGGTTATTCTCCTACCAAAATGAGCAATCATTTTGTATAAACCTAAAAATATTTTCGCTTCAATTTTTAAGTATTTTGGCCTTTTCTGCGGTCTCTATATATTAGAGTTGTCAGATATATAAGAAAGAATCTAACTTGCAAACCAGAAATCAGAGACAGGTTGCAGAAATTTCTGCAGCACTTATTAGTGTACCAAGCAACACAGTAAAATTCACTGTAATTCAAAGCGAGGGTTCAACTTACGTTATATCTTCGACAATGCTATCCGGCAAGAGTGAAGTGAACTTTTTGAGGTGGTCTTTCAAATCAACGTGCAGTTCAAAAACAGGATCTAGGCTAGGATAGGAAATAAATTCAAGGATAAAGCATATGGATTCATATGTAAAGATGTTAACTTTACACCGTGGAATTTAAAACGAAATTTCCTATATATTGCATTTTTCATCCCAAGTCCCTCACAAATTTATATAGAGACTTAAAACCAGATTTCTCGCTCAATGTAAAAGGTTCGCAAAGCAGAAGAGATATTAATAAAGGTAGTTATGCAGCCTAAAACAATAATTTTACATAAAATGAGTTGGGTTTTACTTCTTGTAGTAAGATGGACAGAATTAGGTGCCTCGTCTATTCATGATTTTAAGTTGTTTTGGTTTAACATATTTTGATTCGATATTTTGAAGGATAAATGTATAGAGAATTTATTGAAATTAGAATAGGTGTAAATGTATTGTAGAATAAAAATAAAAAACTGCAGGGACTGAATTTACATTTTAATGGTTTATAAAAAGTTTCAAATATTTTAGGTTTTCAAAAGACTTCTTTTCGGGTAGTAAAACGCTTCATATTTGATATTGTGCATATCATTAGAAATTTCAATGCTGATGCAGAAAAACTGGTCAGCTAAGAAATGTATAAGCATAGATGAATACTAAAATAGACAGAACCATATGAAATATCTCGATTGAAAGTTGTAAAATTTACTTTTCCAGAAAATTAAGTGTAAAGCACTTTTAATTACATTGCATCTACTGATTCACTCGAACTGAAAACAACCGATGCTTGCTCTGTTTTCCTTTATTTTTTGCCCTCAGCTAAACATTTATTGGCAGAAAATTCTCAAAGCAAACTGTTCATATCATGAGAAGATTGCCATATGCTTATGACGATAATATAAATAATAAATCTGCTTAGTGTCTCCATTTCGCCATGTATCACTTGGCATCTGGCATCTGCTACAATTGCATGAAAATACCAAAGATCGTGAGATTCGTCTGATTTGTGGGATACTTTCGTAATTGATATCAGTAGAATATTAGCGAAGCATACATATCACCATTCAATTAACCTCGTTATTGGCGCAAGTATAAATTTAAGTTTATACTATCTTAGAAAGACAGATATCAAAACATTTACGGGATCCATGCGAGAAACTTTACCACGAAAATTTGAAAATGTTTTTGCGAACAGATTTCAGAGAAGGATCAAGCTTTCCTCACGCTCAAACGATCAAAATTGGCCAATCTTCCTTGAAAACGAAATAATGCATGGATTGACTGTAGCACAGCAATTTCTGTTGTTTCCACTAAGTATTCTCAAGCTACCTAGACGCGGAGGCGTTATTCTTTATTCTATTAATAGCTGGCACAATAGCTGACCCTTCAAGCGATAATTCATGGATAAAAACGATATTCTTCGTCTCGCAATATCTTCGATAGGCAACGGGTTATTGAGTTTTATTCACTTCATGGTCATTATCAAACATTTCGAAACTTGAAGACTGTTAGACAAAAAAGTACTTTCAGCGGGATGAGTTATTTTAAGGTTTTATAGTGCAATTTGAATTCATTAATTTCAACAATTATTTACAATATTCAACATCTTTTCAAAATATTACTTTGCATATAAATGTTTATGAAATAAAAAAATATCAACAATCACCATTTTTCTTCGATGCTTTCATCATCCAGATCAGAATCATCTTCAAAATCGCTGTCATCATTTCTAAAGTATTAAAAGTTAAAATGATAAAGAACTGGATTCGAAAAAGGAACTTTGGAGCAATATTAGGGGAACATCAAAAGCAGTTTCTAAACGACATTTCTTAGAAAATTCAAACAAGTTTCGGATATATTTGAAAGCAAAATCTAAGGCATCGCAAAGCAGTTTAAGACCATTTCTGGGAAATATCTAAACTTGGAAATAGCAATTTTGCAGCAACTTGAGAGTAATATCAATTAGGTTTTTTCTGAATTCAAAGAAATTTTGGAGCAATTTTACAACAGTTCTGGACACATTTTTTAGCAGTTCTCAGCAATTTCAGAGATATTTCTGAAATGATTTTTTAACAACTTCAGGCCATTTTCATTGCAGTTTTGCAGCAATGTGAGATCAATTTACAAAAAGCTTGAGAAGAGTTTCTGGAGGGCTACAGCATAGATTTCATTTTGTTTGATTTTTCTGATAACTACTTTTAAATTCTTTACCTTTTCAATACAGTTTCTTTCACAAGACCTTATTGATAACTGAGAAAATCCTTATCATATATTTTTATAATAAATTATTATCTATATTATGAACCTAATAAATTGCAAATAAATGAAACTTCAATAAAATAGTCTTACATATTTTTTACTGCTCCCCTGAGTTGTTGGTGATTTTCCAAGCTTAGGCCTTGCATACAGGCAGCCATTTTCTCCTCTGTTATGTGTTGCTTTCTACTTGGAGACATGCAGCTAAAATCAAATAAGAAAATGTGTAAACTTTTAGTCTTAAAATCTACACAAAACTGTTCTCAAAAGTAACTTCAGGGCTAAAAATTTCATAGTAAACTACACAAAAGAGTAGAAACATTGATATATAGATGCTTTATACTCCGAGGAACATTCAATAAATTATATCTTCTTCCTGCTATATTAATCTCCTGCTTAATTGCACAAATAGAGATGGTTATTCTGCAAATATTCCTTATTTTTACAGATAAAATCGATGATCTCTCTCATATAAAAGAAGTTTCTGTACCAAAGGAGAACATTTGAAAACTCTAACTATACCAATACTGTCCTTGTAGAATCAATTTGAAAACCATATAGAATAAATGTTTATGACCTCAGGCATGCTTTTTAAATGATTATTACTCTTTAAATTCTGATTCTCCTCTCAAAAGCAATCTAAAATTCATGTCAATAAATAACTCCTTTTTGAACTTTCAAACCTGTTGGTAACTTCCAGCTTTCTTTTTAAATTCCTTGCAGAATTAATATGAAACCTAAAATAACAGAAAATGCCAAACTAAGTACAATTTGCATGTTGTTTCCTAGCATTGGAGCTCAAATGGAATACAAAACAGATTAAAATTTATGTCCTAGTTTTCAAGTTGCAGCAGCTACAATGCAATTAATATCTGAGAAATGCTGAATTGAATGTCAGTAATTTGATCAATATTTCTAAATTCTAAATGGTATTGCGTAATCTGGGATTAGTATGTTAGTAAAACCAAAATAGGGTGATTCAGCAGATTAGTCACACCTTCATTTAATTCAGTCCCATGCAGATATAAGCATTTACAGGGTCAGCCCAACATAAGCTATCCTGATATTTATCATTGAGGCTGCTCAAGATGCAGACTTTCCCAGTATGGAGTGCTCAATTTTAACATGCTTGGTGGACATTCTTAATTCAGTTGGCATATGCTAGGACAGCACCCTCAGCTCTGCACAGCGCTTTTTATGAGGCTTTTGCCTTCATATTTCCACTGGCTCTCTCAAATATCACATATGATGCATGGCCCAAAACATTTTCAGCTTGAGTGTCACTACTACCATTTTACTGAATTATGTTATTTATATTTTTTGTTGTTATTTATCTGGGTTATAGCCAGATTGGAATTTTTGCCCAGTTCGCAAAGTATGGCCAATCTTGACAAGATCTTGGGGACGCCAATGGTACCGCACCTCAGGTGCGGGTGCGCAAAAATTGTATAAAAATCGTCAGGTGCGCCACTACACTATGAATATCATTACACAAACATAAAAACTCCAAAATCTGAGGGGCGCCCAGGTGCGCCATCTTAGGCATTTAAGAATTTCTTGGGTGCGCCATTGCCATGCTCTGCACTCTGGATTTTTACCTTGCGCAGAAGATTTCTCCCCCGTCAAGAACATGTCAGCCATGATTTTAGCCACATAAATTCTTTTTAAATGTCTATTCCAGCCATGAAAGGCTTTTTTTGCAGGTTATTATTGAACATTTGCACAATTCTTAAGGTCATTTTCTCAGCTGAGCAAATTTTTATTTAGACTTCTTGCAATCATGAAATTTTTAGGACATGAAACATCTCCCCGACCCATCATTCAAAGTTTGCAATCTGGGGTTACTGTATGCATTTGGAATTTGACAGTTAAAGAAATGAGCTGAACAGAACTGAAGTTTCTTATAAAACACTTCATGGCATATGTACTTCAGAGGAAGCATGAATACCTGCGATCTGAATCTCTTTTACAAATCCCAACATACTGAACACCTGGATTTGAATGCAAAGCATTATTCCAATCATTGTAATTATCATGTGCAACTGACTGGTCCTCTTCTGATGAGTTCGATAAAACACTTTCACCCACTGAAACAGAGCCTTTTGTGAGAAGACGTTTCACTGGCAGTCTATTTTGTTGCCTTATAGCAACCGCACCCGCAACCGGCAAGTTTGTAAATCCATTGGTGAGAGAATTGTGGGATGGGCCTATTGAACTAGGATCATCATCATCATCCATGTCTATTTTAACCTTGGTGAGAAAGTTATCACATTGGTCCTTCTAATACAAAAACATCGTTTCAAAGCTTTCCTCTAGATGTCAAAAAGTAATTCTAATAAATTTCAAGAAAGTTATCTGTCTATATTTCGTAAAAACACCATTTTTCTTGAAACAAATTCAAGTCGCAAGTCCCAGAGTCCATTTTAATTGATTAACAAAGTTTTGTTTTCCGTAGCCTCGTTGCCACATTTAGAATGGATATGAGACAGTTCCAGTAGGCTCTAATCAGGGGGCGCGTTTCCATAAATGAGGGGGGGGGGGGAAGTGCCATAAATGAGGGGGGCATAAACCCTTAAAAACACGTCAGTTCATCAGTACATTGGAAATCAATACACTAGCTTGTCCAATGAAAATTTCATATTACAAAATTAAATGGAAAAAGTGGAATATATAAAAGCATTTTAAATATTTATATCTGGGAGGCAAAGTTAGCTCACTGGTAATTTTTTTTTCTTGCCCAAAACTTTCCAAGGCATTGTAAAAGTTTACTTTTGCAGGGAGGAAGGGAGAGAGAGAAGGGAACCACCATTTCCCCTTTGAGAACAATTCATACCCAGAAGGACTTGATGCGAAGAAAAAGCAAATGACGGAAACGATCCCTTAGGTGCAAATCACATAAAATTACTCGTTCTATCTCAATCATCATTATTTGATGAGTAAAACATAAAATATAAACAAATACAGCAAAGAGAATAAAAATGATTAACCCAGCCCTAACCTGTAAATATGTTCAAATTGATCAATCCTAACACTTAAGTTGAATGTTGCAACGATCAAAGGCATTGCTTTACTCTCGATTATAACTTTTAAAAAAATTTGAAATACAAGAAAAGTTATAGTGTTATGCATTTTGTTAGGCTCGAGTTCAAGTGTGCAGCAGTACACGAATCGTGTATTGGTCTCTTATTGTTTGGACTTGGGAGTTTCTTAAATCGTAAGTGTTATAATTTATGGAAAATATCTTATTCATAAGACTAAGTTGTGCTTTAAAACAAATTATACATTGCAGTAACTTCGAATAAAGTTGCAAAAGTCTCAAAGAAGAAGCTGTGAGCAACAGCATAAAATGAACACTCAACTTCACTTTTGTTTATCTATGTCCTGCCTATGCTAAAACCTTTTATGTTACACAAAGTTTCTCAGGGCATTTAACTCTCATGGTGTGTACAAAGTGGAAAGAAACTTTTACTAAGTTTTAGCTGTAGGAAATTTTCGTGTATTTAAGCAATGTATAATAATAATAATAATAATAATGAGCAATTTTAAGGACTGAAATCCCAGATAAATTAACCATAGTAGGGGATGAAATTAAAATATTCAAGCAACCTCGACGATTCACTGAGTCCATCAAAATAGAGATTTAGCATCATTAGCAACTTGTTAAGGATTTATTTATGTCTAGTATCCAATGTTTCACCAACGCTTTGTTCATTGCTGCAAAATCTTTAAACCCATACTTAAAAGGATGTACAAAAGTAATTGTTGCGTTATAAACACCCCAAAATTCTTTCCCGTCTGCAGGATTGTTCAGCCATAAATCGGGTAAAAAAATACCTTTTACAATTTCAAAATTCTTTTTCTCATCCAGCGCATGCAAGACATTCATGACTGCCATTTCAAGAAACAGTTTATTTTCATCATATATCTCAAGCAATCTCTGAGCTGTTTTGGCAACTCTTTTTGGCACATAGAAAAAGTCTGACCATCCTTTGCCACACCTAGGCTGCCCATTTCCATTTTTCAAATATATTTCCAAAGCTGTTTTAGCATTGAAATCGTTTTCTTCTTCTGCAATATGCTGCAGTCTTTCATATGATTTTCGACAAGCTGGTAGGCCTATTGGGTATTCCCACCACATCCAACCTTTGTTGATAATCTCACCATAAGCATCTTGGTCAAACTCGACTGTTGCAGGGCCCTGCCAAACTTTATTTCTGTCAAAATCTAACAATCTCCACCAGTTAACTAACATATCATCATTGACGTAAAGATAACCTAAAAGAAATTATCTGCTTTAAAACAATTCAATGTTACTGATGCAAAGTAGGGGGGGGGGGGGTGGAAGATAAGATGGTAAACATGGCTATTTGTTTGGCCTTTATTTTGTTTAAATTGTAGGAGACCCAATAACAGAATCTCAATATGACATCATTGACATCATTTTTCAAATAGGCATGGCTTAAAATGAAAATTCAATGGTGAAGTTTGACAAAAATTTACTTGCCTTGCCATTGCAGGTTTTTAATTACGAGGGGTCCATCAACTTCTAAAAGGGGAACAAGCAAGCAGGCAAACATTTTGATTTCTTAACCCAGGCTAGAGTTCTGCAGCTTGTTCTCAGCTGATTTGAGCCTTATGTGCTAAGGCAAATGCCCTCAGAAATTCTACTGAGTACCCTCATTATCGGCATTTGGAGGATAGACAACTAGAAGGTGTACTACCCCGAATTCACTCTACAAAACAGCTGCCTGCTTCTCAGGTATGAGGAAAAGCAGGTATGATTGACCTTGAACATACCTGGTTTTCCTCATACCTAAAAAACAGGCGGCAGTTTGGAAGAGTGAATGGGTTAGCCTCAAATGTGGAAGAAATAAAGTGTGGAGTTCCTCAGGGCTCTGGCCTTGGGCCCCTTTTATTTCTAATATACATAGATGATCTGATGATTTAAAATGAAATAAAATAGGATACCTTCAAATCCAGGGTACTTGTCTATTGCACGAGCCATGCAAACATAGCCACGATGACCATTAGCAACATCTGCTACAATGTCTGGTCTTTTACCATCATTTTTGTTTCCTTCAATGCCACAGTGTACTACTTTTCCAAACACTTTATCATACATTTGGTTGATAATATCAATATTATCATAGAATGGACTGTTATATGTTACAACAACAAGTACATTTTTGAAAATGCCCTTGAAACATGGATATGTCTCTCTTCTCCATCGTTTTGGAAGCACATGTCGGTAGTATTCTGGGTGTATCTCTGCAAATCACAAAAAAAAATTGAAATTAAAACTCTGGAAGGATTCTTGTTGGAAAAGTTGCCACATAACTTTTGCATGAAGTTTAGTGTTGCTAATTCCACCCTGTTTGAATCACTTGCGTTTGCGTTTTCATAGGTTAAACTTTTCATCAAAGTCTTTAATTGCGTTTCGTCCCAAAGAAGAAATTTATCACGGCTTTGGCATGCACCCCTTTCCCCTGTCATTGCAAAAAGCCGCGATAAAAGACCTATATGTTGATGACCCCTTATTAGACAACATTTCGTAAGAAACCTCTAACAATGTTAGGGGAAATAAAAGCCTAATAAAAGCTAAATGATGGCTCTAGACAGAATGGTTGAGCTGTTGCTTTCTTTTTCTATTCAAAATGTGACTATCGATTATTCGTCATCGGCAAGTCCCGTTGCTTTTCGATTCCACCTTCCTCTCTAAAGAACTTAAAATAATATTCGTTGATGCTTAATTTGTTTAAATTCAATATCTTTTATTTATCGAGCGATTTATAATTGTGGAATAATCAAACATAAATGAGTTTTTGTTCTGAACAGCTGTCTAGGCCATTTGACGAAACCATTGTGATGCCAGAAACCATTATAGCGTGCTCACCTGCTGCTGCATTAGTACTTCCGCTGGTTCGATGCGATGCAAAACGCAACTTGAAACTAAATATTGGAGATGCTCGTTCGTATAACAAAATTGAAATTAAAATCACGCAAATTAGGGTCACAAAAATCATGTAGCATTTCGCCAGCGTCATCTTCACTGCCTGTTTATCATGCCGAAATAAATCCTTCGTTGCGGTTGAGGTTGACTGAAGCACACTTCAGTTCGAAGCCTTCCCTACTTGAGTGTTGATAATATCAATAATATCTCAGGACACGATAATATTTTAATTACTATCTTCAAAGTACAAAACCGCGACCATTTGCTATCAAACAATTTAATCAAATAAGGGAGAACGACTTTATCTTGCGCTTTGTTCGGTAACCAGAAATTAAATGGCAGCAGAGCAACAGCTGTATAAACAAACGTTGACGAAAAAGGGGGGAGGGGAATTTTGGGGGTTCAGGGAAACTTTCTAAACAGCTGTACACACACATTTTCAAGAGCAGAAAAATTAATTTGAGTTATAAAATGCGCATTTTTCCGTAACTATTCTTGAAATATGAACGAGTCCGTTGATAACCAAAAGGCCGACAGAAATTAACAGTTTTTTTTGTGCAAATTTATGAGCAAGCATGAAGCTAGGCTCAAACTCCTATGATAGATCTGCCGAAATGAAATCTAGAAACAACACCTTTCTTTTTCAAAGTAAAGCAATGCCAAGAAGGTGATCAACAGGGACTCTATGTTTTAAAATGGGTCATAGTGGGTGTGGCCTGGTACCTTAGAAAATGAGAACACGGTCATTATTGACATCAGCAAAATTGTTATTTGCAAGATTAGCTTTTTTGGGGTTATCTTCTTTAACTATACATTGTAGCCAATAAAATAGCAATTGATTACACCCCATCCCACCATATGCCTGAACCAGTGTCCAAGGAAACATTACCAAGACAAGAAATTGCTGGCAAATCTGGTCATTAATCATCATAACAAAAAGGCATTTCCCATGCTGGCCAAACAGATAATGGCATTGCTACACGAAATGTACTTTAATGTCCAATGAAAACCGCAACCAAATGAGACCTTGATTTGTGGTAGGGCTCGTAGCAGTTCAATGTAGGCCAACCCAAAGATCCTCTTCTTTGTATAAAGTTGTATCATATGATACAACCACTTCATCACAAGAACTGATGTGACTAAATCTTCCCATTTATCTTTTTTGGATCAGTCTGAGTTGTTTTTTCTTCAGTCTTTTCAGCTTAGATGTATTCTTTATCTAAGAAATCAGAAAAATTTTCAAATTTGATGTAAATTAAGTGTAATCATATTGTTTTGGGGAAAATGATGTCAATCTTGAACAAAATGTCATCATGAGAATTAAACAACAAAATAGACAAACCTCTTGAACAATCTCTGATTTTTTTGCATTTTCTTCTTTTCTCTTTTGTCTTTCTTCCATTTTCTTTCTCCTATCTTCCTTTTCTTTTTTAGCTGCATCTTTTAATTCCCTCTCAAAGTTTTTTATTGATTCTTGTTCAGCTCGAAGTTGTTGTTTTTTGGCCCATGACGAGTGCAAAGCCTTTACATTGACCATATCTGACTTCCTACACAAGTAAAATATATACAACACTCATTTGTTATGATAAGGCCAAAATGACTGCGAATCAGCAATGCTTTATTGCAGAAATTTCTAAAGATTAAAGCTACAGAACCACCATGACCAAATCAATATAGTATAACCTGCATTTAGCATCTGGAATGTAAATCAATATTTGCCCCTCTGATAATGGGTTGGCAATAGAATGGAAATGGTGGTCGAAGCTTAACATAGGTACTCTTTGCTGGCAGATTGCTTACTGTAATAGTTTTCTCTTGGCAACATCAATATCATTAATCCGTATCATTATTTCCTCCTTTCTTAAGAATTCTTCATCATAGAAATCTTCTTGTTGACATATATCTTTGTTTTATTCCTCTTTTGTTGTCTTATGTATTCATTATAATTGGCATAATTAGTTGAATCTAAGATTGCTTGTATGTGTTGGAATTTGAAATTCAGAATGAACTGAACTGATTCGTCAATGGCAATTTTTAGGCCTATGTTTCCTGTGTATCCCCTGGCTTTAATAGTTGCAGTTCGTAATTTTAACCAAATCAAATGTTAACAGACAACCGGGTTTTACCTTTTCTTATCTGACTTCCAAACTCTGCCGGATTTTGGCTTTCCTTTCAATGTTTTCATTTTTTTGTATTTCAGACTCGTCTTGTGTTTTTCTCGAACAACTTTTTTGCAATGGCCACGTGATACTTAACAAATAAATTGAAGTGGATTGAACCTCGTTACGGGAAATGAATACGAGATTTCTGTAATGGCGGGAAGAAGAAGAGAAAAGCAGGAAAAAATGTTACATATGATGTCGAAATGTTTGGAAAATAATAACGATAAGTTGAAGGTGAGATGTATTTGCTTTTCAATTCTTCGAATGTCTATAAAATTAACAATGACATCAGAAGCTTGGCAGGTCTGACAGCGTCTGGTTACGGGTCAGAATAATCAATATGGATCGTTTCAAAAATGTTACTGCTGTACTGCTATCATGCTGCAACGCAGAAGAGGACTACAAGAAAAATATTTTCCTTAAAGCCTTGCTTAAGCTTAGTATAATAAAGTATTAAAGTAATGATTTATTCTATAATAGACCAGTCTGCAGAGCGTGGGCAACTGTACACACAAGACAATTTGCAGCAGGCCGAAGTTAGGCCTTGCACGCCAACGCACAGTATGGGTATATAGACTCAATATAGGTTCACCTGCAATGTCATACAATCTATGATCTTCCTTCTAAAAGTCAACAAAATCAACATGAGAAATAATGAGGAAAGCTGCCTGGTGCACTCGAGAGAATCAAGTGTGCAAGTAGGGCACCCCATAAATTTTTCCTTGCATGCCCAAGATCTCGTCAAGTTCTGCCATGCTCTGCAGACTGGATATAGATATCACAATAAAATCTATATTTTCTTTTAGCCTTATCAATGAAGGAAAAAGTATGAAGTGCTTGATTCCTGGAAGGTTTGTCAAATGTGAGTAATATTTGCTAAATTGTATAGTATTGTTCATTGACCTTGTCCAGAGAGCAGTGACATCACTTCTTGATATAGAAACTGCATGCAGGAGAAACCCCAGTTTACTGTAGAATTCTCTCATGGGGGACAGAAAATTCCTTTGACTCAGGGAATGGCCAAGATATCCAAAGTCTTGATAGGGTCATCAAATCAAAGGAGGACAAGAAATCGTGAGAATTAGCTACTGTCCAAGTTACCCAGGGTCGGGGTGAACAGGATTGTTCTCTATTGTTTTTCAGTAGTGTTCTTTGAACAGGAAATCTAGATGACATTAAATTGAATTTTAAATTCACTTGCAGTGTTTGGAAGGGCAATTCACTGTCTATCCAGAATTGGCGATGAATTGTACATTGAAGCCTCTGAGGAAGGAGTAAGTGAAAATTTGGTTGGATGTGCAAATTCAAACAGAACTTGTTGCTTAAAATTTAACCAGGCCATTGCAATCTAAGCCAAATTGCTGACTCGTTTACTCTCACTTTCATTTGCAAAGCCCTTATATATAGCTGAATTATTTTCATCTTTAAAGCATCTAAAAACATTTGACAATCTGTCCTGTTATCTATTGTCAGTTGTTGCCTTATCATTTCAACTGTGCTTCAACAATACCAAAGTACGCTTTATATTCTTGCCCAATTTTTGAATGTTTATACTTGTTTTCAGCTTGCTTTGAGAACAGTCAACTCATCAAGATCAGCCTTTGGTTGTTTTCTGTTCAATGAAAGTTTCTTCCATGAGTACAACAGTCATGGATATGGTCAAGATTCAAATGGTTCAGAAGAAGAGACCCAAAGATTTAAACTATCAATGAAGGTATCAATTTCAAAATAAGCAGCAAATCTTGATATTCAGATTTTTGTACTCTTGACTGCAATAATAATTTTTGTTACAGCATGCAGCATTTTGTTCCACATTTGATGAAATGCTTGGACTAAATTTCACATATTTTGCATTTGATATTTATCTACTGTTTAACAATGCCTTTCTCTGTGTTTTTGAAACTCTCCTTGGTTAGTTACTAATTCCTTTTTTGGTGTTGCAAATTTTCAACTTAACAATTTTTTTCACAAGTCCTGTTTAGGTGTGTTCAAATCATTAAACACTCTGGAAAAGAATGTAGACACATGCAAGCTTGAATATGATCATAAGGAAACTAGAATTGTATTCAAGTTATTTTGCAGGCATGGTACGTAACGTTAAACCAAAGCTATCTTAAGATTCTATCTATAAGATATGAATGCTTGGTTGACCCTTTACTGCATGTAGCTAGAAGAAAGTTGTAAGAAATAATTCATTGAGGAATGTCAAATCAAGGTGTTGTCAAGTTATTAAGATATAGAATGAAATGAAATCTTTTTAAGCTAGCCTTAGAAAAGCAAAAGAATTGCCATTCTAATTGTGAAAGAAAATATGTTTTTTTTGTAGGAGTGTCAGTTTAAAACTTCACTTCATTTTTCTATGATGTGATTACTTTTTACTTCAGCCTATCATGTTTCAATTCTTTTCACACAAAGGAATCATCAAAACACATAATTTAACATTTCAAGAAAGCGAGAGTCTCCAGGCCGTCTTTTCAAAAGATCTCTGTCCAAATCTAATGACTGCACAGGCAAAGTTAGTAAATAATCATTTCACTTCGTTTTTTTTAATTTATTATCATCTCTTTTTGTGCAGTTTTTTATTTTTTGATATGATCTTAATTTTCTTGTCCATGCCTTTGTGTCATCCATTGAACACCATTTATTTCCCCACCCCCCCCCCTCTTAGATTTGGCCACTTAGAATGTCAGCGCAAAGATCAAAGCCTTTGGCACACACAAAATTTTGACTTATTGAGTAGTGTCATAGCGACCTTGACAATTAAGAGATTGTTAAGACATTTCTAATGGAGATTTCAAGATCCTTGACTTTCAATCTCATGATTAATTTACACTTAACATGCAGCAAATGGCATTCAAATAGTCAACTTAAGGCCTCTTATCAACTTTTTTACATGCCTATCTTTCATTTCTGTCCGATAGTAACGTATCTGGACACATGATACACCTGCTTTGTACATTGGCAAAGAGACAACTCTCTTGTTTCGTTGGTTAATTACACAGCGACAATGTGACAAAATAGTGACAATGTGCAAACGATTGACTTTTAAGTGACAATCTAATGTGTTGATTTGGAACCTCCTGACTGCAAAGCTATAGCAACCTGGCCAGACCATGAAAAATCAATCTAACTCATTGAGGGGTGACTGTGAATTAACTTTTTTTCAGGGTTCTGATTGACACAGCTGCAAATTTTCCAAATAGTTGCGAAGAGGTGACTCTTAGTTGCACGCCAGATTCAATTATGTTTAAGAATTACCTGGAAGATGAGCCCGGTATGAAGACTTGTTTTTACTATAATATAATACTATTTGACTGTATTTACTTCATGTTGCTATAATGTATTGTATATTGATTAGGAAGGCCTTCATACGATATATTCATTTACAATGTAGTACAGTTTGGCTGTGATTGAGCAAAGAATTAAGTGATATTGATGCTTTTGTAGCTTGGCAAGCACTTTAGGGCAAAGAACTCTTATGCTTTAAGCCTTAGCAAGTAAGAACCTCCTGAACCTAGCCTGTGTTAATGATGATGAAACTAAATTTCGAGTTTCACCCTCTGTGATGCAGGCTTCCTCAACCAGGGCATCAAAGACTCCACAGTTCGTTGGTTAAAACGTTGAGAAGAGTCTCGTAGAGGGAAGAAATCATCTTCAACACGCTCTGTTTCTTTTATTTAGTATTGAATGCCGACGTCATCTTTTGACCTACTTTACCTCGTGTCAGTCTATGGTATTGCTCTCGTGTAATCTCTTAGGTTATGCACCATCTGTAGTCATCCTAAGTATCGTTTCGATTTAGTTAACATCATTGCCATAAGTGAAGTGATTCATGTTGTTTTTATCCTGTGTTACATTACAGACCCAAGTACAATCGTACATACCGAAATGAAGTTGCATCCAGAAGAGTTCGATAATTACCGAATTGGTGTTGACACAGACATCACGTTTTGCCTCAAGGAATCCAGGGTATTACTTCATAATTGCATTCTTCTTTAGATGTTGTTTCACTACAGGCAACATTATTTACTTCATCCTTTTGTTATCCTTTATAGATTACATAAATAACTGTCTTCATAGGTAACAAACGACTTGTCTTGTCAATTTCAGGCTGTTCTTGCTTTCGCTGATTTTGTTGCTCAACCCGTGAGCATTCATTTTTCTACTTGTGGAAAGTAAGTTAAGACATTTTTGCTCATTATTATCGCCTTGATAATTTGCAAGGTCTTCTGATCTCTAATGCTTATTGATTAGGATTAGAAAGTGTTATTGTCCAAGATGGTGAAGTATTAAGCATTCTTCTTTTAAGGAAACAAGAATTAATAACATTTTATGGTTGTTTTAGACCAGTCGTGTTTTCATTAGATGGAGATAGTCTCTATGAAGCTGATTTTGTGTTGGCAACGTTAATGGAACAACCATTGTCATCTCAAGCAAGCCAACAAGCACCAATGCATGGTGAGAATGCAGCGCAAGGTATAAGGTAATAGCATTAAAGTATAGCATTCCATTATATGCAGGAATACTATCCGGAAATTTTGCCGAATAGATTCATGGTAAGATTTCGGACTCAAACTCTTCCAAAAGGGGTACAGAAGATGCTGATCTGTACAGACTTTAGCACGAATTCGCTGAAAGAATTCCCAGTTTACTGGATCACAGCCTGGAGTGATTTCCAATATCGACACATATAAATAAAATCTGGGAAACTTGAAGTAATTATTTAACCCGTCGCGTTCTGTCATTACGTTTGTATAGCTCTGCTTCCACTGCATTTCGAGCTCTATTTTTAGCAGACCAGTTAACAGTATTCTTCATGTATAGAATCTAACATTTTAAAAGAGATATTGACAAGTTTCTTGAGATCTAATAATCAGAAAAGTAGCAATTTTGAAGATTATATGATGACTGCAACGTTGTTTTAATTTATTAAACTACCTTACATCATTTTAGATAATCATGAATCGCATTGCATTCTCTCATTCACCACCTATCACCTAAGTTGAAATCATAGCAAAAAGCCATGCTTCAACAGGGAGAAATTTGTTAATCATCTCACATCATCACTCTTATTATTTTCTTCATTGGTTTTGATTTATTATTGATTGCCTTTCTAATTTTAATTGGAATATAAACTGTATTCAATGTAATCCTTCATTGCATTTCTTTGCTTTTTACAACAAACTGCACATTTAGGGTTTCAAACAACAACCGACTCGCGAATCGAAAGAAAAAGAAAGAAAAGTTACCACCAACTCATGCAATGTCAGCAGCCAATGGGTTAGAGGAACAGAATAAGGTAACTTTGCATTATTTTATATAAAGATTCTGTTACTTGGAGAGGAAGCATTTTGAATTAATCTCTAACGTCTCTTACAAAGTCGTATCAGTACAACACTTTTTATATTGTAGATACCGTACAAGCTCTATCTTAGTGGTTCTTAAGGGGGCTTATTTTGAAAGTCAAGGATGGAAAAAATCTTAATTGGAAAGGGGGCCTAATGGAGAGGGGGCTTTATAGACAGGGGGCTTAATATTAAGGGGGGTTTAATAGAGCTTTTACGGAAAGAAAACAAATTATTAGATGATTGATATTATTTTTGAGACGTATAATTATTTCTAAATAAATGTTGTTTGCTAATTGTAAGAAATAACTGCCCTGTTGCACCCTAAGTCGACTTCTTATTCGATCAATATACAGTATATGTACCCACATAAAGCAAAGTTGGTGACATTTTCCGTTTCTTTTTTTAGACAGATATCAGTAATGTTTGTGTAGATATAACTATGGAAGATGATGTAGGCTGTCTAGCTGGAGCAACAACACCTACCTGCTTAACAACCAATGCAGATAACGGCGAAGCAAGAGACAAAAAAAGGTTACTCTCTTTTGCTTGCCTACATTTCTAATCCTACTTTTTCTGATATTCCTCCTTCATAATCTCCACCTATGAATATAGAAGCTGCAAAAGATTTTCTCCCCCATCGTAGACGAGGAAGTCCTACCTCTCTTGTCTCCTTTGCAGATCGCATGATAACTGGATGCGGTGGCTCCTTTTTGCTGCCAACTAGACAAGGGCTTTGTAGGCAACTTGTACAGCTTTGTTCCGATGAAAAGTATTTGGCAAGGTTGCTCAATTTTAGCTCATCAACATACGAGCCAAAGATCATGACCAAAGGTCACAGCTAAAGGTCACAACCAAAGGTCAGAGTCATAGGTTACAGCCATAGGTCACAGCTAAAGGTCACAGCCAAAGGTCAGAGTCATAGGTTACAGCCATAGGTTACAGCTAAAGGTCACAGCCAAAGGTCACAGCTTAAGGTTGCAACCATAGGTCACAGCTAAAGGTCACAGCCATAGGTTACAGCCATAGGTCATAGCTAAAGGTCACAGACAAAGGTCACAAGCTCACGCATTGTTTACTCTTCATTGACCCTAGTTTATATCAGGATACAGACTGATAATTTAATCAATGCTTATGGTAACTAAATATTTATGTTAAATTTTTATTGTGCATTTATTTTATGTTAAATTTTTATTGTGCATTTATTTTATGTTAAATTTTTATTGTACATTTATTTTAGGTTCATTGCTGCAGATGATGATGATTTCTTTAGTGACTCTTTTCCCTATAAAGGTGATATCATCTTCAATTTTGATCTTGGAATTCTGAGATTTAATTTTTTACTTCTAAATCTTGAAACGTCAGTTTTGAAATAGTAAAAATTCAGGAATATCGGATAGCTAATACTTTATTTTTGGTTCCCTAGTAGCTCCGATTTAAATAGTTTCTCTTTCTTGTTTTCTAGAAATGCTTGCAGATAATACATCAGGAAAATACAGAACTGGAAATGGAAACGAGTAATTATATCTTGGTTTTTTAATCTAATGATTTTCATGCAGACTATAGTCTCAACGCTGCGATTTAGATACGAACCACAAATATTCCTTGGCCAGCCTAATTTCCCAGCTGCAAACTTTTTGGATCCCATTTAATTCGTATTTAAGAAGATTTATTGCAAAACAGCCCTTAAATCCTCAGGCCCAACGTTAGCCCAACAGCTGAAAGAAACCCTGCTTGCTTGCTTGCTCGTTACTTACTTGCTTGCTTGCCTATATGCCTACATGCTCCTTGCTTGCCAGCTTGATTGTTTGCTTGCTTGCTCCCCTTGCTTGCTTGCTTACTTGTCTGCCTGATTGCTTGTTTGCTTGCTTGCTCCCTTTCTTGCTTGCTTACTTGTCTGCATGATTGTTCGCTTGCTTACTCCCCTTATTGCTCCTTGATTACATGTTTGTCTGATTGCTTGCTTGCTTGCTTGCCTGCTTACTTGCCAAGAAATCTGATATCTATTTGTCTTTAGTTGTCTACTGCTGAATTATTATCTGCAAATGTACAATTCAGTCTTGTAGCAATAACATTTCCCAATCTCTAATGTTTCTGTTACTCTTTTTTGTAAGGAACACTAATCAGGCATTAACAGAAATCAGGGATAGTGATTTGCCTCACAACAGTCAAAGAATATCTCAAGGGAAGAATGTTTCTTCCACGTGTGTTGCCTTGGTAAGCTGCGTTATTGCGACCCTTGTCCATTTTATTCTAAACATTTCAGTGTATCAGCCCACAAAATATATGAATGAATATCAAAATATGTCACCCCAACTGAAAATCATTGATTATCTTCGCGGCATTGCAGTTTTAACTACGATAAGCCATCTGTATTTTACATAAAAACCTAACCTAGCTTTGCAAACAGTTTGCATATATATGATTAAGGATGATGGACAATGATGCATGATGATGCACGCTCTTAACGCTTTCACCCCTGGATGAACCATATGGCCCAAATACAAATACCGTAAAAAATTATTTTCAGGGGGTAAAGTAGAAAATATTGTTAATGTTCTGATGGCAGTATTCTATAATAGTTTACGCTTTCACCTAATTTATTTGAGTATGTTCCTCCTTGAAAAGTGTAGAATTATATGGGTTTTAACAGTTAATTGAAATAAATCCGGGTGCGAAAGTGTGAATCTTTGTGGTAGAAAGGAGTTACTCCATATTCCTATGTGATTGATGTTGATTTGGGTTGTGAGCGAGCATGTAAATCGGGTTTGTTATACGACTGTTTCAGCCTCGTCTTGGAGACAGCGCCAGTAGCTACATAGCTCAAGAGAAGATTGGAAACATGGTATGTAAATCTCCAGATGACGTCATATCATCAACACCACCAAGCAAAAAGGTAATCATTGTTAATAATTGGTTTGGCTAAACATCAGGTCAAAAATTATTAGAAATTTGCCGTCCTTTTCCATCCAGAACGCTTTAGAACGCAGAGAAGCGAATCCAAGCCCCAATGAATATTGAGACTGAATTTGAAATTGACCATTCTCACAGTTCAATCTAATTCTTTGACCGTCTGTGACACAGGCTAGGAAAGACAAAAATGTTAGTGTCGGCGAGCGCTTTGAGTCTTCCAAAAAGCACCTAACAGAGACTGGATGAAGTATTTAGATTGCGAGTTATCTGCATCTTGCCATATTTATCAGTTCAATTCCATTTTAATTTTGCATTTCATTTAATATTTTAACAAGTAAAGCCTTTCAGCAACATTGAATACAGTGTTTAAATATAATATAAGAAAAAGTAAGGTTAATCATATAAAATAAAATTGCTGCCCTACAAAGGGGTCCTGTTTGGGCCTTGTAGGTTCAGAAGATGTATTCTAAATCTTGTTTTAAAACGAGCGGGTATTTCTTGTTCTCGTATGCTGTCAGGAATATCATTCCAATTTTTGATACCAGAGAAGTACAATCTTCTCTTTGCATACTCTAACATAACTTTGGGAATTTGCAGATCTCTATGATTTCTCATGCCATACTCTTAATGTTTGCTACAAACATTATAATCCCACCATTAACCTTTATTGGCTCATCTCTAACGCCTCCCCTTTCTTCTTTCAAAATTGCAAGTTTATTCCATCATAGATTGTGCTACTAAAACACTAAAGCTGCGTTTTATAAATCTTTGAAAATATTTAATTTCGGTTAGAAGGGGGCTACCCGTTCTATATTCCTAGGGGGGACAATGGAAAGGCCGTGAAATTCTCAAGCTGTCGCGCTGTACTAAAAATTAACTAATGGTAAAACAATATCGGAGACAAATTCGACCTTTCTAAAAGAACCGAGGCATTAAATGGATCATCGAAACTGACATTTGACCGTAAAAATTGGCGTGGCATTGTAAGGCGGGTCGTACAGTACAGTACTTGTATGACGTTTGATATAGACAGGCATGCATGTAGATGCATCAATGTGACACTCTATATGATCTATTTTATGACCCATAGTAAAACCATGCGAAGATTCAGATGTCCCATTGCCTGACGTATAAAAAAGTCTGCTTTTGCGGAGGAAACTCAATTTCTTTAGTGTTAGGTTTTGGCCGCCAACACCGATGTCAAATTTAATAGATAAAATCATCTGCGAATTTTTTTTAGAGTAGAATCATGTTGTTATTGAAAATCTAAAATTCATCTGATGACAAAGACTTTTTCACAGAATACTGTAGATTAAACAAGATTATACATAAATAGAACACGGCTTCGGTTGCGACACACGAATTCTGGCCAATTTTTTCATGATTATCGCCGAGACTAATGCGAAATTTTGTTCGGATGTCCTTTTGAGGGTGGGTAAGAGGAAGAACCTATTTATGTGTTTTATGTATGAAGGCGGTTGTGCTAAGAAATTATCCTATTTTGCGGGCCGACTTTGCAGTTTTCTAGCAAGGATTAAACTTTTTAATAAGCTAAATAAACCTGATAATCCTGACAATGAATAAAAAGAACTGTGATCGAAAGAATCACGCAATGCTTTATATCTTCTTCTACCACCCTACTATTTCTAATATTCTCCCTTCATAACCACCCCCGTTCTATGAAGATTATCGGCTGCAAAAGACCCCCAACATATATTGTCCTAGCCTGTGTTCCAGACCATCACTACAAAGGTGTTCATAAAGGTGCGCGCACATTGCCAGCTCTGAACCTACCCTGATCTCCCCGGGGTCTAATGTGTTCATAAGGGTACGCGCACATTGCCCGCTCTGGACCTACCCTAATCTCCCCGGGGTCTAATGTTTTCATAAGGGTACGCGCACATTGCCAGCTCTGGACCTACCCTGATCTCCCCGGGGTTCATTCTACTGAAGCCTTTAAGTCTTTCCAACTTTCCGTTCCAGTTCAAATCAATATTTTTTGGAACTGTCACTGCTCCGGAAGAGATCAGGAAAAGGGTATGTATTGTATATCGTTTCTTTCTTGTATTGCTTACTGTATATTCTTAATTTTTTGTGTTAAATGTTGTCATTTCAATTTCATTTAAAATTTTTTTAAACGGGTAGCATTTCAGGTAAGCTAATATTCAACTTACGTCTGATTTAAAATTCCTAGAATGTTAAAAAAGTACGTATTGACAGTAGAGAAAAGGATCAAAGGAATAATATGTTTAAAGACTGTTTGCAGCTATAAGGTAGGGTGTCTGCTTCGGTCTCTCTGGGTCATCTCTTTATTATTATTATTATTATTATCATTATCTATTCATTTACAGTAGGCGCCTAAAAATAGCTACATGATAAAGCTAATTAAAGCCTACTACAAAGTAAAATTGTTTAAAATAAAACAGAGAAATATAAATACATCTAAAATATACAGATTAAAAATGATAAAATGTTTTATCTTCGGGATTGTGTTTGTTTCTACATCCAGACAAGATCCAGACACCCAGAACATCCAAAACAAATGGCGGAGGCACGGGGGGGGGGTGTTGTTTCAGAGGTAATTAGCCCCTTCCCCTCCCCACTTTTATGAAAATATGGTAATAAAGATTTGTCAAAAATCTATTGTAGGGTTAGGCCCTTAGTAAGTTTCGTTTCTTAGTCGCAAACTGCCTTGCAAATTAATCGCAAAAAAGATTGGACCTTTCTAACCTTTTCTAAAACAGTAACACTGTTTCAAAAAGGGGGGGTTCCCAAAATCCGATGGGCGTGGCTAGAACCCTTTCGTCATCTTACCCTCCTACTTCCAGGAGGCTGGCGCTGCTACTGTCCAAAACATCCAGAAAAGATCAATTAAATTTGAGATTTGTTGATCGACCTTGTTTAGGTTGGATTTTTAAATCCTCAATGATCAGTGTTTCTAATCTCTCTATCTTTCAATATAATTCCATTCAGTTCAATTCAGTTACAATCCGGTCAATTCAGTTCAATAAGTTCAGTTCGATCATTTCTGTACTAGGGATTATACGGTGCAGTGTATGAAAATAATGTAATATAAACGACCTATAGAGATTGTAAATTATTTCATATGCTATTCTCCTTTTTATCAGCACCAGTATAATTTCAAACAGATTATTCTCCATTTTTCAAAGATTTCTATGGTGAATTTCCTTTCGCTGAATATGCTTTATCCTCCTTTGTATCCTGTGCAGCTGCAGATAAGTTCTGTTACTCGCAGCTATGTTCTCTGTTAACTGTGTATTACAGGGCTGAAGCTAATCTAGTTTTGATTTTCCTTACCATCTGGTTTCAATGCCTCGTTGAATAAATGTGCTCGCTCCCTTTTTAGTTCTGCTGATCGTGTATTTCTTTTTTTCTGCCTTTATTTTTAACTAAAGTCGAATTTAAAAAACCTCTCATTCCACCCTATTTTCATCAACATTGTACGTAAATGTACAATACCAAACGATTGATTGATTGATTGATTCATTGATTCATTGTTTGCTTGATTGATTTATTGATTGGTTGATTGATTGATTGATTCATTCATTCATTCATTCATTCATTTATTCATTAATTGACTGATTGATGGATCGATTGATTGATAGATTGATTGATTAAATGATTGATTGATTGATTGATTCATACATTGTTTGCTTGATTGATTGATTGATTGATTGATTGATTGATTGATTGATTAGGTAAGTGATTGGTTGATTAATTGATAGATTGATTGATTGCTTGGTAGATTGCTTGCTTGATTTATTGATTGATTGATTGATTTATTGATTAATTGATTGATTGATTAATTGATTGGTTGACTGGTGGATCGATTAATCGATTAATTGTTTCATCCATTCATTGATTCATTGATTGTAACGATAGGCGCTGCCGATTTGCTATTTTAATGGCACCAAGTCCTCTCACTTTTTTTTTTATTTTTTTAGCGTAAGCTTCACGAGACAGTACTTGCTGCAGATACGGATGATGAAAGTTGATTGCTTGTTCAACTACAAGCGAAGATCAGTTTGAGAATTGATCATCGTAGGAAACTTTCATCTACGAGTTAAGTTTGACAAACATTAAGGGGTGAACCTGGAAGGAACCTCAGGTTGGCTAGCAGAAGGGTGATATTCCTTAAGGTGCTAACAATGGCGTAATAGTATGTAATAAAGTTAGAATGAAATTGCTCTTAATATGTTGAATAAGAATATTCAGCAACTTGTACTATTTCATACCCTTCACCTAACGCATATTGACCGTAAACCTTAATGTGGGGCCTAATTGTTATTTATTCGCCATTTTCACACTTTGTAGCCAATCAGCAGACGTTTAGACGCTATGACATCGTCCAATCTCCCTTGAAATCCAAGTGCTTAGGCACAAAGGAAGGCAGAAAATCTTATGCAAATTAGCTTTGGAAGAGCCGTAATGTTACCCTCTGCACCAATCCGAAAGTCCATGTGACTTTCAAAAGCTGATGATGATGACATCACCGTCATTCTCATGTAATAGGTGGTGATGATGATGACGTCATTGTCATGTGAACTGATTGAGCCTATCGCTTCGGAAGATGCCCTTTGCAATAGTTCCATTAAAACTAGGATTTTTGTTGCAAATGTATTTATATTTAATCATTGGTGCTTCTCTCAAGCCTCAAAATGTGTTAGCATGCAGTTAAAGCACATTCATTGGTCCCAGCCCTCCCATATAGATTACGTTCTTTTTGAGCCAACCATGGTGATGCATGGAAGGTGCTTTTAACACATCATATACGATATGCTTTCTAGTAATTTAACTTCTAGAGCTTGCGCGTTGTAAATATATATTCTTAATTCCTACTTTGTAAGACATTTTCGTTCCGTGTTCATAAATGGATTTCTAGCCTCATTGATTGTTTTCTTGTCGCAATTCTTGCAATTTTTGGAGCAGCACCTTCCTGTTTATTTTTGTTATATCAAATTCTTATATTGTGAAATAGGTGTGGCATCGAATCAAAGGAAAAATTGGCCGTTTTGTTGTCAAAATCGACAATTTCTCAAGTTTAAAGCTCAAACGTTATGCAAAATATTCAAATTGCATTTGTTGCTGCGCGAGACCGAGGCTCACCTCTTCTATTCATTTCAATTTTAATTGTTTATACACAAAACCCTTCAGCTACTAATTAACGATTTTAGCTGACAATTTTACAAGCATTGATGATCAAAATTATAATTAAAAAGACTAATAAAAAGCTACAGCTGATCTTCCGGCTACTTTTTTTATATTGATACTAGGAAGGGAGTTTTCTAATTTTCATAGCTATCTCATTCCACACCAGAGCTGTGTAAGAAAATCTTTTTAAGAATGTTCTAAAGCTAACTTTAGGATTCAAAAATTCTTAAAAAATTTGGATCATGATTAGACAGGCCCGAGGCCAGAAGGGGGCTCAGCCCCTCCCCCCTCCCCCAACCAGAATGATAAAACAAAAGTAGAAATACAAAAATCACGCATTTTGTAGTATTTTTTGAATTTAGCTCCCCCTCCCCCAGAAAAAAATTTATCTCGCCTCAGGCTTTGATGAGAATTATTAGATATTTGTTGAAATTTGTTCTAAAGATTTTCTGGAAATAGCTTTTAATAAAACCTTTTTCTGACCAGGTATCAATTTTCCTGGCATTTTCAATTAAAACTTAAATTCGCTAGGTTCATTTCATGCCTTTTCAAACACCTTGTGAAAAAAATCTGCAATCGATTTATTTTAACCACGGCAGGCTACCTTATCTTCTCGTTAAGGCTGGTTTTCATTTGTTGTAATTCGTCGCCGATTGTCACCGACTTACGTCTGCTATGATCGCAGACTAATTAGCCCATATGAAAACCAGAATGTATGGATGCATCTGCGACAGTCGCAGACGTTGACAGGAATTCAAAACTGTTTCAATTTTGAGGATACTAGCTAACTGTCTGCGATCGTAGGAGAATTTATTTATTCATTTTTATATCTGTGGGCCCTTGTTGTAGAAAATTGTATTTAACAATTATTACAGGCTACCCACGTTGAATATTAAATATTATCATTATTATTATTATTATGAAAACGTGAATGAAAACCGGATGTCTGCTATGATCTGCGATAAATCTTTTGTGTAAAGGCTTGGAAGGGCCTCGGTTTCATCATAAGGTTTTAGAAACAAAACAATTTACCGCCAAATTGATTTCCCACATTTTTTGCCAGCAATGGTCTGCGACAATCAGCGACGAATTACAACAAAGAAAAACCAGGCTTTACATACTATAATGCTTTATGTCGATAATATGATGGCACCTTAGCCCTACAAAAACGGTTTTTCGGCCTGCCACAGCATGGAGAAGTATTACTTTGATATGAATCACTTCCCTGAAACGGCTAGTTTCTCCCTCTAAAGAGATGATATTTACACAAATTGGAGGGTACCAATCCCGCCCCTCCCGAGCTGATGGTCATGCGCTTGGGTGTCCTTATTTCTTATCAGTTATTGTTGTTTTTATGATCATCAGGGCAGCTAAAGTTGCTAAAAAAGCAACATTAAGCTAGACTCGTTGGCGATAAGAAACACGTAATTACCAATAACCTTTAACAGCTTATTGGGGAATGAATCGCTTTGATCGAAGTCCGCAGATGCTCATATCCATGTGAAAAGAATTTGAATAAGAAATGTTCGCACTTGCACAGTACTGAGTCCAATGAGAGTGGTACAACCGTCACATTTATGATGAAGAATCACTCATGATTGCATAAGTAACACATCTGCAGATGTTTTACGCCGAACTAGAACGTAGCTCTCTATATAAAACGCGTTTTAGTGTTAGTTCCATGACAAGAAATTTGGATGGTAAGCTGTTCCGTTGAAGAGAAGTTTGGCGGAAAAAGAACAAACTTTCAGTGAGTAAGATTTCTCTCTTTCTGTTCCCAGTTCACTATGATCATCACATTAATCCATTACGATGTTACTTTTATATATTGTTCTACATAGGCGCCGACTTTTGATTTTAGCAGGGGGGGCTGAAACTAGAAATGAAAAACAATTACATAGCAATTTCTCTAAAATATCAGTTATAAAGGCGCAGTTTGGTTCTTTGATTAACAATGTATGTATCCTATTCATTAAAAATAGATGAAGATACTATGCCTATTCGGGAAATTAAGCTAAAAAGCGATAAAGAGCAAATTTTTGAACATTTCTCAGAGGGGGCTCAGCCCCCCCGTAGCAGTTTCCAGGGGTGGCTCGAGCCCCCAAGCCCCCACGTAGTCGGCGCCTATGTTGTTCTATCATCTTCAGCAGGTCCTTACTTCACCCTTTCATTGTCAAATTTGCAAGGTTTTTAATGATGATTTCGAGATATGTGTATAGTCTCTATCTGCCTATTTAAAACCAACTAAAAATAAAGCATTGTTATTATCAATATTTATCATTATTACTATTACTATTGGTCCTAGCAGAATATTTTTCCAACAATTAAATATAACCCTGTTATTCTTCCTTACTTTATTTCTGCACTCATTCATTCAAATTATTCTTCTCGCTTTTTTTTAGCAAATAAACTATAATAGTTTTGAGAAGTTTGTGATTGCAGTTAAAAGCTTTAAATCTGATTACAAAAACCTTGAAACTTAGCGGCCATTCATTCATTTATGGTTTTTGATATATTTGCATCCTTAAACATTCTATCTCACATTTTAATTTTCTTTACTTTATATTCTTTATTCCTTATTTTTTGTCCCTTCACTACTGATAAAAAGAGCTGTTTGATACAATTAGTTTTTAATAATTTCCCTGATACAATTTAATCTAATCTTTTTCAATCGTAACTTCTAATGTAATAAAACATAACAACTATTTTACTACTCTAACACCTATTACTTCAGTACAGTATTTATACCATCAATTTACTTTGTAATATTAGTTATTTATCATATTCTTCATTTTAGATTCATTGATATATGAATCTAATGGATTCTCGAATACTCTCGATTTTCATCTTAGCATACTTGCATGCAGCGACTGTTACCTGCCATCGGGTAAGGTGTTACATAAAATGTAAACAAGTCTTCAAGATAGAATTTTCTTGCAAAACTCTCATGCCCTTGTATATAGTTGACATCCGAGATCTGAGTTATTGATAAACCTCAATTTCTAAATTTCAACACTTACTTTTTGTATTGTAAATATATATTCAAGATTATATGCTTGTATCAACGAATTACAAATTTAATGATATTATGTTAACTTTGGTTTAAAAGCTATGTAATTTTTTGTAAATTTTCTAATGAAGCGCCCGTTGAAAATAGGAACTCCTCAAATTCCTGAAAACTTAATTAACTGGAAATAAAATCTTTTTATATGCAATTTTTACGAATATTTTTTCATAAAAAAGGAGTTGCGGAGATTTGGAGGGGTTAACCCCCACCTAATCACGATCTTATCGCAAATACAGCCACCAGAAATGGCTTCCTATTTTGATTTCTTCTTCCGATTATCCCTTTATATTACCATCCTTAAAATGGCTCTATTTAAAGGCTGGAATGCGGAGTGGAGAATTGAGAAATCTTTACTTTTCATTTCTTTAGTATTTTCTTATCGCACATTTTAGCGATCGAGTCAAACAACATATAGCATTGAGTCTCTATCACTGATAAAAAGGTTGATGTTTCGCCATACTCTTAAAATTAACTGTCTTAGCTTCTTGCAGAGAAGTCATTGCTTAATTGTATTTATCTGCTTCAGACCAATTTTCCATTAGAAGTGCTATGCCCACAGTTCCACAAAGAGTGCAAATCTGATCTAGAATGTCATGGTTGTGGAAGCGTGAGATTGCGATGCCGACTGCAGAACGACAATGCGAAGCTGCCTACCTACGTATGTAAATCAAGATTTGAGGACGATCCACACAAGAAACGAGATTCCCTTCTGAGCAGAATCAAAAAAGTGCGGAGAGGTTTGCTGTACAAAAGCATAAACTACTTGTGGAAAAGAATAAAGAAAGAGGATCATCATTCCAACAAGAAAGCTGGCCTTATCTCAGTTTTAAGGAATGTGCTATCAAATGAAAAAAAGCTGCACGAACTAATGCGGAAAATAGACTACTCTTGCAAATACTAGCATCGCTAATTGGTCAATTTCAGTTGGTGTTGGAGTTGATTTTTTTTTCAATAAAGATTCTTTATTGATCAGTTGCCACTTTCATAAAAAGTGATGAAATTTGGTGTTTGGGTGTATGTTATATTTATTGGTTGGGCGGGAAATTTTTATAAAATTTGATTGACAACATCGGAATATTTCATAACTAATTGGAATACAAATAATGCAAAGCATCAAGACTCGTTTTTTTTCTCTTAAATGCATTCTCAACGAGGTTATGATGGGTGACATCGATTTTGATTAATATACTCCTAGCTCTTTATCCATAAGGTGAGGTATATGAAACACAACTCGCCCCATGTTAATTCAAATGCCCCTTTTATTTCCACTCACGCAACTTCCCCTAAACCTTTAATAGCAACTATTTCCATGACTGAGATAAAATTTTAAAATTAGGAGAAGAGATTAGGAATCGATTGACTACCTAGCATAATCTAAAATGCCCCTGATCAATTAGAAGGGATAGCGCAGTATAAATAAAGTGCCCCCAAAACCCCACTGAAGATGGCAGCGTTCCTAGAAGATCACAACCAGAACCACTTTTTACGGCGTAATTTCATGCCAGTTGTCGATTTTTGCTCAAATTTTGATCGATATTCACCGAAATACACGACGCTCTCAATTAATCAGCTGTATCATCACTATCAGAGCCTTGTCAAATTCAATGCAGTTAAAGTATTTTGCCAAACCATTTATACCCCTGCCCCGATCCCTTTGATAACCTCTGGTCGAAGTTGAGCCCAACAACAACAACAACATTTGATAAGTTACTAAGCAACGGCAGAAAGAGATCAATAGAGCAGAAGTTGACATTCAAATACGAACTAAAGTCATGATCGGTTTCAAATAATATGCAATTTTCGCTGCAAAAAGTACAGATAACTCTCAAAAGTAATGTTATTTCATTCCGATAAGGGGAGATAATTCCATCATAGTTATTTTGCTGCAAGAAAAAGTCATGCCAAGGAAGATCCGCGGTGTCAAAGTTGGCAGTTTCAATATGTCACAGGTAAATTCCACATTTTAGCAATGCTACTGTGAACAGCATACGTTTATAGTGTTCACTTTTTTACCCCCGACGGAAAGCAGTTGTACAGTGGCAACTCCTGTGCTTGGTCAGATTGCAAGGGGGTACAATAATTAATGATGTTAATTAATGTTGAACTACACCTCACTCACCCCCCCCCCTCTCATAATAAATAAACAATTCTTAATGTTAATATAGTCCCTCTAGGAATTAAAGGGTTGATATGATAAATAAAAGTTGAGACTGCCTTGAGCTAAATACAATATTTTTGTTGTCAACGACCCTGATATAGTTAGCAGGGGCATAACATCATGATTTGCATTGGGATAAAGTGCACTTTTTGCCCTGCCTCAGGCTCCAGGGAGTGCATTTCGTGCAGTTAGGGCAGGGGATCTTTGACATACATTTTGCTTTTGTTAATTAAGTGTTTGGCAATGAAATTACTCCGACATTGCAGTCCAACTCCACATGGTGATGATTTTTGCCTTGTAAGCAAATATTTTCATAGTTGAGGGCGTGAAACACCTCTCTATAACCCCCCTTCTCATGTCCCCTAACCACAATGCTTGTACTTTTGTCTCATTATAAGTAAGCAAATTCTTCTCTTTTGCTCTTAATGATTGGCCAAAATCAAAATATTGGAATTAACAATTTGATTCTATCAATTCACTTGTTTATTGTTTCATTGGTTTCATCTTGCTTTCCTTTTATTGTATTTTGTAATAGCGTATCACAACAAGAACCACTTAATTCTATCTTGAAGTTATCTGCATTCTATTTCCAATGTTTTTCATTATTTATATTAACTGTAATTTTTTCAAAGATTGGCAACAGTGACCAGCCTTACTCTAGATTAAGTGATCCAATTTTTGGAGTTGAGAAAATTTCAGAGACAGAGATGGCGCCAAAAGATGGCTGGACAAAAGTGACAGCTCCTTTAAAAGCAACATCCAAGTGGTGCAATTATGTGTCAAGCAGACGGAAAAATGTGAACAGAAAATTATCAAAAGTGATAGCTATATTTAGAGAAGGTCCTGCACCTCGAGAAGAACGGAAAAGAAATGCTACATTTGAGAATCTAAATTCTACACTTCGAGGAATTGATTCTGACATAAATGATGATGAAGAAGAAGAGACTATCAACCAAAACAACTCCTTTACAACTGATGTAACAGCTAGCTTTGAGGGGAAGTCTAGTAGCATCAAACAATCAACAAAAACAGCTAACAGCAGGGCCCTTATTTACTACTTTTCAAAACTTGCAGGCAGCTCAAATATGGAAGATATGGTAGATTTAGATTTTGTTGAAGGTTTGATAGATAACGGTGCTGACATAAATGTAACTGATAAACATGGCCAGACGCTATTTCATGAAGTTGCTAGGGCTTGGCATATAGATGTTGCTAAATTTCTTATTGAAAAAGATGCAGATATCAATAAAGCTGACAAATTTGGACGTACACCTCTCCATGTTGCAAGTGCCGTCAACTATCCAGACATGGTCGAATTTCTGCTTCAAAATGGAGGTATGTATTATGTCAAAAGTCATGCAAGAAAAGATTGTCTGCTTTCATATTATTTTTTTTAATTATCAGCGTGCTCATACAATAATGATGCACTAATCATTAAATACATTTTGTTTTTTAAAGCTCATTTTTCTTTATCAAAATGCTTTAGAATGCTTTAAAATGGATGCATCTTGAAATCTAAAATCCATGGTAACATCATTCTTTGCCCACCCCATGTGGTATGGCATGTTAGCAAAATTCTATGCTAGTAACATAACTGGCAATCAGTACATTTAGCCAATCTGAGAGGTGAAAGTTTTCGAAAATATAACAAGCACCTTGCCAAATATCACGTTTTGAAAGCACCCTTTATACACCAGCAACAATAATTTCTAGCAAATACCATGTTAGCTGACCTGTACTGTGCTGAACTGAACTGGTATCGTTCCTGTGGTATTGACTAGTAGTTTTGGATGGGCATAGTAGAGTGAAATTATCGTTTGTAAATTATTTTTTATGAATATAAAAAAAAGAAAACTTGAACTGTAGTTTCCATAGATTTTCATTTATTACCCTTTCTAATTCCTGTTGTATACAAAAGTGTGATCTTTGCAAAGAATCATTGAATTTTTTATATGATATTTTATAGCTGATATTCATGCTAGAACATGCAAAGAAAGTCAGACACCAATGCATTATGCAGCAAAAAATGATGCAGTGAACTCATTGAAGACACTCATGAAATTGAAAGCCGACCCAAATTGTAGAGATTTCAAGCAAAGAACGCCACTACAAGTTGCTGCTGAATTAGGTAACTATAAGGCGCATTAACAAGCAGGGATGGCACCAGAGGGGGTAGGGGGCTGTAACCCTCCCATCGGGGAAAAATGTCATGCCTATCAGGGAATTTTTTAACGCAAAACTGTGTTCTATTGATCAGATTGATACCCTCTGTTCTGTAATATAGCCACCCTGTCAGGGAACCTAGCCCTCCCATCAGGCATATCCTTGCACCATACCTATTACCAAGACTTGCTTTAACCAATTGATAAATTAATTTGTTTTTTTTTGGAGGTAGAAAATGTATATTATATTGCCAAAGATAGTTGCACTTTTTTCTTTTCACATGGTTCTCGAATCTCAATTGACAATACATTCTACTTTGCATTTTGGTCATAATCCTACAGTTTATACACTGAGGAGTTTTGGACTAAAAAATACCTTTAAATATGTTAAACATGTTTCACTTTTCTGCACAGCGCCAAATTTATAATTCTCGCATTATTCGATGTTCTTAGATCGTTCAGAAACAGCAAAATATCTGATAGAACAAGGCGTGCCGGTTGGAGTATGTGACTCCAGTGGATTGCCTGCCTTGACATTGATGATACAAAAAATGCCACTGGTAGCAAAGGAAGCCTTAGGGCAATTCCATTCAACTGACAGAGCGAACAGGAAACAATATTTTTATCTGAACTATCTGGAAACAAAACTTCCTGGTAGGGAAAAAAGTTTTGCAAAGTTGCCGATGGAGGTAGTGTCATAATTCATAAATATTGTTTGCGGTTTCGATAGAGGCGTTGTGACCTATTCGATGATTTGTTCCTCATACAGATGATGTAATAGGTGATACAGATGATGGTCATGAAGATTTCGATGATAATATATTTTCAAGTGGCAATTTCTATTGGGGGATGATAAATAATTTTATAGTATTTAAAATGATTGCAATGACATGCTAGAATAGAATAATCTTTATCCTGTTAAATTTTGAGCCCTATATAAAGACTCGATGGTATGGTCAATATTGGAATGAAAACTATATCATACTAATCAACTTTATCTTATTATTTTACCATCTATGTTTTCTTTCAGTGCACGTTGGAATTCAAACATCTTGACCTTATCATGCATCCAGTTTTTCGAAAATTGATCGATGTAAAATGGCGTAGATTTGGCAAGAAAAGATGCCTACTCCAAGTTGCTTTGCACGTTATTTTCGTAATAATTTGGACCATTGTTGGTGTTTCTTTGCCGAGAGATTACAAATACTACGAACCCATCAAGCAAAGATGGTGGAATGTAACATTAGAAAGTATAGCCGTGTTGTGGACATTTTATTTTATATTCCTGGTACGTAGACAAATATGTAAACCACTGTTGGTATCTGATTTCATGTTAGGTAGCTTCAAATTAAATTTCGTCGAAGGAGGTACGTTTCAAAAGTTGGGCGGCGCACCATGGCAGTGATTTTTGAAGTACATTTATTTGCACTGCATTACATTGTACTTAATCATATTGCATTACTTTACATTGCATTAAATTACATTACTTCACATAGCATTACATTACACTGCATTACATTGCAGCACATCACGTTAGATTGCATTACATTTTATTAAATTACATTCATTGCATTACACTACATTCCATTGAATTACATTACAATGCATTACAAAACATGATATTAAATTATATTACACTATATTATATTACATTGCATTGCATTGCATCACATCACGTTAGATTACATTACATTATGTTACTTTGAATTACATTCCATTATAAATTAATTCACTATGCATCACAAAACATATTATTACATTATATTTCACTACATTATATTCACTACATTCTATTACATTACATTAACAACATTTGGCGTTTTTTATCATAAATCATAAAGCTAATAAAATATCATTTTTAGGAACTTTGGGAATATAAAACGTCATCAAACCTCAACAAGAAATGGAAAAAATGGCGGAAAAGTGAGCTTGAGCAAGACATGCAATTTTGCCACCCACGATGGCCTGAGGAGAGGAAGTATATACTCCAGGAATTGGAAGAAGTTGATAAATCGACGATATCATATTTCAAAGATGCCTGGAATTATTTTGATTGGATAACATATGCATGGATTCTTGCTGTGATTATATCTCGCTTTGTTGCCGTGTTTCGGCCTAGCAGCCAAGGTGGCTCTCTTCATGCAAGATTTATGGCTGTTGCTTTGATATTTATTTGGCTTCGCTTGATGAAAGTGCTTCGAACATTTGAGGCATTGGGTTAGCAATTTTTATCCTATTATTTCTGTTTGCTATTTGTTTATCTATTTATTCATTTAGTTATTAATTTTTTCATCTATTTATTTATTTATTCATTCATTCATTTATTTATTTATTTATTTATGCATTTATTTATTTATTTATCTATTTATTTATATATTTATCTATTTATGTATTTATTTACTTATTTATTTATTTATTCATTCATTCATTCAGTTATCTATTTATTTATTTATTCATTTATTTATTTATTTATTTTGTATTTATGTATTGATCTCTGCATTTATTCATTATGTCTCTCTATTCATTTATTCAATTATTCATTTATTTTTTCTACCTTTTATTCATTTACTTATTAAGTTATGTATTCATTCATTTTCTCATTCATTCATTAATCTTCTTCATTTTGCTTTTGATCGCATTTTGATTCCAACATGTAATTTTATTTTTTAGGCCCCTTCATAGTCATGATCGGCCATATCGTGGATGACACTCTTAAATTTCTATTCGTCTACTTCTTGTTATTTGTTCCATATGTCTGTGCCTTTTGGATCACTTTCGGTGGATCGGCAAATGCAAAGATAATGCAAAAGGCCAACCAGTCAACTACGTCATGGGAAAAATTCAACGATCTCGTGTACACAGTCAGCCAAATAACAGTAGTCGGTAAGAACACATTAAACAGATAATGTTTTACAAAAAAGGCCCTGGTGCCGGAGAGGGCAGGGGGCTGTAGCCTACACGTTTCGGAATCTCAGCCCCTCCATCGGGGAATCTCATTTACCTATTTTTTCCCTTATGTTTTGTTTCCCTCATTGTTTATTTTTCTTATTTGCTTATTTCCCAATGTATTTGTTCCACCGTTTGTTTTTCTCCCTATCTCTCTGTTTCTCCATCTCTTCACTATCTTTTCTTTCCATCAGGTGATTTTGCGTTCGAGTCAATAACGGCCGTCGATCGTCTCACCGCCCAACTTTTGGTCGGAACGTTTATCGCATTGTCTGGCATCGTTATGATCAATTTGTTCATTGCGTTGATGTCTGATACGTTCCAGCGCGTTTATGACAACGCTAAGGCCAACGCAGTCATGCAAAGGGCAGCTGCGATTCAGGACGTGGAAGAAAGGCTTGGCAAATCAAGGACTGATTCTTTCAGACGGTACATTCACACGCATTGCTCTCCATTGGTAAGTGCCTGTTCTTATTACAAACTTTCAATGAAATGGCACGTCCCCCCTACCATATAATTGTAATGTTACCTACCCCCTCGAGTTAATTTCAGAGAACATTACCTAATAAATTTGAAAACAGAGAAACTTTTTAATGATACGATATGCTGTTCATCTTTTGTACGTTACCCCATGTGTCATGGTCTAGTGAGCGTCCTATGAATACTCTGTATAACTGGTAACGTTTCTTAATTTCTATCTTTGTAGGTTGCATATTATGATGATGATGATTCCTCAGAAGGGGGTGAATTAGAGAAGATGACAATACAGATAAAGGAAGTTGTTGATGATATTGATGAGAACGTAAAAGCAGCATTCAAGGAGGGTGGTGTGAAGAGGACAGTCGAGGCAGAGTTTTCCGCCATGAAAGACCTAACTATGGATGCAATAAAAAAACAGGACAGAAAACTTCGGCAAATGGATCGGAAACTCGAAGAGTTGAATGTATTAATGAACGAGTTGTTGAATCGCACGGCCTTAGATCCAAACAGACTTGCAAATTTGCCACCTCCATCGGCGCTTTCGAGATCTTTTGAGGCTGCGAAATCAATCGAAGTGACTCAAGAATTATCTGATGACAACGCGGAGGAAGTGAAACGAAAATCAAAACGAGCAAAGAAGAGGAATGCAAAGGGACCTTAGTTTATAAGAAATCTCGAAAATTTGCTCTGGGTTGAAATAAGCTCGTTAAGCTTATCGATGCCACTTTGACTTGTCCTTGGTAAATGGAGATTTGCACATCAACCAAAGCTTCTGCAGAGCAGAGGTTTAAAATTGAAGGTTTTTGCTAAAGATGGAAAGGACAGAAGTCAAACAAAGTACAAAAGTTTTTATGTACTGTGAATTTCTAACTCTCGAGCCCGGGAAATATTGACAGGGAAGCTAATAATGGAAGGACCATCAAATTGCTATTTGGCTCTCAACCCAACCCTTTGGTAATGGGTTAACACACATATATGCCTCTCTTTACCTAGGGGTAAGAATTTGTAATTGGTCAGTAGGTATGAGCAGCACTGTGGCTGCACCCTGCTTTATGCGAATATTGATAGTGACCAAAGTACAGTGTAAAGTCAGTAATATGATATCAGGCTATAGACCGTTATCTTCTGCCTTTATTTCAAACAGAATTCAATTTGGTGCTCACTCATTTTAGCCTAATACAACACTCGCCCCTTTGGTACTTATTGTTGGTAAAACAGCAAACGTTTTATACATTGTACATTATACATGAAACTAAATCCCTTTTTTAGACATGTATAAACATCATATTTATATACATATGAGTTTTAATTATTTTATAAGACTAATAAACTTGTTTTTTCACTTAGTAGTTTTAGTATGTCTTATTAACATACTCATATGTTTGATAATAGTTTTGAAATTTTAACTTTTTTGAAAGAATCCTTCTTCACAATAGTTAATCGTGGCACAGGCCTCAGTTTCGGTACTGGCCTCGTTTACAGGATGCTTCCAGATAGAGCACTTATCTGTGAGATAGAGCTTCTACAATTCAATTCATTAGCGATCACGATCCACTGCAATCTTTTGCCCCAGACTCTATTCTTTGAATAGCATTCAGCACCCTCCTCTTAGTCATAGAGCCCCAGCATCTTTCTATCAACATCTCCCTCCTAAGCCCCCTCTCTCTTTTAAAACCCCCCTCTATTCACCCTCCTTTCTATTAAAACTCCTCACTCTCTGATACCCACTCTTTAAGCCTCTCGTGAAATTTGACCATTGTGAGGGCTTTTTGCTCTTTAAAATATCCTTGGAATGTAAATTTTAATCCTCAACGGAATCATCCTCGCTGTTCTAGAATTAATCGTTTTCATTAATACATTTTCTTTATGCTATTTCTTAAAACAATACCTTGTGTTCCTATTGTTGTCAGATAATAGTCCCCGATTATTTTATCCTTCATACTTTACTAATTTACGCAATCGCACCCGGGCGGTAGGCCTAGTACTTTCCATAATTTATTGCAGCATCTATCATATTTATAGCCAAAATGCAATAATTCTAGTAATTTCAATGCCCTTATTGATATCTGCAATATAAAAAACTCATAGACATTAACGGCTATTAGTTAAACAGTGGGTACCTTATGTTTCCATCTTTTCTGCTACTGCCTTTAGTTGCCATTAGCATAAAGTTCAGCTTCATTCCAAATAAACTTTAGGCCCTCGCCGCCATGTTGGATGGCAGCCTTGCGATGTTGAAGCAAACGTCACTAATTTTAGTGCCAATAATTAACTTTAACTTTGTTTTAAGTAATTCCCTTGACAATTCTGAGAATAGAATCTTCGAGTATGAGGATTTGTTAAGTTCTGTATAAGGCCTCTTGAGGATTATTTTTCGGGCGTTTTTGAAAATGTTTGCGCCTGGAGACAAAAGCTGTTGGCAATTCTACCAAACTTTTTTACACATTAAAGGAGACTTTCTAAACTGCAAAACAATCAATAGAATTATCGCGTCAAACTAATGCTAGTGATAAGCAAATGCTAGTTAATTTAATGTGGGGTTACAATGCATAGACATAACAACTATAATAAATTATATTTTGTTAACGTAACCTCTGCATCAGTGTGTAAATACCGCAAAGAAACTAAAAAAATATTAATACTATATTACTTTAAAATGCAAAAGTGCGTGTCCAGCACAACAGAAAAATGATAACTACGTAAAAATAAGGATAAATTAGCCTCTAGTACCTGCAAATCATACAATCATTTTAGTAAAGGGATAATACTTTTTGTTTTAATCTTTTCAGTCAGTGAGCTAAGATTCAAAGTGTCAGCTATTCTAAACAATAAGGTTCTAATAATTGGAGTTAATGCTTATGTATCTTAAAAATCAGAGGCTAAAAGATCTATACACCTCGAGGTTCAGAGGCTCCAACGTTTTCTATACTAGGAGCATGGCATGTCGTGACAGTGTAGATACTTGGGTAGGTTCCCAAATTGGCCCAATCCCTTCCCCGTAGTCAGCAGGAGAACTACAGAATTTCCCAAGAAGTTTGTAAACCACCGCTTACTTACGTTTTTTTTAAAGATCACCTTTTGTATTGAATTTTCTGTTCTTTTCGTATAAATTGCCCACAACAATCTTGCAAGTTTTTTATTTTTACTGCAGGGTACACCAGTCAAATTCTTTCGGTTTTTACCCTTTTGCGTCCTTTTAGCAAATTCTCTTTTAGCCCTGACTTAGAGGTTAAATCATCCTAAATCACAGAGGCTCAAAAGTCTCAAGACTTAAAAACTCTCCAATCACAAGACTCTGAGGCTCAGGCTCAAAGGTTGAGATCGAGAGGTTCCCATCTTGTAAAACGCATTAAGACACAAAACCTCAGGGGAATAGAAACATTAAGTTCTACATATCTTAGATTTAAAAGGCTCAATGCCAACTGTTTACTATTTAAAGTCTTTGAAAAAAGTAAAAAACTTCTAGAATCGTTAGAAGAGTTCAAAGAGCAAGTTCTCTTTGGTTTTGATTACCATATACTTTCAAACATGGACTTCTTTCTCTTGCATTTCGCTTCCATCTTCTTCATTGGCATCTTTTCGTGGCAATTTTGGTGTTAAATTTGGTGTATTGGCATTGCTCCCTTCTAAGAATAGCCCGTCATTCATCTCTCCGGCATTCAATTGACGAGCAACCAACTTCTTGTATGTCCCTTCTTTTTGTATCAACTCGTCGTGTGTGCCCTCCTCCACAATGCCACCTTTGTCAATAACAATAACCTAAAATACAATGTAATAATAAATATTAAAAATTGATTATAACGAATAAATAAGAGATAATGGAGCAGCAGTTTATTGTGCAATAAGAGCTTCGCATTCCAGAACCGTTAGAAATATAAGAAAGATGCAGTGGGATTAATGGCACCATTGTACGCAACACCATCAACAGGCATGAAGTCAAACTTGCTGTTTCATTGATGGCCTTACTCGGGCTTTTTGTAAATTTATATTAATTCCAATGTTAAGACCTTTTGCTGGTTGAATTTCTAATTTCAACATCTCCGGAAAACTTTTGGTTTCCTGGTAATAAATCAATTTTGACAGATATATGAAGCCAAGTTCATCTTACCTTGGAAGCGTTTCTTACAGTTGATAAGCGATGAGCGATGACCAAGACAGTTCTTCCCACCATTGCTCTGTCTATTGCCTCCTTGACCAAATGCTCGCTCTCTGCATCCAATGCACTTGTGGCCTGTTGATGAGGGGAAAAACGAATCTTGACAGCATTTTCAAATGACAAAGTAATTAGATCAATTATTAGAAATCAAATATTTTTATCTGAATCATCAGACAATGGTAGACTATTAATTTCAGTCCAATCTGTAACAGTCTAGCAGAGGAAAAGAGTTAATTTGCTTATAAAAAAGAGCGACGAACTGGAAAAGCCGAAAAACAAATATATATTGATAAGATATATATTGTGTGGGAAAAGGCGCAATTAGCCCCCAGCTGTATGCACTCCTGAGAATTCCCATTTTTACTGAGCTACATTTGAAGAAGAAAGGCAAGAAGTTCTTTGATTTGCTTTACTTTCGATTAGATTCGGTTTCGTCGTGGTCAAACAATTGTTAATTAAGTCTTCAACTTCTTCGCTTGCCACGATTGTTTAGTAACACACCTTTGCAACACCAATTGAGCAAATCCTACCTCATCTAGAAGAAGAATATCAGGATTGAGTAGCAATGCTCTTGCAATCGCTACTCTCTGTTTCTGACCACCAGAAAGTTTAATGCCTCGTTCACCAACTGTTGTCTTGTATCCATCCTAGGAGAAATATCAACATTTTAACAGACAGAAAACAACGACTCATAACCTTCGTATTCAAAATTCCCTTTTGATTCCAAAGGTTAAAGCTACAACTAATTGTATTAAATCACTCAGTTTCCAAGGGCCGAAAATCTGGAATTCGCTTCCTGATGAAATTAAAACAGCCCAAAATGCTAAACAATTAACAAAAATGATTAAAACCTGGTTCCATGAAAACAAATGCACGTGTTTTCTAAACAGTAAATGAAGTGCTTTATGCAATCCTTGACATTCCTATATGTTAGTCTGAATTAGTGAACATCCACTATTGTAAAAACTAGCATTTTACATTAAATACAATACAATACAATACAATACAATACAATACAATACAATACAATACAATACAATACAATAAAATACAATACAACACAATACACTACAATACAATACAATACAATAAATACAATACAATACAACACAATACAATACAATACAATACAATACAACACAATACAATATAATACAATACAATATAATACAATACAATACAACACAACACAATACAATACAATATAATACAATACAATACAATACAACACAATACAATATAATACAATACAATATAATACAATACAATACAACACAACACAATACAATACAATACAATATAATACAATACAATACAGCACAACACAATACAATATAATACAATACAATATAATACAATACAATACAACACAACACAATACAATACAATATAATACAATACAATACAGCACAACACAATACAATACAATACAATACAATATAATACAATACAATACAGCACAACACAATACAATACAGCCCGTTGACTTCCATATTAAATACAGTAATTGTTTGCCAGTATCCCTTTCAATGTTGTATTGTAATAATAGACAGTCTGTGTTGTTCAGGAGCTTCTGAATGGGGTTTATGCGCCGCATATGACCCCCAAAGGTTAGGAAATGCCCCTCTATTTATAAAGCCCCCTTTAGAATGCTGGTAAGATCCTTAAATAGAAGCTTGTTTAAGAATGTGGGATTGTTGAAATCATTACGGTAAGTAAAAGCCTCGAATGAAACGATGAAGTCAAAAATATAATTAGTTATTTGAACAAATATTAGAGTGGTAAAAATTCCATAGCATTAATTAGTTTATGGGTCACACAGCTGGGAGCTAGTTTTAACCAAACTGATCATTATCGTCAATAATTCACAAAAATATTCCGCCTCTTTGGGCAAACGAGATTAAAATAATGCTAATGGGATATAACAATAACAACAAATTTAACCAGACGTTTTGGAAGCAAACCAAATTTTTTTATTCTCATCAGGCGCAATCTGATTAAAGGTCTTATGAGTTTGTCTTTAGTGTGTTAAAGAGACTGTCTTAGCAGAGTAATATCTTTATGATCCTCTAAAAATGAGGGCGTGTCAGGGCTACTGATTCATCGGAAAAGAAATTCAATATTATGACGTCTCAGATTATAGGGTACTTATTGCGGGGGCTGCTTTCATCGCAAAATGGGAGAATATTGAAAACGTGATGGGGGAGGGGAAGGGGGCTACAAGATATATGCAAGGTACGGTGCTGGCTAATGGAATCAAAGGAGATGGCATTTGCTGCGGAAGATGTGTAAAGAAACCGGTCAGGAGGGATGGGTGCCTTGACTAGAGATAAGAAATTGGGAAAAATGAAGAAGATGGTGAAAAGAGAGAGAGGTGAAAAGTGGAGGTGGAGGAAAGGGAGGTTGAGAGAGATAATGAAGAAGAGGAGATGAAGAAAAGGAGGCGAAGAAAAGGAGGTGAAGAAAAGGAGGTGAAGAAAAGGAGGTGAAGAAGAGGAGATGAAGAAAAGGAGGTGAAGAAAAGGAGGTGAAGAAAAGGAGGTGAAGAAAAGGAGGTGAAGAAAAGGAGGTGAAGAAAAGGAGGTGAAGAAAAGGAGGTGAAGAAAAGGAGGTGAAGAAAAGGAAGTGAAGAAAAGGAGGTGAAGAAAAGGAAGTGAAGAAAAGGAGGTGAAGAAAAGGAGGTGAAGAAAAGGAGGTGAAGAAAAGGAGGTGAAGAAAAGGAAGTGAAGAAAAGGAGGTGAAGAAAAGGAGGTGAAGAAAAGGAGGTGAAGAAAAGGAGATGAAGAAAAGGAGGTGAAGAAAAGGAGGTGAAGAAAAGGAAGTGAAGAAAAGGAGGTGAAGAAAAGGAGGTGAAGAAAAGGAGGTGAAGAAAAGGAGGTGAAGAAAAGGAGGTGAAGAAAAGGAGGTGAAGAAAAGGAGGTGAAGAAAAGGAAGTGAAGAAAAGGAGGTGAAGAAAAGGAGGTGAAGAAAAGGAAGTGAAGAAAAGGAGGTGAAGAAAAGGAGGTGAAGAAAAGGAGGTGAAGAAAAGGAGGTGAAGAAGAGGAGGTGAAGAAAAGGAGGTGAAGAAAAGGAGGTGAAGAAAAGGAGGTGAAGAAGAGGAGGTGAAGAAAAGGAGGTGAAGAAAAGGAGGTGAAGAAAAGGAGGTGAAGAAAAGGAGGTGAAGAAAAGGAGGTGAAGAAAAGGAGGTGAAGAAAAGGAGGTGAAGAAAAGGAGGTGAAGAAGAGGAGGTGAAGAAAAGGAGGTGAAGAAAAGGAGGTGAAGAAAAGGAGGTGAAGAAAAGGAGGTGAAGAAAAGGAGGTGAAGAAAAGGAGATGAAGAAAAGGAGGTGAAGAAAAGGAGGTGAAGAAAAGGAAGTGAAGAAAAGGAGGTGAAGAAAAGGAGGTGAAGAAAAGGAGGTGAAGAAAAGGAGGTGAAGAAAAGGAGGTGAAGAAAAGGAGGTGAAGAAAAGGAGGTGAAGAAAAGGAAGTGAAGAAAAGGAGGTGAAGAAAAGGAGGTGAAGAAAAGGAAGTGAAGAAAAGGAGGTGAAGAAAAGGAGGTGAAGAAAAGGAGGTGAAGAAGAGGAGGTGAAGAAAAGGAGGTGAAGAAAAGGAGGTGAAGAAAAGGAGGTGAAGAAAAGGAGGTGAAGAAAAGGAGGTGAAGAAAAGGAGGTGAAGAAAAGGAGGTGAAGAAAAGGAGGTGAAGAAAAGGAGGTGAAGAAAAGGAAGTGAAGAAAAGGAGGTGAAGAAAAGGAAGTGAAGAAAAGGAGGTGAAGAAAAGGAGGTGAAGAAAAGGAGGTGAAGAAAAGGAGGTGAAGAAAAGGAGGTGAAGAAGAGGAGATGAAGAAGAGGAGGTGAAGAAAAGGAGGTGAAGAAAAGGAGGTGAAGAAAAGGAGGTGAAGAAAAGGAGGTGAAGAAAAGGAGGTGAAGAAAAGGAGGTGAAGAAAAGGAGGTGAAGAAAAGGAAGTGAAGAAAAGGAGGTGAAGAAAAGGAGGTGAAGAAAAGGAGGTGAAGAAAAGGAGGTGAAGAAAAGGAGGTGAAGAAGAGGAGATGAAGAAGAGGAGGTGAAGAAAAGGAGGTGTAGAAAAGGAGGTGAAGAAAAGGAGGTGAAGAAAAGGAGGTGAAGAAAAGGAGATGAAGAAAAGGAGGTGAAGAAAAGAAGAAAGAGCAGAAGAAGCAAAAAGGCACGAAAAAGGAAAGCAGAGAGAAAAAAAGACAGGATAAAAGAAAATGATAAAGAATGGAAAGAGGAAGATGAGGAAAAAAGGATAAACAAAGGGAAAAGAGAAGGGACGACGAAGAAGAAGAAAAAGAAGAAGAGGAAGGTAAGGAAGAGAGAAGGAAAAGGTGATAATGCCTCTTTGCCTCTGTGGATCACGTGTATCAGATGAAATGAAAAAAATAAATCAAATAAATTCAAGACAAAAATTGTATTTTCTCTAAAGAGATGGCGCATCGTGAGATAATAACATCGATATTACCATCTTACATTTGTAAAAAGCCCGTGCATTATCGAGTGTCTGAAAAACATAATTCGCGATACAATAAGCACAACGTTATGTGCGATTTACGAAGACAAAAACAGGCGCCATTTATAGTCACTCGTTTAGACAAACATTTGCTGTATAATGATGCGAATTGTTTAGGTAATTATTAGCACCAGACGTTCTGAAGTTGATAAAGATAAATGAATTAGAGAACTCTTTATGATTTTAATACTAATTAGAGTTAATCGTCAAATGCTCAGCACAAAGCCAGGTCGCATCTGGGTCAGACAGTAACATGAGCTCAAGGGGGGGGGGGGGGAGAACAAAGGTAAGGAGCATGGGCTCCCGATGTCTGAAAATGTTCGAAAAAATATTGTTCCACCATTGCAATTAATTGCCTTTTAGGAAGTCAATCATTCATTACATAAATAAATAAATAAATAAATAAATAAATAAATAGATAGATAAATAAAAAATAAAAAAATAAATAAATAGATAAATAAATAAATAAATAAATTAATTAATTAATAAATAAATAAATAAGTATAAATTGATAAATGAAATGAATGAAGAATTTATTAAATGAATGATTAACTTAGTAGATAAGTAAATAGATGAATAAGAAAAATATTCACTAATGAAAAATCACGTTAAGAATCAATTTATAAATAAACGAATAAATAAACAGATTAATTAATGGAAACAAAGATAAATAAGTAAATAGGTGAATATATACATAAATGAGTCTGAAAAGATTAAAAGATATAAGGGCACATTAGTAGCATGTGGACTATTGGTCTGAAATTGCAAAGTATTTGGTCAATTGATTTAGACCAGCCTTGATCAGTCTGAGAATCACCAGTCGGTTGGAATAAAAAGACTATCGATCAACCTTAAAGTAATTTGTCTGAACGAGATCAAATTAAAATTAACATCACAATCTAATTGCAAATCGAAACATTAGAACAACGATCTTCAGATCTTACACAAAAAAGGGTCTCCTATATCCATGAAATGTAATAAAAGATACGGAGGATAATTTTTGAAACTAGTGAAATGAACATAGACAGGCCTGATAAGATCGTCATGGGTTTCATATTCATCTGAGCATCTTGGCACTAGATTCTTGGCCTAATAGCCTTTTATAACATCAATTAGGCCCACCATACAATGCTACTGCCAAGCCAAATGCCTCCTTTAATCAATTATATGGATAAGCCAACAACCAATCCAAATGAAGAGAAATGGGCCAAGAAAACAACCTTACGCAACAGCAAATAGGATATCCTTTAAATTTATGAAGGTCTATACTTGTAATACATAAAGAGACGTAAAAAAATCTGTGTGAGCCTGCATTATTCGTAATATCATCTTCAAAGTCATTACGAACAACGAGATCATTGCTTCTGCCTCCTCTAAAATCAAATCCCAATCCAACCATCAATCGTGCCCTAAGCTATACCTATCAAAGCCTTAGAATTGTCCAAAAATGTTCCAAATTGTTCTTAGATATTAAAAACTAACAAGATTTAATATCTAATTGGGTCTAATAGTTTGAAATAACGCAACAGTTTTGGATATGTCTTTTTAACAAAATTTATCGTTGAAAGAGACACTTAGCAAAACCGACAAATGCCCAGACGAATTCCAATATTCAGCAAAATCAGATTTAATTTCCATTAAATTTGATTTTTGCAAAAATTCTAACTTTAAGCGAAGAAATTATTCAATTAGAGGTTAATCAGTTTCTATATGGAAGACAAACCGTCCATATCTTTGTTACATAATTACATCCTTCAAGAATAATGATTGTTTAAAGGGTGTGAGTTATACTACAGAATTAAAGACGTTTTGAACCTTCCTCCTGCCTAACCATTCGACTACAATAAACAATTTTCAGAAAACAAATAAAGGTGTGACCTTGGTGTAGCATTTATATTTTGCATCGCTTTTACCATGATTCCTCACAGTTGCTGTGGAAATGCGTTCTAGCTACACCTATCCTACCTTGCTTGCGGCACTCGTTGTTTCAAAGTGCATCATATTCCACCTCTTCATATACTTATGTAATACATGCGACCAGGAAAAACCACTTTTACCCTGCTTTCACACAAAAAAGTCATTTTGAAATGGATGCGGTATACTTTAAGATGGTGTATCGACCAAAATAAATACGATTGTTTGAAGAACTTGTAGGCTTCCTAACCATTCTAATGTGCTTTGATACATTACATCACTTCACGTCACGTCACATTACATTACATTACATTACATAACATAACATAACATAACATAACATAACATAACATAACATTACATTATATTACATAACATTACAATACATAACATTACGTTACGTTACATTACGTTACATTACACTCTATGAAGCTCTGTTACGTTACTTTACATGCTCGTTACGTTATGCTACTTGATGTGATGCGATTTTCTATTACGTCATGTTACGTGGTGTTTTTTGCTACGCAAAGCTACGTAATGCAATGTTATGTTACATTATGTGATGTGATGCTTCGTTACGTTACGTTATGATAAAAGGCGTTATTTTATGTAATGCAGTGTCATGTTACTTTTTGATACGATATTCAAGCTGAAGTCATACTTGGTACGATATTCAATGGTGTCTACGATGAATTTTCCGACAAAATGGGCGTACAATCCTTTATTTGCCGACAGGGTAGCAAAATTTGCCGACGAAATACCGAAATACTCATCTATGGCCAAAAACGCCTTGTTTTTGAAACGCAATGATCTCCCTGGGGGCTGTCACAACCCCCTCATCCCACTGTAGCAACGGCCGTGTGTTACATTACACAATAAATATTGTTAATGATCAGTACTTGACCTAAATCACCATGCATAAGTCTATACAGGTCATTTGCGTATAATCTTGCGGTAAAAGTCTCTTACTTTGTATTCATTCGTAGAAACTAAACGAATTAGTTACCATTTTCAACCTTATCGTAAAACTACGTTTGGGTTAAATGAGATTACAAGGGCAACACTTCGTCAAACAATCAGACATGTACAATGTTAAGATTTTTCATTCAAGATAAGATTTGGCATCAATTCACTGCCATTTCATTTTTTCCTAAATCCATTCACTTTATTAAAATAACACGGAAATCGCCTGAGTGATATGCCAATGCGTTTTTAACAGATATGCACGATGCAAAAGATTGCCGAAACATCTAAAGGTATGGCCAGTTGTGATGTCTAGAACGAAGCACGAGAGACTAGGCCATGAGACAAGGCCACTTTGTGGGGGGGGGGGGCAACTATCTTTAGAATTCTCATACTGAAAAGTAACTGAGCTTTGCACTTATGCCAACATTGTATTGTATTGTATGTTTGTTAAATGTTAGTTTTTGCAATAGTGGATATTCACTAATTCAGACTAACATAAAGGAATTTCAAGGATTTCATAAAGCACTTCATTTGCTGCATAAAGAACACGTGCATTTGTTTTCATGGAACCAAGTTATAATCGTAGCTGAACCAAGTTTTAATCATATGAACCAAGGTGCCACAAAGAGGTACAATCATGGCAACCTGGGCCTCCTGCCTGGGCGTGGCGTTGGCTTCGTGCGGATACCGAGAAGAACGGAGGGAGTATTTGAACGTGGTCAATTGGGCGTGGTCGTTTGGATACGATCAGTTAAGGTTCACGAACACGAACACGAACGGTTCGTTTGGATACGAACAGACACCGTTTTATCGTAGTTACAAATAAGAATAACTTTGCGATTTTGCAAACAGCAGGTGCGAACTGTAATTCGACCTGCAAATAAAAACTCAATCCTTTTTCATGAAATCGAAAAGAGAAAATGACATAATTTATATGAATCGTTTGATTAAGGGAAGTTTGAAAGCAAAAAATCTTGTTGTTGCAATTCTGTACATGCATTGATAATCATTGGGTTCATATGCTCAGTCATCACTCACATTTTCCCCTTTTAAAACCCCAATCCTATCTTCCTCTACAACATAAGCTGATTTACCCCCACGCCATTCTCTAAACCTATAATCCCAAACTTTGAGAGTTTCCCGAAAACTTTATTGCTAGAATTCTGTGGTAAACTAGGGCGAAGGATAACATGAACTGTTGAAGAAAGCTTACGTCAACCGTCAATAAAAACTAATAAGTGATTGCTGATTGGGTTAGAAGCCGATCGAAGAAACTAAAGATGACTTTTTAACAAATGTAGTTCGGTTAATCTTCGATTAAGGATATTTTCAATTAATTGACTAACACTTGAATGTCACGGACAATTGCGAATTTATCCTACTTTTCAAGTGATAAAGATCAAGTGATAACTATCAAAAACAAGCTTAACCTTGGCTAAATACGATCAATTCTAATGTGGCAATGTATCTTATTCATCTCATTTTCAATCGCACGTATTGGGTCAAGCAATCCAATTCATCGTCATTCAGTTCATTGCTATTCAATTCAATCAATACAACACACGAAATGGTCGATCAACTCGCAATGGGGATACATCAAAAACTGAAGATGATAATAATCCCGAGAAGAACTTAGATCAAAATGCTTTCCAAGAGCATCAACAGTTGAATTTATTGATTTTTTATCAATGCACGGATTTCATGAATAAACAACTGATTTATAAGCAACTAGGGCTAAACAGCTTAAGAAACTTGAGAGCTTAATGACGCAGATTTGAGCAATCATGAGAGCAAGCTGCTGTTTTTCTGTTACCTTGATTTTGATTTTAATTCTTTAAATGCAGCCTGTAGTATCACTTAAGGTTTCCACTGAAGGGACGTTATAAACTTATCTTCTGCGAACAGTAAAGCAATGTTCAAACACCTTCAAGGGCTGAATCTCAGACATTTTAAGCATACAATGAGCTGAAATCTAGGACATTTTTAAGCAACTCAAAGGGCTGAAAGCTAAGACATTTTAAGCAACTCAAAAATTTGAGGACTGAGTAGTGAACATTATTCATGCTAAAAAAAGGAGAATTATCCAACTGTCTTAATAATTCTTGTGTTGTTTCTAACGCATTCAAATATAGACCTAGGCCTCCTTTAAGCCGTGCGAAACGGGCAGCAAGTATTTTGTACCCAAAATGTCATCGTTGTCATGGAACTAGTTATCTAAATAAATCTGGAAATAGAAACCTCCTAAAAAATTCTTAGAACGGATGACATAAATTAATAATGTCTTCTTTGACTATTGCACAAAGATACTTTACAATTATTTCTATTAATCCAAAAGGGATTGACGGGATTCTCTCAGAATTAACATTGGGATGTTATTTCATATTTGGTTGGGAAATGCCAATACAAAAATAAATAAAGATTTACAAGAAGATGTAGAGACAGTTTGACTTGTTCTTAAATTCGACCTAGCAATTACCTAGGAAAACACAATGTCTTAATTGCATTGGATCTCAGCTGATAAATGTAAGAACTGAGGCGTCCATGGAATTCACCTCGCATTGTCTTTCTGATCTTCTAAAGCCCTCGATGGACTAGAAACGCTGATTTGTCGGCAACTGCCAAGTGTGGGCTTAAACGAGCTTTGCACATGCCCCCTGCATAAGCAAGCTTGTGTTTCTTTCAAACTATATAATTAAAGGGTAATCCCGTACATCGAAACATTGAAAATGAAAAGGATTACAAGATTCCATAGCAAAATTCTTTAATTACTATTCGCCTCGCTTCCACGGTGTGATATCGAATTAAGTTGATCAATGGCAATGGGAAACGAGACAAGAAAGAAGACCCACATCGAAGCGAAAATTGGATAGAAGTGATGGGATAGGAACAAACTATCAGAGACTAACGTAACTATGTATGCAAAGAGGCGTCTGTTGAGGGGGGGGGGGGGTTGTTGGGGTCTCATCCTCCAAATACGCAAAATTGGCTCATAGACGTTAAATATTGTAGGGGTATCCCTGGAAGAAGGGGCGACGCAAAGATAACATCTTAATCTATAGCCATGCCCCCTTGAAGGCGTGGTCAATTTCGGTTTTAGGCATTTATGTTCTAATAGAAACATTATTTTACCCAACTGGCCGCTAAAATGGTGCAATATAAAGAACTACTGATTAGAAACCCAAAATATCTTGTATTTATGGTAGATATAAACCATAATTTATGAACTATAAATTTCAGTCTATAATTAGTATTTGCGGATGAAGAAGACATCCTGACGTTATTGTCCAATAAATCGAACTTTTGTTAGACTACAATGCCCCTTTACCCCTAACCCCCTTGCCCCCATACTGAGGTGCCACCGAATACTCAACATTTTGAGTTCATTAAAAGTACAGGTCAGCAATGGATTGGTTAAGAATGAGCTCATTTTGTGTTTAAAGAGCACAATCTTATCACTAATGTTTTTAGGGGGAGATTAAGGGCATGGTAAGCATGCGATAACGATACATAGTACGATGATATTCATATAAGACACTTAGAGGGCGATAGAAATCAGTTTAGAGCTGATGTAGAGCCCTTGGTCACCGTCTCTTGTTCGAATTACACACTTATCAATAAATTAAGATAAGTCAAATGATAACGGTGTAAATTCATACACACAGCAAGTCTATCCGTAGGTCATGAGTTACAATCATGTTCTAGCGAAGCTCCCTTCACGTTTAAAAAGAGGCTGTAGTATTGTAATGGAGGCTGGCTTATCAAAAGTACTTGTGATTGATACAAACGCAAAATGCATACGGGGAAAAGGAAACCTTGTGTTACAGTTAGAATAGACCAAAACATCGTTGCAAGCGTCATTTCTTGCACATTTTTTGGCATTTTTTACAATTCTATTCAACACTTTATTTCAAATGTTATACACATTCTTCTAAATTTTTCGATAAAATTTCAGGATGGGATGGGATCGGATGGGGGGTCACCCTCTATCATTTTACCCACTAAGGAACTCCTCTTCTGAGTAGCCCCACTGCTGCAATTCACATTCACTTTCCTTACCCGTATTGTATCCTTTATTTACTTTCTATCAAAATATATCACTTCTCAGTGCATTTTTTGTACATCTATGTTATTTTCTTTGAATTCTATTTAGTGGAAATTTGATAAATTACCCAAACTATGTAAGATGCTGTCAAATATTGAAATTGGAATCTGAGGGGGAATGACTTTATTGACAAGAGATTTATCGAGATCGATGTCATGTGCCTAGATAACGAATTAATTCTTTATCAAATACATTTAATCAAATATTAACTTGTAGGATATTGATAATCAGAAATTGATAAACAAACTTATTTCATGTGCGTGATTAAACTCTGATTTGTGTTTATCGATCTACTTTGCGATGCTTTATGAAACTTAGCTGTGCTACGGTGAAACTTAAACCGAAAAGGTTGATTGATGGAAGCATTGACGGTGAAACTTCGCAAAGCGATGTAAATAGTCTTGAATTCGAAGCCTTGTGAAGCGTCGTTCGAATCTAGCCAAATGAGAAGTTCTAAGGTCAACTTATTTTAGAAATTAAGTGATCTAATAAATTTGGTTTTGTAACCAGATGATCCTTCCTTAAACAAGCTAATCATTGGCAAAACTTTTCATTAGTTCGTTCGAATATTCATTCATTCGACGGCTTATTTATTCGTTTTTCCGCTTTTACCACTCGCTCGTTTTTTCCTTCGTTTTTTCGGTCGTTCGTTATGTTCGCTCATTCTTACCGTCACTAGGTACTTGTGGTAGCCCGGAGGGGGTAGTGGGGGCTGCGAATGATGACATCATTAATGGGAGTCATTACACAATTTTAGGCACCTCCATTTATAGCATTCCAACGAGCTTGAATAAAGAAATGAATCGTATATTTTCCTGTTTTTTACGTTGAAAAAGGCTTGAATCTTTACACGACTTAATCCTTCCAAATTTCGCTATAAGTTGCTTAAGCCCTCACGTCCCATCCTCCCCCTCCCCCCCTCCCCCCTGACATGGAATAACTACGAGTCTTTTTGCAGCTCCATAAATGGCAACTGATTCTCCTAATTTCCCTTTTAAGCAATTAATATCATCATTAAATTCAAATTTAAAGTTTGCTTTTGGTTCTATTATATTCCAAAGCCAGCAATGACTCACACGTTGTCCAAAGATCAGTACTTTAACATATTAGAGCTAGCCTCAGAATTAACTTATCAAACAGCCATTGTAGCTGGATATCAGAACTGTTAGTTATGTTCTTGGGAAAGTTTACCTGTCTATTAGTTTGAAAAACCAACGTGATGTGCGGTTAATCCGTAATCTTGAGAATCATATAAAAGTCAAGAATGTTCAACGAAACAAGATCCACTAAATGCTGGGTAGGTATTTTTAGATTGGACACGTTTCGCTCGCATCTACATTTGCACAGGAATATTGTAATTGACATAGCCTTGTAAAGCATGACTGACAAGGGTCCTCGAACGGGCAGTTTAATAACTGTCATGGCACTAAAGGTAATTAAAAAAAGAGTGATGAAGAATAGGGATGAGGTCTAATAGCCCCGAGGCATTTAAATTTGCCATGGTCCTTAAAGCAATGAGAGAGACTGATGAGAATTAAGGGTTGGGGTCCTGATAATTCTGCTGGAAAGCAACTTTCAATTAATAAGTACTTTCACCTTTTTACATATCAAGAAAGTTGATCGGAACATCTTTATTTCTTTTAATTGCCTTGTGTTTAAGTGAGTTTAGCAATAGTTTCTTGATTACCCTTGTTCTTAAAACAACATTCATCATAAATTTAAACTTCCAAATAAAATCTAGAAAGTATAATACAAAAATGAAACTGTCTTACGATAAGGAAGAGATTTTATAATGAAATGAAGTTCTTTAAATGAAGACAAAATTCTATAAATAGCCATGCGTTTAGAAACTCTCCATCCACGTGACCAGAACGGAAACGAGGCATCGTTCGTTTCCACTGAAAGGCCTAGGCATGACCCGGGTCTTTCTACAAAGCTTATCTTCAATTTGTGATAAGAAAGATTATTAAATTTTAAGAGATGACACATAATGTAGATATCAAACAGATGATTAATTTCATATTGACCACTAATTTGATTTTCAACTAAGCGTGGGGGTCATACTGCTCAGGTTGTTTTGGTTACTGTGTCATATTAAGACAACACAAGTTGATAACATTAAGCTCGTTATAACACAATTACGCTGTATTTTTTACAAGAATGCGACAAAGTTGCATAATCTTCATTGTATTGAATGTTTGAATCGAGTAACAGGATATCACTCAGGCGCGTTGCTAGTCTTTGGCCATAAAAAAAACTGGTAAATGTTGGTATTTAATTGCGAGTCTTTCCGAGTCCTAAAAACGCTGCAAAAACCGTACTTAAAATGGGTGTAGGAGTTTCATGCCTCTGTGCGATTTGTTTCTTTTCCAACCTTCAGGTTTAAAAGCAAGATAGTAAGGCCATATTTGTTGATTATGTACTTTAAACTTGGGTATTGTCAGATTGCCTATATCATTACAATTTAGTGGCAAGTTTTGTTGTTGCTTGTAAAAAGGTTTTTAAAACAGAGCTATTGAAATGAAAAGGGGTGTCTGGGGCGGCTGTGTTGACACATTAACTTTAAAGCAATACCGTATTATAAAAATGTACCTTTTGTTTTTATAACTAGGGGACTCTTGCCCCCTGGGACCCCATGCAAAAGGCTCAGGCTTGAAAGCAAACAGTTATAAACATTATCATGCTTATACACTGCGTTTAATATAAAAGAGCAGACACTGTTAGTCTATCAGCTAATTTTTGGAGAGGAATAGTACGTCAGGAAATTAATACATTTTGCAACTTATAGCACAAAGCAATGATATGTTTTTTTTTCATTTATAACAATCCATGTCTAAAGTCTTCTAATTGATACAACTCTTTTCTTCCATCTTCAGCCTCCTCCCCTTCTCCCCATCAAAACAAAGTTGCTTTCATCACGTTTCATAGCTACTTTTCGTCTGGGATCAATTGTAAAAAATCATTAAAGGTATTGCTCTCTCTACTAACACTCTTTTATTAGGGTAAGGGGTGATATCAGCGTTATAAGCTGAGACACCACAGCACAATCAGTACAGCACTACTTTTTATAGGTGTACCAACAAATTTTGGCAGGGGCTGTAACAACATACTTGCGTTTCTTTAACTTCTTCTTCTTCAGGTGCCATGCCGTATAGCCTGGGCGATCATATCTTAAACAGGGGACTGTTAAAATGAATGTTTTGACGTTTTCCAAACTTGAGAAATTGTCTTTTCATGATCAGATATTTCAAAATGAAAACACGCGTACATATAGAAATATGATTAGATTCTTTTAGCCATAATACTAACTTCAATGGCAGCGGTGGGTTTTAGTTGGTGACGCCCAAAGATACAGATCAAAACAGTCATCTTTTCGATTCTTTTTCAACTATTTGCGGCAATTTAAAAATCAATTATACTCAAAAGCAATATCATTTACGGAGCTTTTATAGCCAGACATTTTGATTTTATCTTTGCAACATCAATGTAGAATATTTTTCCCACCTATTTTCAAACTAGTTCAATTATTATTATCTTTTATTCTCTTTATAAATTTCATTTCTTATCTCCTCAAACGTGTGGTCTAACATTATTCCTACTGACTAGAAGTTCTCTTGTTTTGATTCATAATCAACTAACACCGCCATCATTTGTAGCTACTCATCATCATTTTCTATCAGCCACGTTTACAAGAGAGTAACTACCTTTTTTAATACAGCCACTTTTGGTCCCTAACGGACCAAGACCAGTTCCGGGGCTGGACAGGTCATTAAAAGCATGGCATCAACTAATAGATACTGTCCGTAGTCTCACGTTTAAAGCAGAGCCAAAATTTCAGCGCAATACTAGTAAAAGAATGGGAAAAGAAAACTGAACTATATCCAAATATGAAAGAACTTCATAATTATCAATTCGAATTATAATACATAATACTACTCCGACAATTGGAGCCTTACATTCGCGCCCAATCTAACGCTTACACGAAAACGCAAAGTTACACGCGAAACAATCTAACTCGCAAGACAATCTTACACGCAAACGAAGGTCCTACAACATTTCAATTTTATTATTGTCGATAAAAAGTTGAGTTTTATGACAGACAGATGTTATTTTAAGGCACAGAGGAATGGTAATTGACTATATTCAAGAGTATGCTGATCAAAAGAAAATCGTCTCGAAGTGATTTGGAAAACTTTTAAGCACAACAAAAATGGCCTCTTTTGAGAACCTTTCACGTGTAGATCATATGAGATTGGCGTGCTCATTTTAAAATAAAACGCATATTTACAGGTAGAAATTAATGCCTCAATGCATATTAACATGTAGCCAAAAATAAGACTTGAATTTTTATTCTCAAAATGCGTCATTTTCATCATGAATACAAGAAATGTCAAACAAATAAGTCACAAAACGTCTCCGCTGATTTGCTGAACATAGATCTGTCCTCAAATAACTCATATTTTTGATATCATTATTAACGAATTGGCGACACGATTCGTAGTTTCTCAACGTGTACTTTAAATCATATGAAACTGAAATGAAACTGAACTGTGCGTGTGAGGCACGTTAACAGATCCACGAAAACGAATCCACGAGCACGAATGCATCCACGATAAATTTGAACGAAAGTTACCCTTGGAAAATGATCTGAACGAAATGATCTCCCAAAACGGAGACGCAAGACAAGAAAGAATCAGAAAGAACTACAAAGATAAACACGAATGAACCATGAAAACAATATAATCAAAACGTCCACAAAAATGATACAAGAATTGATGCACGTGACTTGTTCCCAACACACAAACGAGAGCAGAAAGCATGGCAATGTCTTGCAGACAACAGCGCCACGAAAACGGGCCACTGGTGGCAGATCCTTGAAAACGGACAACCATGGACCGATCAATGTCAGTTTAACTGGAATCAACAGGACAATTCATCATGAGGAAGGTGCACAAGAATGACAAAAAGGAACGGGAGACGTTGCTTCGTCTGCCAACCTCGCATATCTTATTCCGTCATTTCTTCAACGAATGGTTCTGGAAGTTTGAAGCGATGTGACAGGCACTCATTCTTTTGTCACTCTAAGCATCAGTCACCCAAACATCTGTGACTCTCTCAAATAATACCTTCACATTTCCCTTCAAGACTGAGTTTAAAAACTGGCATAATTGGGCATCAGTATGGATCACAGTGTCCTGGTATTCCGCGCATACAACTACATGTTTCCCTTGGAAATGCTGGCAGCGGCATCGGGGGACTGAGGTAACTGCATTCCATCACCGGGTACCTGAGGTGTACATGTGGTTCGTAATGATGGTGGAGGAAAGATGGGAGGTGACTCAATGCCGGGTAGCGTGACAATCCCTCTGGAACCATTTCATTTGGCTGGCACGTAGGCCCATTCACATCCTGACCTGGGTTTTGCTTCTTCCATTTTGTTCTTCTGTTTTGAAACCAAATTTTAACCTGAGTCTCGCTTAACCCAAGACTCAACGCCAGATTAAGTCTTTCGCAAACCGATAAATATCGAGTCGTTCGAAATTTGTTTTCTAGAGCTACAAGTTGTTCGTAAGTAAACGCAGTTCGAATCCGACGTGGTTTGGCTATTTTCATATCACTATCTTTCGATTTCTTTACGTATCTATCGAGACTGGAGTCGCTTGGCCTTCTGCCTTTCTCCATGACTTGTAGCACAGTGCTGTATAGCATTGACTTTTGATAGGAATGCGGAGACGATCTATCATCTGCCGAATGAAGATAAAAATATTAAAAATGAAAATAATTGACAGGAAAAATGAAATTAAAAAATATGAAAAATGAAAGTAAAGGTTTCAAAACACGCAAAAACACTATTAAAAAGGAACGGATCTGTGATTTCTGTTCATGTCTGAAAAACTGATTTTAGGAAAAGCAAAAAATTAAAACAGCTAGACACCATGTGTTAATATGTGATGATCATAAACTACATATAACTCGAAATAAAAACTGAACTCCAAACTCAATCAAACCTGGATGGTATCAAATTTAATGCAAAAACAATTTCTAAACAGAACCAAATATTTGGCGAAACAAAAAGTTAGTATTGAACTTTCAACAGAGCAAAGCAATAGAACAACACAGTTCAGAGAACTAAAAAAGAACAAACATTTAAAACGAATGCAACACAAACATAAACAAACAAAATGTAACAACTCTAGCTCCAACTAGTAAACAACTGAACGTAACTCTGTTATCAACAGGATAAAAATTCAATGAGCAACAAACTACAGACAGAAGAAAACTCTAAATTTAAAAATTTTTAACGATCTGAATCAACGAACAAAACTTTATCAACAACATGATCTGAAAGCAGCAAACACTCAATTTGATGAAACTTGAAACAGAAAAAGGTCAAAACATGGGTATTTCTGTAACATAGCCAAAGAGTGAAGGTGTAATGAGGAAAGAATTCTGAACCTATTTTAAAGTTGGAGATAAGCAGCTAAAATCTCTATTGTTGGAAAAGCGAAAACAAATTCAAAACCATTAGAGAAATCAAAATAAAATGCAGATAACATTATGAGGACCGTGGAAAAAAGCAGAATTGAGTTAAAAACAGGATATAAATGTCGTGAGTTATATTGAGGCTATTAAGACATTTCAGGCCGGTTTTGATTGGCCACAAACGCATTCCAATTAATTTTTTTGTGGAAACATTGGTCAAAGTCTGGTTTATCCATAAATTTGAAGGTGAGGTGGGGAAGGGAATTTCTGTAAAAGGTTGCAGGGGAGTTTGTAATCTATGATGCTGTCAAGTTAACATGTGGAACATGAAGTGCCAATTTTAGAAATTGAGACATGAATTTATGGATGCAAATTGCCATTAGCGAGAGAACTGAGACCTAAATTACTCAGACTTTTCCAAAACAAGAAACATCCTTGGGCCAAACAATGTTTCTCACATTCGTATGTACCTTCGCATTAAGATGGCCTAAGCATGGCGGAAGATGAATCAAATTCTATGAAAGCTTTTCGGCCAAAAAAATATAAACTGAAAATTCATCGATTTGTTGTCGGTTAGCGTTGATTCTTTGTCACTTTAAAGCCAAAAAAAATTCCTTGTTTGAAATTATTTGGATCTTTTTAGTATATTCATGCATGATAGAATACTCTAATTAGATTCGTTTACTTATATGTATGCCCCCTATAAAGTATCTATCTAGCGGGGGGGGGGGCTGCCTGGCCTAAAAAAGGAAAAATGAAAAACGGGTTAGTGAGAATTTGGTGTCCCTATGAAACTTTCTTGGGCTTAACGTTACAACTTAATACAATAAAATAATTTTGCTAGAGGAAAACAGAAATCAAAAAGCAATTGTAGTGAAAAAGGAAAGCATGTAAAAAATCATTTAATTATAGATTTCAATCACTAAGGAAGAGGTTTCTAATAAAATAAGATCTTATCAATCCTTATAAGGAGTTCCTAAATAAATATGGGTACTATTTGTTCATAATTTTCTTGCCTAAAACAAACTACCATGTTACCTGTTTATAAAAAGATTATTCTTGCTTTCATGTTAACCCAAATACATATTTTATCAAGTCCTTATGAATATCATCAAGGAAAAATCAATGCAAAGGAATTTCTAAAATAAGGCTAATAAAATGATATAAAAACGTTTGCATTTAGACCAAAAATGTATCCATTGTTTAAAGTTTCGCATAAAAGGCCCGCTTTTTGTGGTGGTCATAAAATTCAATAAAATTTGCATAGTCCTGAAAAATCAGATTTTTTCGGTTCAGTCTTTTCGGCGTGCTAGATCAACGGCAGAGAGGCACTCATGAACAACGTGAGAGGAAATGTTAGAGGAAGCCTTGAAAAGGGCAAAAACAGTCGAAATATTATGAAATAAAGTCAGAAAATAATAATGTATCTTATTTCGACGCATTCGGGCAAGTAAAGGCAACAATTATGTTAAAACTTGACGAAAAAATATACAGATAAGAATTAAATGGGGCACGGAAACTTAAAAAATATCAGAAAATAGGGAAATGCTTCATAAGACTGCTCAGGCGTCATGCATCGTGGGGAAAACTAGGGTATATTATCATACTCACTTATTTTCAAGTGGCCCGCTAGTGTGGGCCAGATTAGCATACTTATATTTTAGGCAAAAATTTATGTAGTCTGCTAGGGTCCGAGAAAAGGGTGGATGACCAGAAAATCATAAGAGAATAATGCATACATTTTGCTACGAAAGTAGAACAGCTTCAAATATCTTGAAGGTGTCTTGAAATATCTGTAACAATTTGTAGAAACTCGTGTAATATCATTAGCGAGGATTTTTGTTTCAATTCAATTAATTTTTGTTACCCTAGGGTATGCAAGGATACAAATATAAAACTCGGGAACAACGTGCTGGGAAAAAAAGACCCAGAGAATGCATTTTATATCAAACAATCGTGTCTGCATTTTTCTTCGAAAGAGTACAAGTTCGACAAAAAATATAAAATATTTTGAAACATCAACAAAAATGGCACCGTTTTCTACAAACTGAGTCATTTTCAACTATTTTCCAGAGCATGTAAACTTCAGGTGCATAAGAAAAATCATTGGTTTCTGGGGTACTTGGCAAATAAAAATCAGTAAACGTTAGGTTGTACTTTTTTAGGCTTATCAGAAGTAATCAAACGAGGTAATCAAGATGAAATGGAAATCAGAAAAAATTGGGAAGGGTCCTAGTGTATCTGACCCGATGAAAGGCAAAGAAGAAGGCTGTCATTAGAATATTTATAGGGAGCAAAAGTGGGGGTTCATTGAGAAAAGGACTCGAGTTTGTAATAACAGAGATACCAAGTAACTGACTGAATAATTAGTATTGGGGGGAAAAGGCGAAACTTAGTCTAACTAAAGTACTTTATCCACGGGACACTCAAAAGAGTAATAAATATAAGGAAATGAGAGATGCAATACATTCAAGAATGCTGAAGATGTTTTCGCTTTTCCATGCCATTTTCGAAGCTTAGCAATGTAATACAATTACTCTTATTTAATAGAAACTTTGAATTATTAGCAATGAAAATGTTACGAAAATTAAATTTGAATTGAATAAAAAGCAATAAAACGTACCTTTTGTAGTTTCGTAATCTTTTTCGCTGAAAACATCACTATCAGATGAAAATTCTTCTATTTCGTTATACTCTGCCGCTTCTGTTTTGTCATTCATATCATCATTCTCCAATCTAGTCTTATAATCATCATCTTTCTTTTTCTCTTCTTCCACGCTTTTTCTGTCAATAACCTTCGATGTATCATTCTTGCTACTTTTGCTAAAAGTCACGTTGCCAAGTAGGGCGTCAATGCTGAAATTACTCATTCCAGAAATCGCAAATACCAAGACCAGAATCGGTGGTGTTGGAGGGATTCCAAGAAAGTAAAGTTAAAAGTTAGCACATTGAATAGTCTTTAGAGATAAACCAGCAATTCAGTGTTGTCTACTTTTCTATCTTCAAGCTTGTAAATTATCTTTCATTTGTCCAGACGTTGATGAAACAAAACGAGCATTGAAAAAACCAAAGAAATGGGGGTGAGCAATGATGCAATGTTTTCCACCGCGTGCAAAAGAATCAGACGATACTCCTCTGTAAGATTGTTTTTTGCTTGGTTTTCTTTCTCGAATCACTTTACATTGAACTGAAAGCTAAAAGATCTTCCACTGGAAAGGTTACGAACTGACCTGGTGTTCAAGCTGAAGTTTCAGGTAAGCAGCAAATCTGAGACCAGTTGATGTAGATTGGAAACCCACGATCTTTGGATCCTTGGAAATCCACGATCTTTGGATTCAGCCGAATTAAGATTTCTTGTGATAAGACTCTTGCTCCCGAATTCTTCAATCCAACCTTATTAAGAATTAATCCAACTAGAAGAATGATAATCTGTTAAGTATACAAATCCCTTTAAACGAAGACGCACAGCGCTGCTAGAGCTCAGATCTGATCTACCATCCAGCCACAACTAACAACTCCACACTGCACTCACGCTTTTTATCCACTGCACGATGCTGCGTATCAAGAAAACTTTTCGTGTCAATTGCTTAGCCAATTAACTTCAATGTTCTACCAATGTTGGTGGTAATTTGCCCGTGTCTATGTTATCTATGCATTGTACATGCGGCGTTTCTAATGACCCATTAAAAGATTAACGTTTTCAAATAACATTCGACCATGGAAATTCAATGATACAACAGCTTTTCGTCATCCTCCTCCAGGGCATCCTCCGCATCTTCACGTGTCTCCAGCACATCGAAAGTTCAACGAGATAACTGCTTCTACACCAAGAGATCGCGCGGGGACACACGCATTGTCTATTCGGTACGCCCGCTTGTATTTGGTGGGCATAAATGGAAGATTAACCTTAGAAGAGGGAGCAAATGTGTTGCCCCTAAATTTGTCTCCTAAATTCAGGCTGTGTATTAATAAAGACATATACGTGTCCTTTCTAAATTGCGTGAAAAATTAAATTTCCTTCTGAGAAGGTTGGTCAACTTTTAAAAGGTACTGATATCAACACTTGTATTGATAATAGTGATGATAATAGTGATGATGATGCTAATATTATGGTATCGATATTTACAAGATTATATTGATAATAATGTGAATCTACAAAGTAATATTCAATGTAGCGTAATGATATCACAATAATATCATATACAAAGGTACTAATATCAAACATGGAATAATATTGGTATTATAAATGATGATGTATGCGTGAAAGTGCAATACTGATAGTGATATTAATGATAGTATTGAGGTTGGCATCAATATCAGAAAATATCGATGAAGATAGTAGCAAGGGCGTTGGTACTAATGTTGTAGAGATGTTAAGACTAGTATGTTGATCAATATCATGTTGTTATCGACACTAAGACTATTATTTATAATGATTATGACGGGCTAAAGTCCTTGATATTGATAAAGATATTGATTGTTACATTGAAATTAGCATAAATATGATCAATAATAACACAAGTACCGATATTGTTAATGGTGATTTGCAGAAAAATATTCCGATGATAATATCGATGGTTGATATCATCATGATATCACATAAATTGATACAGGTACTCATATTGGTACTGGTAGTAATAATGATGATATTGACTGTGATGATGATGATGGGATAATGGAGGATGAAAATAATATATAATATATTGAAACAAATACTACTGTTGTTGGTGATAGTTTCATAATAATAACTGCGTTGAGCTGGAATCAATACTATATGATTTGATACTGATACTAAAACTGATATTGACAAGATATCAATACAGATATCACATCAACTGATAGCGATATCTGATTGGTCACAGCAGGGGAATCCCCGTTAGAATACCAAGATCCCATTGGCTGAAAGATGCAATGTGTTGTTCTTATCGTATTACCAGTCGAGCAAGACTTCTAGAAACTGCAAAATTCGTTCTAAATACAGTACAGATGTTAATGATTATGGTTCCAATGGAACTGGTACATAAGTTTGTTTCAGGGACTGCAAATCTCATGGAGTGCTGATGTAGTGGAGTACGTGTTTCTCATGCGAGTCAAAATAAGTCATACAGTGCTCAAAACATGCCTCATGTTTACTATCTGTACATCATGACTTGCACATATTTATTAACTGTACATCTGCCGAGTCTTCCAATATGACTTGTTATATTCCCTAAAAAGAAGTGCGTCCCCTGCAGTGTATTTAGAAATACCCTACTAGATAACCCAAAGCACACAGAGGTAACTCCTCATCAAATTATGACATATCCCCACAATAATGAACACTAATTTAGACATTACATAACAACCACAGAAGACAAGACTATTTGAAATCAAATAGCGATTTTGGCATTGAAAACAATCAGCTGGCTCTAAACACATCGAATAGAGCTACACCCTTTACCTATATTCTGGAGAACTTTCATTTGTTCTAGACATGTTTATGTCTGCTTCCATGGGTGTAAATGATGGAGAATACAATCAACAACTCGTTCTATTGACATTGAATTTTCTGGTACGAAAAGAGCGGAGAAGAGGACGCCAGGTTGTCTGGACGAGTATTAAAAGACACTCGTCAAAGTGGATAGGTTTGATAATATTTAATAGTTCTACATTAGCATTATCTGTCCAAGAGATAAGACCAGTCGAATCTAAGTGGTCGATTCATGAAAACAATTGTACACTCTATTTGTAAAACATGCATAGGAAACGATAATAAAATACTCTTTGTCTGATAAACACACATGGATTGAAATAAAAAGTCACGAATTGATTCGATCGGATTTTGACTCGAGGCAAAGATTGTGTGCTTATCATGTTATTAAGCCATGATAATCGATTAAATTAACTGTAAGTTGAGTAAAACGCATCTATTAATGTAAGCACTAAAACAACGGACACTTTGGCTCATTTTCAAATAGAGTTTATATTAATTGGTTTATCACATCGAATCAACGGAGACTTTCACAGGAGTGATGTGTGTGAACGGAAAACTAACGGACAGCAACATTGATCCTGTTTTACCGGACATTTTGTAACTAATGGACACATTCGAAGCAGAGGTTAATACAAGTTACGTATACCTAAGTTAACTGAAGGAAAGATTAGCGGACAGCAACGGCATACCAAAAATTAATGGACACTTTTTATCTGAAGGACACTTTCACTGCAGTGACGGCTACGTTTTAAAATAATTCAACTAGCCCACTTTATCGGGCAATGTAGGGACAGCAACACCGAACCTAAGTTTACGGACACCTAATCAATGGACACCTAGTCAACGGAAGATGTTTTTGTACAGACATTTGAAGCAGAATGCAAGGCTGAATAGAACAGTAATACAGTGACTAAATGCAACACTGGCGGACAGCAAACCATACTTACTAAGCAACGGACAGTTTGAAAACGCGGACAGATCAATTTGCAAAGAATGCAGCGGATGTTCTCATGACTGGTACAACACGAATGCCTTACGATGATTGATAAGGCATCATGCAAAACCATAATATCTCTTTGGCCTATGCATTTGTAGCATATACCACAACCCAGCTATATCCAGGTGGATACAAAAGAGACAAAAAGATTTTACTAAATCCGCGCCTAGCTTTGACAAATCCAGTTCGGAACCAATTCACTCATCCTTACAGAAGGCTCCATGTAGTCAAGATGATCTTTAACGAACGAAAATAGCAAGTTTTCAAAGTCTTTTTGAGTTGATTAATCTTTGGTGACAAATCTCACTTTTACAAAATCAGAAACATAAAGTATAGGGAATATATGGTGGTAAATCTGGCTGGATCTTCGGCTAAAAGGCCACCCACGATCGCCTTAAAGCCCAAAGATCTTTATTTGGCATAGGTCACATTTACACTGACATTACCATTTGATATTGGGCCTATTCGAAAAACCTATAGGTCTGGTAGTTATTACAAAGGATTGCTGTAAAAGTGCTATTTAATTTGTGTTTATATTAAGTTACTACCAGTTAAGTTTACAGTCTAAATTAAAATTGCATTTTAATGTCGAAATTTCAAAACTTTATCGGAGATTATGCCTATCAAGTTTGGGGAATACCCAATTTATCGAACTTTACCCATATCGAAATTGTTTGGAAACAGCTCTAGACATTGCGTAACATGAATGGTAATTTGAAACAGGGTGTTGCAGCATGTTTCATGAAAATAGTAAAATGGTTTCAATTTGTTGCATGGTGTTGCATGTTGTTGCACCATCAATCTCTGGGACATTCTAAGATACTCCGCCATTACTACAACCAAATGTTACCTTTAAATTGCTGACAATTTTGTCGCAATGATGAATAACGAGCCCTTATTCCATCCAGAAGCAAAAAGAATGAAAAAAATAACTAAAAAACAATCGCAGAGGAAAACATTTCGATGCCCTTCTGAATGACACAAAGCCACGTTTCTTTGAGAACGGCCGCCAAAAATGTTGAAATCTTAGGCCAAGAGGTTTAATAATTTTCAGATGGAAAATTCTGCCTAGGCTGTGATTTCACTCTTGACTCTTTACGGTTGAACGAAATGATTTTCCCAACACTATAGTTGAGCATTTCAGTTCCAATGACCATCGTCTGGTCAGCTTGAGTTTTAAATAACTCAAATTGAAAGATAATTTGGCCTTCGTCAACTTGGAGACCAAAAAAGATAACAAGAAAAGCAAAAGGTGAATCTCATCGATAATCATCGCTATTAAGGTGTCAGCCACAAAACCTGGTCCAACCCTCAACTTCTCCATCTACGATTACAAAATAATCACACCAAACATTAACAACAGTGACAATACAGTAACACAAGCTAACAAATGGAGGCCACTAATACCAAGGGAGATAAAAAGGTCTCCTGCAAAAGCTCGTCGCTTACTGAAAGCGTATCTTGGTACAATGGGATGCAATCATGAGATTCTACAAAGCGGAAAGAGTTATGTTGTGAGCAGCATAGAAGGACCACGCCCATAACCACGCCCTTCACGTTTTCTTCCGTTGGAAAATAACGAATTATCCGCCTTTTGGACACAAGTTTCGAGAAACGATGATATATGACTGTTCAAATGGGAAGCCTTTAAAGATCAAAGATCTTGAATAACGAAACAAGCGTGAATTCTATCATCACAGTCTAGTTTCAGCTGATTTCAAAAATCTCCTCCACATCGTCTACCAATCCAAATGCACCAAACCAACCAAAGGCTAAAGCGTAACGAAATCAATGAACCTCGTTCTGCGCCTTCTGCGAGCTGAGCCCCTGCACAGGAGATTTTGCAAACATGATTCATAAGGGAAAATCAAACATTGAAGCAATTGGGAAAGGTCTACAAGTCCAGTGTTACCCCTGTAGTGATATCATTATCAAGTGAAATCTGTTCTAGTCTAAATCTCTTTCTGTATTGCCTGTACTGGGTTTTGTTTCTGAAATTGTTGTAGGTGTTGAGAATATGGCAATCATGTTGAAAAGAGTGTTTTAAGTATTTGCTAAGAAAAAAGTGACTGGTTAAAGATCTTTTGGAGAAGCAGGGAGCAAAAATAAGAACAAACGTGCTTGTTTGAACCCGATTTGCCCAGAATTATTTATCGGATTTGTGATTCTGTCATAATCTGTCCTCCGTGAATTTCCCCCTGTTGTAGAATTCGCTGAAAAAAGTTCTGATTCGCTTCAAACGCAACGAAGATAAGAGAGACGCCTTTAGTATGGGAATGGATTAGCTTTAGCGTCCATATGGCAAAAAACGGTATGACGATTATCTAATTAGCGAGAAGATATATTCGAATAGGCTTTTAGGTTGAAACTTGGATTAAATTAGATCGCCATTAGAATCTTTAGAAAAACATTTTTAATCGGATACGGTGACACAAAATGACTGTGGCAATGTGTGGATTAATGTCCATAAACAGTCTTGATAGCTTAGGATAGCAAAAATATACATTGAAGAACAGTGAGGCCAATCTTTTGTAATGAATGGAGAGTTACAAAGCGAACAGAATATAAAGATGGGAAGATGGCTCAGCACTGCCCAGGCCTTTAGGTTTAAATTTGTTCAGGTTTCCCCCCAAAAAAAAATAAGCAGAAAGTTGTTTGGATATGATGTTTAAAATTCTATCACCTTGATGACCGCCTGTCAGTGAAACGTGACCTTCTCAAAAATCAATTCCAATGAGATGGTTAAATAACTAGCTAGTTTATTACTAAAGATAGTCCTTGCTTCAGTTATGGGGGCAATGTAACCAACCGTAAGCCAAACCCTACTTCTGGGCTAACACTTACTTCAACCCCCGTCGAAGCCCCAATCATAACCTTGAAATAACACTCGCTGATGCATTCACTCATTTCATTTCATTTTTTTGTCATTTAGGCATGGTAGCCCCTTCCAATCTATTCAGATTGCTTTTCAGGGGACCGTGCTAAAAGTATTTATTCAATTACATTATTTGAATTTAAATCTTTTCTTAAAATTAGCAAGGGAGGGCGCTTGCTTAACATTAAAGTCAAGCTTGTTCCAAAACTTCACACACCGAAAGGATAACATGGACTCTTACCATAATACCACGAAACTAGACCATCCCAAAGGGAAATAGAAAACTAGTAACACGTTAGTTTATTGTGAGAAATCACCAACAATCACTGTTTTTATAAATTATTTCATTGATAAAATGCTAAATTAAACAAACAAACTAAGTGATGGTTGGGAGTAAGCACCAAGCTTGTGAAAATTCACACGAATCGAAACAGTTAAATCGGGACCTTGCTGATTCCAAAACAAGAAATATTTTGATAAAAATCCCCATTACTCATTAGCAATGCGTGAGAAATTTATCAATGCTCGCATTCCCAGAGGAATGTCAACTTAATTAATCAGAAGAGAAACAAGAAAACCATCTTTTGAATAAAGATGCTTCGGAATTTCAAAATGAAGGAATTAGCCACCTCTCTTTACGGTATTACCAAGGATAAATATAATGCAGTTTTTGAAGATAAATCTTCAAATAAAAGCCTTACATCGTCGAGAATTGAAAGCACTTTTCATCCGACACTCAACAGGGCACGTGGCGATTTGTGATGTCATCAAGGGCCGAAAACAACAAGCGCAAAAAAGACCATGAGCGTGGTTGTTTTGACATTAATTTTTGATTTGCAACTGATAATTCCAATTCGACTTTTGGCCACATTACCCGGCGTCTTTATGACGAGAGTCGAATAAAAAACGAACTTACATGATGTTATATTATGCTTGCGATTTTTTATATAAATTATAGAATGTTCCGCTTATTTCCCGGGTGCATCTAGAGGCTTCTCCTGCAATGGGGCAAGGAGACGAAACAGTAACAAAATAAATAAATAAAGCATTGTTCTGAGTGCAAGAAGGGTTATTGCTCCATTAGCTCCTTGCTGAAAGGGTGGCAGGGTTCCTTAAAAAGCAAAAAATTGTTAGTAGAGCTGTTTTTGAATTGCATCAGCAAAATCCCACGGTCTCTCATTACACTACATGTCACGTTACGTGAGACCAAGAAGAAAAAGCTGTTAGCCGTCAAAATACAAGAAATTCGTGAACCAAACAGTTTGAATTGATAGTTTCACAGTTGATGCCTAATGTGAAGCAATGTGAACGATAAAAAAGTTTAAGGTTACCATCAGACCCAGCTGATATCGGAAATACATAATGATGGCCAAATAGATCACGTTAGGTTTAAAACAATTAACCTTTGAACAAGGCAGCTAGATTTCTCATGGCTCTTTCATGACTATAGTCATAAAAAACCGGTTAAGCAAAATAAGTAAATCTTAAGTTAACCGGGCAAAACTTCTTGAGAGACTTATTCTCATTCATTTGTTCGTTCGTTCGTTCTTTCGATCGATCGTTCGTTCGTTCGTTCGTTCGTTCGTTCGTTCGTTCGTTCGTTCGTTCGTTCGTTCGTTCGTTCGTTCGTTCGTTCGTTCGTTGGATATTTCTAAGAATATATGCCTGTGCGCAATTAATTATGATAACACTTTTAGTTGATAGGAAAGATAAAGGCAAGTAAACCAACCAAGGAATAGTGAAAGTAAACACGCAAGCAGGCAAGCATGTAGGCAAGCAGAAAAGCAAGCAAGCAAGCAGCCGGGCTAGCTTTCAAATATGCAAAGACAGTACTTAGCACTTAAGATTGAGGTTTTGCAGCAGCTATTAAGCTTATCTGGTACTAATTCCTTTCTTGTAAATAAACATTTTTAGACGAGGAAGGACAGTCTATGGAGTGTGCTTTGTGACATCTGGTTGGAGCTAACAATCTCAAGATCAACAATACCATACCTATACCAAGTTGATGCCAGCGGCGTTTCACAACTCACATTCATTCTTCAAGCACAAAAATAAATCACAGTGGTTACTGTGGAGACCAAAGGATGTCCAGGGTGATTAGGCATAGATTAGACCAGCCAGTATCAAAAAAGGAACAAAAATGCCGTTGTTTACATAGCAAAAAAGAAAATTCATACCTCGAATGTTGATATAAAGTTGTGTGCATTCGCCTGCTTTGCAGCCTCTATGATCTGAAAACAATAAAAAACTTTGTGACAGAAAAGTGCTGATGAGGATTTTAAGGTTCAATTAATCTTTCATATCTTATCAATGAGAGACGATAACGGATGTGTCAACACGGTAATAGCCCACAGGAAGCTATCGGTTTTCAGATTATAAAATGTAAAAATTTTCAATAAAAGTAAAGATAATATTTATTCAAATTAGGTTTGGCAACCAGGCCATTGCATCTTTAAGGCTACTTTTGTTCGACAGACATTGTCCACTCAATCTTTGTTCCATTCAATTGTCACTTGTCACTGAGTGATGTCACAAATTTCCCTTCAACATGGCCACCCATCAGTCTAGAGAGGTCAGTTTCCAGAGGAAGGTGATATGACATTTCTAGATTATTCTAAAAATCTTGCAAACTATTCTGTTTGCTCATCCAAAATTATCGAGAATTTTTTATCATCAACCTTATGAATCTAGTGTGAGAAGAACATACCTCCTCCTCTGTGGCATCTTTCCCGTATGCGATATTATCGGCAATGGTGGTCGCAAAGAGAACTGGTTCTTGGTTTACGATTGAAATCTTTGATCTTAGCCAATCGAGATTAACATCTTTCAATCTTAGATTTCCTTTAAAAAAAGGAGAAGCAAATTATTGAATCTAAATAAATAAAAGCAATCTACAGAATTATTTGCAGTCAGATTGCAATCGAGATTACCATCTTTTAATCCTAGATTTCCATTTCAAAAAGACAATAGAATTGAATCTAAATATATCTAAAGCAATCTATAGACTCGCTTGCAATCGGACTGCAATCGAGATTAACATCTTCCAATCCTAGATTTCCTTTTCAAAAATATAAAAATATTATTGAATCCAATATCATCTTATTGATATCCAAGCTACATACCAATAGAAATAGAACCTTGAATTGGATCATAAAACCTTTCTATCATGCTAATTATTGTACTTTTGCCACCTCCTGATGGTCCAACTAACGCAACAGTCTCGCCTGGTTTCAACGAAAAATTGATTCCCTGTAAGGAAAAATATCAAAGTTATTAAAACTCATGATTACTGCTTTAAAATTGCACGTTTTGGATGTATCTTGAGTTTGTAGCTATGCACACGCAGTTCAGTCTAACTGAATAAAATGCATGCTACTATTTTTTGCATTGATATTTTGAGTGATTTTATTTCCATCAATCTAGAATAAAGCTCGTTGTAGCTAAAATCTTAGCTCCTCTTTTGGATTACGACGTAATCCATTCCGTTTATTTTTCAGATCTTTGAAAACGTAGTCTCGATCTAAGGTTGATGACAAGAACGGCACCAAAGAGAGACGTTTCAACGTTGGTATAGTTTCTTCATTGCAATCGACTAAACATATTAAATTTGAAACCCTGGACTAAGACAGGATATATAAAATATATAAGCATGTTGTAATTCAAATAAGACCGTGTAGAACGTTTTGGGTCTTACTAGAGATATTTATATCGAATTCAATGAAGAAAACGTCAGATGAAAAAGTGTTTTTCAGTATATAAAAATTATGATTCCACATTTTTGAGCAATTTTAATCTAGTTTATCATTTCATACTACTGCTTCTTTTGTTTAGATTATTCGGCCTCTCTAGCGGCTGTGGGACACACACAATAATCTAGTTTATACAAGATTTAAAATCATTTTAGACTTATTATTTTTAAACTCGAAAAATTTAGTTTCGATACCTTTAATACGTCGGTGTCAGGACGTGTTGGATAACGGAAGAAAACATCATTGAAGTTGAGTTCAGCTGAAAGAAAGATTTAAAAAGAGTGGATGAGTAATGAAGGCTTGTATAAGTTAAGCATTAAGTGATTTGAGCTTAAGAATGAACTTTGAGCAACTCAGTAGAATTAAAACATTAAGCGCTGGGTAGATATGCAGATAAATAGATGGTTATATTTCACCTCCTTGCAGGGATTGCAACGTCATGTCTCCTGATTTTATTTCAGCATCGCGATCAAACAGCTCGAAAATTCTGGTCGAAGCACCAACTGCCTGAAAGGGAACAGAAACTTTGGAAAAGATGTTGTAAAAGAACCTTGGCAGCTCTAAAAAAATTCCTGAATGTTAGGACATAAAGTTCCAGTTATAGTTGATACACTGTTCGTTGAACGCAACAGAAAATGAAATATGTTCGAAATAACGGTTGTACACACTTAAGTTCGGGAAATGAAGATGGAATTTTAGAAATACAAGTAACGGAACTAATAAAGGATTGCAGTAACTTAAATGATGTCTCTCGTTCATGATTCAATGAGTAGAGTAATGGCAAAGAGGCGTCATCAGCTAGAAATGATCTGCCACTGGTCCACAACACAGCTTCCATGTGATCAAAAATCAAATAGAACTTAAATGAGACCACAAAATCCTTGTGTAGGTCATTAAAAGCGATACGATGCACGTGTTCAGTGCTGGCACCACCATAGCATTGTAGTAGGAAAATTATGACGTCAATGGCTATAACCTTTCCTTTAATCCTCATACAAAACATCTTAACGTATTGTTAGTGTCCTATTGGTCTTTAATGATCTTTTATACGCTGTGGAGTTATATTTACATACCTTCATAAAATCACCGTACAATGAAGACAAGAATGCGAATGCCATTGCAACGTTCAAAGTGTACAACATGAAAGCTGTTAGGAAAAAGTGCAACTTTTTAATTTGGAGCATTGAAACTTGACAATTCAAACAAGTCAAAATATGGATAATTTGAGGAATGAATGGCTATCGTTGTTAGGGCAGACTTGTTGCAACGAGAAAATATAAATGAATAAGAAGTATCTGACGATGGAAAAAGTGTGGAACAAGAAATAATATGATATCAGTTTTTCTCTGAAGAAGTCCTGTTTCATAAGTTCGCATTTCTCTCCCATAATTACGAACATGTTGTAGAAAACAGAAGAGAGTTATAAAATGGAAATTTACATGTCAGAGTTCCAACAGTCATGTCACCAATGTGAACAAGTTTACCACCGTACCATAAAACCAAAACTATCGCACCCTGAAATTGAAACATAAAGCTGCGTGATGTTTTGAAACTAAGGAAATGGTATCCCTGAAAATTTTTTTTGGACTGGAGACCGAAATTCTGCACTGACTTTTTGACAAACCGAAAGAATAATCTTCTTGCAATTTATTTACATTTGCAAACTTTCCTTGACTCATATCCTATGTATACTGATTAAGATATCCCTTCATCATCAATCACTCAATCTCAACGATCATTTAATTTCATTGATCATTCACTCCATCACTCAATCGATTACTTAATCACTTAATCATCCAATCAATCGTTCAATATCTGCCAATCAATGCTTAACTATCTAATTGCTTTAGATAGTACTTAACAACAATGTAAGAATTGAGACTAACCTGAGCGAAAATTGCCATTGTTGCATTCCAAGCACCTTAAAGAAGAATGAGAAGATTTCAAAAACATGAAAAGAATATCAAATATCTTATAAATATCCAAGAAAAGTTGTAACAACTTTGGAAGTAAAAAGGCAAAGATTTTATAAATTTACTGACCTGATGCAAGAGCTAGGGTCGCTCCAACATTGTAACTATTTTCAATATCATTTCCATACAATTTCGATGCCTTCTTCTCCTGCGAGAATGATTTCACTGTCCGAACGTTGCCAATTGACTCCTCCGCATTAGTAGATGCATCGGCTAATTTGTCTTGAAACTTCTTTGTCATATCTCTCACGTAGGAACCTGAAGGTATATTACTTTTATCATATACAAAACGCTAAGACAGAACCAGAGTAGATTTCCTTCTAAACTGTGTAGATTATCATAACAACAATTCCTGATTCTTTCAATAACTTTATCATTGTTAGTTTCACCTCTGCCGCATCCACAAAAGAATTTAAAAAGGAAGCCAGCTGCAAAAACAAAGCATAAAAACATAGACAATCTCATTAATGAGACAATCTTACCGTATCTTTGAGCACCGATTGCAACTATTGGCACAACTGCAAGCAGAACTCCGGTCAATTTAGGGCTGACAGCAAACATAATGGCCAATGAACCAATGATTTGAAGCAAATAGCGAACCAACATTGAAATGTTCACCTGCAAGAAGAAACAGTTGCAAGTCTCGTTCCAGTTGAATTTGATCAATCTAATACTGGCAAAGCTTCTGTGTAAGAAGGTAACAGAAGAACTTAAGTGGAGGGCATCCAGGCCTTGTGATGAAAGGTGCTCCATCAAGTGCACCTTGAATTATGCAAGAAGGGTGATACATCAAGCTCTAAAATTAACAAGTTGCTTGGATATGAATCTGGTCCATAAGTAATAGAATCTTTTCTAAATTACTGTTACGGCAACAGTAAACATATATAAAATGTCCCTGGCTTACAGAGGCAAGGCCTGGAAATCATTATATCTAGGGAACATCTTTAGGAAATTGTGCTCAAATAAACAACCGACGAATTAGAACTACGACAAATAACATAATTTCAGCAATTTATGTTGACATGATAGATATCATTAGTTGCTTGACATAAATCATTTATTTAAGAAACTTTAAGACTTAAACAAATGCACAGTATCTTTACTTAAGCATTGTATCTCCACTAATCAAGGTGACGTTGTCTCAAAAACTTAGAAAAAACACATACTGTTACAGCATTTTGAATGACTTGAGAATCAGATGACAACCGGTTCATTAACTCTCCAGTTCTAAACAAGAAAGTTGTAAAATTAATTTTTATAGTTCCTTGGGTATAATCTTAAAGGTTTATCATATTGTCTTTACTTAAAAGTTTATCTTGAAATGGAAAAGATCAATCAGATGGTAAAATCACTTATCAAATAAGTAGAATAACATCATCTGGTGCAAAAAGCACATCAAATTAACCATCTTGATATATTCAAATCAATTATCAAGGTAAAATTGTATGAATTGATCAAATTGCATTGAATGCAACATCAAGAAGGCTTGTCAACTGCATGAAGTTACCTGTTTGTATCAAAAAATGCAATTTCTTGGTTTATGATATGGGAAAACAGCTGAAACAAAAAGAATGAAATTTTTTATCATAGATATAAAAAAGCATGTATTTTCCACATCTGGTCATATATAGTCTTGTTTGGTAATGTGCCAAGGATACACCTCTTTTATCTTATTTTAAAGATCTCCTGTTATTACATTTTTCAATTACAATTGAAAACAATTTTGGTTTTTGATGCAGTGCTGTCTATACATATTCTTTTGTCCAAGCATTAAGATGTGTTGTTTGTACCATGCAGGTCTTTGGTTGATAATGGTATTGCATTTACTGAACAAATTAACATGCGTCAAATAAGAAAAGTTATTATTTTTCATTTAATTATTATATCTGTAAAATATGGCGGAATGCTGTTTTAGAAATTTTGCTCTGTGAAAGCCTCTTTTACAAACCTTCTTTCTCAATCTAGCAACAAGTCTTTGCCCAGCCAATGTATAAAACCAGCTTCTGAAAAATGCTGCAAATCCACCGGCTACATAAATTCCAAAGAGAATCAAGATTGTCTCATTCAAAGGTTCTGCAAAAAACATGTTAATAAAGAAATTAAATCGTGCTTATAAAAATTTAGCAATGCTAGCAATTAGAAGTCTTGATGAAAAAATAAAATGATAAACAAAGGTAAATATGTCTGCAAAACCTTGAATCGCATAAATGAAATGATAGTGGGAGAGGTGCCTGTAACAAGACTGCTTGCTACATTTGGTAAATGCTTACCATTATGATAATAGAATTTGAATAATGGACTAGTGACATGTATAGGTGGTTAAGTGATTAAGTGGTCAAGGCGCACACTTAGGAACCTTGGCATCAAGAGGCTTAGGGTTCAAGACCACAGTCAGAGACTTTCTCTGCAAGATGTTCAGCCAACCCAGTTTTCAATCCTTTTGACTTTTTAAATGGGTACTCAGGAGAAATTCTGAGGGCAAAGGCCTTAGTGCCGCAGGCCCACATCAGTTTGATAGCTGGCAGAACTCTAACCTGGGTTAACGAATAAATGAAAAACACGAACAAAAATTCTTGCAAAACAAAATGACCAAAACAGACAACCAAAACTAATATTTCACTGTGGAATGCATGATCTATAAAGAACAATTTTTTTATATGAAAAGAGGAAACATACTCATTGTTGGTTTCAATGCTGCATCAACAACTTTTCCAAAAAACAAAGGTGCCACCATATTTGATCCACTTGAGACAATTAGGCCAAGTGTTCCAAAAACAAGGAGCATTGTCTCCTGCAATAAAAAAATATAATTTATTAATTAACTGATAGAAAAGATCTAAAACAAATGTATTTATAAGAAAGGCAGGGGCAAACAAATCTGATATATTAGGGCAAAAATTATTCATAAAATAATAACTCACTGGTTTTGCCAGACCAAAAAGTCTTCGCAAATCTGCTTTGGTTTTTTTCTTTTTCCCCTCTTCTCCAGAAAAGTTATCAAGATCTTCTTCCATTCTGGTGTACTTTATTGCCATCTTTCTCAACATTGCAATGTTGATGAAAAAGATGAGGAACTCAACTCCGGAAAATGCCACAGATGATATAGCCAAGGCGTAGTATGTGGTGTGAATGTTGTCTGGATGGTTCTTATGTTCTTGAATGATAAAAATGCATTTCACTATGCTGTATGCAAGACTTGCAGTTGTGAATAGAAAGGTAAGCAGTGAGTAAATTTGCTTTTTCTTTTTGTTTTTTTCATTATTTTCATCTCTTGTTGCAGTTTGAATGGTCAGACTTTCAAGTTCTGTGTATGATGCAATGAATGAAATAGCAAGTAAAAATCGTATCAATGCCAGGTCAAACACAGATTGATGCAACTTGAATTTTGTGACATTGTCCTCAAGGTACTGTGAATCTCCACCAGCAAGCCAGAGAGCGCTTGAAACAACCAGGTCAGAAAAGAAAATGAATCGAATAAGATTCAATATTCTACAAAATGGTTGATGATATCTTCTAGATGGCATTTTGTTCTCCTCTTTTGGCAATGAGGCGATGAACTGTTTTCAAGTGCACGATCTGCAGAGAAAATAGATGAAATTAATCAGAAAAAGGTAAATCCTTGCAAACTTATTTGGCAGCTAGGAAATGCTCCTTGTAGCAATTATTTTAGTCCTGTGCACAGCTGGGGTCATGAGCAAGCTATTAAAACCCCTCCAAACGGTGATAGGGTAAAGGCATACAAAGCACCTTATAATTCCGTAATTTCTTCAATATAACTTCTGTAAAAACATTAATATCAAAAAAAATCTTGCCGGCATTTTGTTATTGTGTTTGCTGTTTCATTACAAAGGAATGCAAAATTACCAAGAACAAATGACAATTAAAGAAACTCACCAGCTAACTATTTTCACGTTGTGCCTCATGCGATTTCCTTCGTCAACTGAACCTTTTAATAATTCATTTCATCACCTTACACAACTTTCATCTGCCGGTATCTTGTTTCCTTTTGCAGCCTCGTTTCAGTTCAACCACGTTACAGAAATGCTGTGTCATTTTGTCCTTTATTAAGGTATGATGTCATTATTTCTATTCTTAGAAGGCATCCGTCTAATTGTTGTCCGAACACATTCTCTCGGAGGAACATGCATTGCATTTTGTAGATAGTCAATCGAATGATTTAGAAATCGAATGAGGTATGGCAATTAATTCTAAAAAAAGCTTTGACTTAGCTTGACATCTTCACAGAATATTTTTCGTTTTCTGACACTAGCCAAAGAATGCCTTTTTAGCAAATTTTATATCGATAACAACATCAAAAGATTTTTGATTAAAATTTGGCGAGCGCTTGGTTATCAATTTTCAGCTCATAACCATCTAACTCTTGATTGAGAGCCAAAGTGAGGAAACGAAATCTTTTTTTTGCCCCTTTCAAAGGTCTGCTTTCTTCAAGACCAATTCCTTGAACATTCCCTGAAAAGTATCGTGTGTGTCCCTAAAGCCTAGAACTCTCACTGCAGGGGCAGGGTGGGCCCAATTGCCCCTCTCTGCTCTCAGAAAATAAATAAATTCTTATATTTTGCAATTGTTTTGCATTAATTTTTCGCTTTCTTGCCCCCCCCCCCATGCACTGAAATGTAGTAGGCGCAATTTCATAAAGGATACAAAACGCCGTAGTGGTTGTAAAAGTGAGTGCAATTCCAAGATTTCCACAATCTGTTTTACCTGGTCGGTAGAATCACTGATCTCAAAAAAAGACTGGATCGAGCAACCTATTGTTTTCGAATCTAACTTTTTGAAGCCAGATCGGCGCCATATTGGTAGGACCCAAACAATGAACATCAGCGAACACGTGGAAAAGTATACTCGATAAAGTACAAGTATATCAAAAACATTCGATCCGAAAGCTAAAAACCTGTTAACTTGCATTTGATAATCCATGCTGAGTGGCTTGCTTTTGACTCTACACTTAAAACCGCAGCTTTATGGGTCCTAGTAAGATGGCCGCCATCGAAATTTCTTGGCTTCACTTTTCAAACAATAGAAGCTCGATCCAGTCTTTTTTTGAGATCAGTGGGTAGAATGCAGGCTGTTGGCCACACCTCCATTTGCAGCCTCGTAATTGGTATTTTAATCGAGGTTTGATCATAAGGGCAGCTGAGATCAGGTGTTGTGCAACATTCTGTAAAAGATTTTTGCTAAATCTGGACATTTGGAAAAGGTGTTTAGGAGTCATTAGGCAGCATTTGGATAACAAGGCAAAAAAAGAACAACGAATATGTCAAGTTTTAAAGCAGGGCCACTGGATCGGTACAGAAACAAAGCTTCTTGTTCAGTAGAAGATCTGCAAAATCACTTTGATGATGAGAAAAGTATTGCAATGAGAAATAGAATTTGGAACACTTTGGAAAGAGATCCACTTTTCAGTACAACAGAAGATGAGATTTCGGGAGAAATGAGCCTCGACGAATACCGAAAATTGAGCCATTTGAGAGCAAAGAAAATCTGTGAGCATCAGTTTGTAACGATCGAGAATTTCATGCAAAATCCTTTGGTTGGAAGTGCTCTGCACAATGCTGTCGGAATGTTTAATTGGGATTGCATCACTAGATATCTACTTCATTTGACCGTAAGTATTTTCTTCCTTTCTTTATCCTTTTTTATCTCTCCATTTCCTGATATGAATGTACACAAAAAGCTAACCATGATCTTGTTTGTACCATTTCCAAATGAAAAGTGTTTTGTTTCTTTGTCCGTTATGTTCTAGCTTTTAATATCACCATGTTGTATTCTTTTCCTTTCTAGATGTTTGCAAATACCATTAGATCTTCTACTACAAACCCTGGGTTGATGGACTTAGCAGACAAGGCTGACAGAATGGAGGTTATTTTCATGCAAAAAATTTAAACCTTTTTTTACTCAGCTGCAAATCACACCTAATTCAGTCAAACTATATGTCTACTGTTTGATTGCTGGTAATTTTACATTATTTCTACCAATTGATGTTGGTGAATATAACACTAAACTACTTAATTTCTTATTCTCCACTGGAAGATTATTTCCCTGTGTCCAAATGGTATTCAATGAAGAATTTTATGAAGTTAAAAAATATAAGTAATTACCCTAGAGGGTGGCCATTAGAACTTAGTTGTCACTAACAAGCTGAGATCATTTTTACTTTTCATTGCAGGTTTTTGGTTGCTTTGCACTTACAGAGATAAGTCATGGAAGTAACACAAAGGGTATGAGAACAACTGCTACTTATGATCCTAACACTGAGGTACTTGTTCAAATTTAACTTAAATAAAATATCCAATTTATATCGTTATTTCTTTTCCCTGATACTATTGTGTTTTTCCTCTATTTTCTTTTACTCATTCATTACTTCATTAAGTCAATCATTAACTCATTCATTACTTTACCAATTCATTAATTCATTAGTTCATTCATTAATTTATCTATATATTTCTCAATCTATGCACTCATTCATTTGTTAACTCATCTCTTCATTAACTTATTCGTTCATTTGATTTTCTTTGGACTTTTAGCAGTATATATTACTGATGATTGTGTGAAATTTCAGAATTAGAGATTTTAAAAATCTTACTTTTAGGAATTTGTATTGCATACCCCTGACTTTGAGGCAGTGAAATGCTGGTCTGGTCATTTGGCATTCACTGCTACACATGCGATTGTTTTTGCACAACTGTACACTCCAGATGGCATCTGTCATGGCTTGCATAGCTTTGTCGTTCAACTCAGAAATATTGATAATTGGGATACTCTTCCTGGTATTACAGTTGGCGATATGGGCAAAAAGCTTGGCCTTAATGGCTTGGATAATGGGTACGTAGAGTCAGAATAATTAGCTTGCCTTTGATACATGATGTACTACATGGAATTTTACCATATGATGATTCATTTATTACCTTATTCATTTATCTATTTACTCATTTTTTAATTCATTCATCCATTTGCTCATTCATTTAACCATTTATTTATTTATTCATTCATTTGTTCACTTATTCATTCTTACATTACTTTATCCATGTAATTTCTCTAATTGTTCCTCTCTCATTATCTTATAATGTTCAAATATTTGTTTAATATTTCATTATTTCATTATTACCTTTCTTTCTTTAGATTCCTCCGTTTGAACCAAGCTAGAATTCCACGTGGCAATTTGTTGAATAAAAACTCTGACGTAACTCCAGATGGGAGATATGTGTCTGCGTTAAAAGATGAAAAGAAACGGTTTAGTGCCACACTAGGGACTCTTTCAGGAGGAAGAGTCAGTATTACAGGAATTGGTGTTACTAATCTCAAATTGGCGATCGCAATAGCTGTCAGGTAAATATATAATGCTAATGATGTGTTTAGCGTACGATATGGATAGAAGTTTGAATGGAGATAGATAGATCAAAGTGAAGATGGGAAATCACTTTGTAGGAAAACAAATGTGCCTTGGATTGCTTTTTAGTGTTTGATAAACAAGCGTTAAAGATGGAAGGAAGTTGGATGGAGATATATAGATTGAGATAAAGATGGGAAATCGCTTTAAGGAAAACGAAAATGTCTGGTCTTGGATAACCTTTTTAGTGTTTGATAGAAAACGTAAATTATTGAAGAGAGCTGGACCGAGGAGAGAAATAAGGAAGAAATTTGGGCCATATAAAATTGGAATGAAAGGAAATGGAAGGAAAATAATTGGTCACGAAGAGAGTCAACTCAGTTTTTCAGTTTCTTTTAGGCAGCTTTTCCTGTTTTAGATCTTTCACTTCCCCTTTTTTACCTAGCGGTTTATGTTTCAGGTATTCAGCAGTTCGGAAACAGTTTGGTCCAAGTGGTTCGGAAGAGATTCCAGTACTGGAATACCAAATGCAGGTAGGTAGAAATCGATTATGATAATAACGTATACTCAAATCTGATCATACTTAGAACATTATCATGATACTGACCAACTTGAAGATGATTAACAAAACGCTGTTAGAGAAGAGGACAAATCCTGCAAACCCAAAAGTCCCCCCTGCTATTTTCGTCGTGCGACATAGGGATGATAGTCTTACATTCCTGTCTTGTTCATAGATACAAATCAGAACCGGGCGCTCTGCTATTTAAGATTTGTTATTACACCATGATAAGGGAGGAGATTGTCCTTATATGTAGGTCAGACTGAAGTTAAGTGTCTTTATACAATTTTTTATTATTTCTTTTTCATATTCCAGCAATGGCGACTTATTCCATATGTAGCGTCAGTATTTGCATTGGATCAGTTTTACAAAACGCTGTTTACTGCTCATACTCGAATGCAAATGGACCTGATGTTTGGTGAAAAGGGAGAGCGAATGGTAAGATTTATCACTCTTCTTTATGTTATCCCTAGGTCAAAAGTAGCCTTCTTCAATTGCAATCTTCAAATGGCCAGGAGATAGACTCCATCACAAACCGTTGAAGAATCAAAACATGCTCTGTGCGAACTCAATAAAGTGTTTGTTCTGGAAACTCTCCTAGTACCAGAATCCAGCTACTGAAACCTCCTACTTTGCCATGTGTCTTCGTCTTTGTAAATCTTCTTTTCTCCCTTGTCCCCCTATGTCTTTGTCTTCAGCATTGCTGTTTTGTTCGCTTATATATCTGTGTATTGATATAGGACCAGCTAGGTAAAGAGATTCACGCATTGTCATGTGCAAGCAAACCATTAGGTTCATGGATGGCACAACGTGCAATACAAGAATGCAGAGAGGCATGCGGTGGGCATGGATTCCTTTCAGGTATTAAAAAATACATCTTCAGATTGAGTTTTGATCTTGTATAAAGATTATTTCTGTTTTTTGCAACAAATCCTTCCAAAAAGCTGTTCTTGTCGACTTAAATTGTCACGTGTATTACTGTAGCATCGCTTGCTTGATTGAAGGTCTGATGGAATGATTGATTGCTTGGCTGGTTGATTGATTGATTGGTTGATTGATTGATTGATTGATTGGAGAACTGATGAAATGATGGTTTGATTTATTGAATGCTAAGTTAATCGATCGATTACTTGATGGATTGGCTGATTGAATGATTTGTTGATTTATCGATTAAACAGTCAAGTGATGCTTCACTTGATTGCTTGGTTGCTTAGGTGCTTGATTGAAATGATAGGTTATCAAAATAATCTCATAATACAATTCAGTTCTGTAATTCATTTAGTTCTCATAATGTGTCTTTATTTAGTTGAATAAATTAGAATATTAATAAGATGAATATTTGCATTTTATTTCAGTGAGTAGATTTGGTTATTTGCGTGACGTCAATGATCCAAATTGCACCTACGAAGGGGACAATAATATGTTACTTGGCCAAACCAGCAATTATCTGTTAAGCAAACTAGAGGATATGAGAAACGGTAGGTGGTATACAGACAAGGCTTTGTCAAACTTGCTTAATATAGCTTATATTTCTGCTAGTTGCTTAAAAAGTTGAGTCTAGAAAAGTACCAGAGACAACAGGCCTTAGAGCTGTCTTTCGTCCCTGGGATGTCCGCCACCAAAATTGCTTAGACTATAAGTTCAAGTCCTCTAGAAGGTTTTAAAATGTGTAAGATTTCAGGCCCCTAAGTTACTTGAAATTTCCCTCTGCGGTGTCAGTCCTTGAAGTAACTAAATGCATTTAACTCATCAGCACTCAAAATTGCATAATATATCCATTATGCCAGTCGAAAACGTTTTAGCGATGTATTTTATTTTTAGGTCTCGATGTAGCAACCCCTTTTCAATCCGTCAACTTCATCCAGCAACTTGACAAAACTTTGTCCGTTGGATGTACTATGGACGTAACAACGACCCACGGTGAGTGAGATAGTTAATAATTTCTTAGAATCTCATACATTCTGTTCTTACAACATCTTATACATTATACATTACAACCTTATACCTTATACAATACGTGTGAATATATGAATAGATACTCTAATTAAATTGAAAAAGGATAATAAAGAACGTGTTTTATAAATGTTAATTTATTTTTTTTCTTATTATTTTAGGAATTATCCAGGCTTATGAATGGCTCGTATCATATCTTCTGAATGAAAGTGATAAAAGAGTTCGAAGTCAACTTTCATGCGGAAAAGTAAGAAATTCAGTATTTTTCTTGGCCTAAATATTTTGTACCACAAATCTTGTTTCATAAGGTTTCCATTACACTTTAACCCACCTGTAATTGATATAGCTTTATGATATGAATTGATAAAAGCAAGTGCAGATAGAAACCCAACAGACTTTTCTGACTTTCTTCTGATTTTTCTTGTCTTTTTATGTAATAAATAACAATAATTCTTAATTTTTGATTACTAGGATGAATTTACATCAAGAAATGACAGTCAAGTATTTTATTGTAGAAGTTTAGCTTTGGCTTTTATCGAGGTTTGTTTTCATACTAGTTTTGATTGTCCAATATATGGCATATTTATCGTCAAATCATGTTTATCATTCGATTGCTTCTAATTCTTTTAGCTGGTTAGCCCGTGTTGAGAGCAGCACTGTTGCTTAAAAGGCAACCCTGTATCAAGAAATTTGTTATTATTCTCATTTTAATGATTGCCAGGTATTCAAATTTATTAATTTCCCCTTGCAGAAAGTGGTTTTAGACAAATTTTATCACAAAGTATTTCAGAGTAATATTTCTGCAAGTATTAAAGATGTTTCGGAACGCATGTTCCGTCTGTATGGTTTATGGAGTTTAGAAAAACATTTGGCAACTCTATTCCAAGGTATGATTTCGTTCACTTCGTGTAATTTGATACATTTGGAAGTTATTGTCAGGCAGCCATTACCACGTACTATAATCTGTTTTCATGGCACATTAATAGAGTGACAGAAGTTGTTTTCAGTCTGTCGAGGTGTTGTATTGACTGGTGTATGCAAAAGACACAGCGATTGTAGAAAACAAAGCCAGGCTGTAATACGAATGTTAGCGATGATTATTTTGATTCGTATAAGCTTCTTAGAACCATGATGATAGTGGTAAGAGTTGATGCATGAGAGATTGAGTGATTTAGTGATTATCAAATCATTTACAGGAGGGTTTTTCAAGGATGGAAGTCAAGCAAAGTCCCTCCGAGAAGCGATTCTACAGCTGTGCGTTGAAGTAAGTTAATGCCTTTCTTGATTTATTCATTTAGATTTATTGCCATTGCAAGCGGAGAGATAGACGCGAATTTATCACTTTACCTTAACATGTCAGTCTTGGGAGGTATGAGTGGGGTTTGGTTTCAAAATAATATAGATATTTGTCAAAATAAGACAGGAGATTGTTATAGCAACAAGCTTGTGAAAACACTCGATTTTCTCTGATCGTTAGATCACCACATGTATTCGATTTTCTCTGATCGTTAGATCACCACATGTATTCTACAGAGGATTTCGTTTATGTAATCTCTCCTTTCTGTAATCTTTGTTATCAACTTTCCGATATAATGCAGCCAGTTAATCTTTTGAAAGGTTTGATGTTATAAATGACATAGGAAAATTATCTTTTTTAGCTAAAAGAAGACGTTGTTACTTTAGTCGATAGTTTTGCTCCTCCTGACTGGGTGTTACAATCTGCCATTGGACATAGTAATGGCGAGGTAAATATACAATCTGTGTTATAACAATATCGATATTCAGAGCTCTGGCAGGGACCTCGAATAGACCATCAAATGGGTAAGGATTTTTTCCCGATGGTCTAAGAAAGAAAACTTAAATAGATATAAATGATTGAATGAAGTTATATTCGAAAAGGTGAGAATGTAATTAAAACTTCTCTGATGAAAATCTTTTCTTGTCTGATCGCAAATTAACTGCATGAAATTTATCTCCAATTTTTTTTGGTATTTCTAGCCATTAAGAAACTTGTACAACGATTTCATGGAGAACCCGAAAAAGAGAGAGAAGATTTCTTGGTGGAAAGAAGTGCTGACAAGGCCAGAAGAAACAGCAGCAAAAAGCAAACTCTAATTTGATTAAACTCTCGCTTAATTCGCTGCAAAATGGACATCAACAAGGTGTCCTGCTTATGATATTACGTCACGATTTTCGCTGATTCCCATCAGAAAATATGATTGGCAAGGTTGTTGCAAATTTAATCCAAAATCATACTTAGTTATAAATCAACAGCACCTTTCCACGGAAGAAAGGAACAGAAAAAAACAATCAATTTTACAAGTTCAACTCATAATCATTCTAGAATCCGTCAATACACGATACTTGCGAAGCTAGAGATTTACCTAGATCATTGGAAACCAGCCCAGAACTATGAATTTTAAATAATTAACCATGTGAATATTCAGACATATATACACGACACAAGCCAGTTTTGATATTTCGTGTTTACGTCTTCGTCCTCTCTTATAGCGCAACCTTAATGGATGCTGCTTTTTGCATCCCTACATAACTGACAAACAAAGGTAAAAAACGCTTGTAGCGATGCAATCTGGTGAATAGAAAGGGTTGGTTGGCTAATTCCATAAATTTGACTGTTTAAAAGTACATCAACGAGAAGACGTTTCTTCTTCAGGAGGCTTTCTTGACTGCGGCATCATCCAAAAGGGTTGCTTTGAAAAAGGCTTTCTTAACGAGGGGCCTGCTTCAAGGGGGAATTTCTCTTCTACTTTTCCTTGGTTTCTTTGATTACTTTAATTCTATTTCTCAATTTAATTTGTTTTATCCCTACATTATACTAATTTTTGTAACAACAGCAAGCAGTACACTTTCAATTAAAATTAGAGTTTACTTGATGGCACAGGTGAAGTTTCCAATACATCCTTCCACCATCGAATTCTCTTCCTTTTTTCCGGATCCATAAAATTCTTGAATAGATTCTCCAAAGGCTATGAAAACGATGAATTTTGTAGTGGTCAGAATGGTTAATGGAGGTGGGTTCGAGAAAAAGAAAGGAAAGGAAAGGAAAGAAAAGGAAAGGAAAATAAAGGAAAGGAAAGGATAGGAAAGGATGGGATAGGAAAGGATGGGATAGGATAGGATAGGATAGGATAGGATAGGATAGGATAGGATAGGATAGGATAGGATAGGATAGGATAGGAAAGGATAGGATAGGATAGGATAGGATAGGATAGGATAGGATAGGATAGGATAGGATAGGAAAGGATAGGATAGGATAGGATAGGAAATGAAAGGAAAGAAAAGGAAAGGCATTACAATAAAGGAAAAGAAAGACAATTCTTCATGGAATACGTAAAGCTGAAGTTCTGTTCGTCAAACTGACTTGAGCTAAACCTGTTTGAGTTAGGAACATATGCTACGCCTGATAGTTTGTGCGTCATAACCTCAATGATCAAGTCACATATCCTATTATCTCGTGTGAATTTTTTAAAAGAATATAAAAATAGCAAGCATAGATGAAATGAGTATACACAAATAAAGCAATTGTGATAAAGCTACCTTCATGTTGCTTAAACCAATTGGTGCTTGAAGAATCCAGTCTGGGGGTGCAAATGTATTCACAAGAGAGACTGAATCTGGTTTGAGCTAAAAATAAAGACATGTCTGAATTAATGGGTTGGAATTGAACGAAAATTAGCAGGCTGTCTACTGGATTCATTTCAAAAAGAGTTGTGACGATGGGAAATATGAAAGAGGTGAATAAGGACAGTAGTGTAATCGACGTAGGCTGAGCTAAGGACAACTCAAAGCCTGTGTGACCCTGGAGGGGCCCCTCGGAGGTTTTCAAGAGACAGGTTTGTTGCAATATTTGATAATACTTGCAAGATACATACATATCCTTGGCCTTGAGCATTAACCTATTTCGCATTTTTTACCGTTTGAAGTTGTTTTTTTACCATCGTTGATCCTTTAAGTTAATCAAGCACAGCATTCCTACCATTGATGTTGTTACTTTTGTCTAGATTTGGGCAAATGCTAAACGCGATAGGCCCTCGAGCAAAACATTCCTAAGGGCCCCCCGAACCTTTCCGTTATGCCACTGAGTAAGGAAGTCGTTAAAATGGCCAGGTACGCGAAATAAAATGAACAAATATTTTAAATGAAAATAACTAAATTGATGGACTGGAATAAAATGCAATATAGCAGGTTGTTTACTGAATTTTTTAATAAAGACTGTGAAGAGGTGAAAATATGAAAGAGAAAAGTCAGGAGCAAGTTAAATGGCGAAGTTCGCAAAGTACAACGAACAACAAAATGAGAAGATTTGATTCGGGGTACGTTTATTTAAATGCAAAGATTATCCAAATGATACATGATACAAGAAGAGTAAATATAAAAGGAATGTAATATAATTAATGTAATGAACGGCTGGATCAGAGAAGTTGTAGAAGGAAGATATACCTGAGTTACATAAATCATCAAAAATCAAATAACGGAAATAAAAGAAATATGAGATGAATACCTCAAGACAGAGTTGCAAAACAGCCTCCTTGACCTTTTTGGCTTCAGATCCATCTTTAAAAAAACCACCTGAAAAGAAATTTGACTGTTATTGCAACAGAACTACATCCTTCAGAGCACGAAAATGCTGTGAAATATGACATTTATTGGAGGCAATATAACCCTGGATTTCCCCCACAGATCAAAATTAATTTATGTGTCTTCCTAAACAAGATTATTAGTTGATTTAAACAAGTAAAGTAGAGAGACAAAAATGGCAAGCTGCCTCCTGGATTCTCGAAGAATGTTTGTGAAGATGTATAGAATTATAACCAAATAAAAATTATTTATTGAAAATGTTGCAGCGGGCGTAAAGTTTGATAAGAAAAAGAATAATGAGAAGTTTCGTGTTTCAACATCTTAAAAAATTTATCAATGGATTTTGTCATTGTCATTTTGTTTTTTTTATCAATGGATGTTGAAACATGAACCTTCTCGTTATTCTTTTTCTAATTATATATATATATATATATATTTATGAAAATTACCAGTCTGCTAAAAATAGTGCTCGATACCAAGGAAGCAGGCATCAAGCGTGAAACTTTAAGTTACAACTTTAACCTTAGTGTTCTGTTATCAAGTTCATTAAATTCATATATCTATACATTTTAAGCTGCTTCTCTTTACAAAAATTTATTTTACGCTCTGCAGAAAAATATATGCAGTTAAATCACCAAGAGGGGTTTTACTGCCAATAAAGATGTAGGCACTGGAATAAATGGAATCAGAATGAAGACCTAGCGTTCCCAAAAAAGCAAGCCTTATAACATATGTATAACATCGTACATCTATTGTTTACTGTTCTTCTGACAAAAATCGTATTCATATATCTAAAAAGATTAACTGGAAAATTTGCACTTAAATATCAAATTTACCTTGAAAAAGAGTGGATTGGTGTTTATCCAAGCTCCAAAGACTATACAGCATGAATATTCTTCTGCACACGTTGCGTATGGAGCTAGGAATCTCGCTTTGGAAAACTTTCTGATAAAATCTTTCGATTGCCACGTGCTACAAATTCAAACATGTGCTACCAGTGATAACTAATAATTAATCGTAAGTAATGTTGATTAAAAATATGTTATTTATTAGTAACCTGGTAAAGAATAAAATAGGAATTGTTTCATACAACAGGACCCTTGGGTGCAAGAGAAAGAGGAAAATTAACTCAATGTTTCACTCAACACTCCAAATAAATTTTTATCTGAATTTTCCTCAGAGAAAAAAAAATTGGACAAATGATAACCGGAAATAGTAACCAGATTGTAACCGGAAATGGTACTACGGAAATAATACCGAAAATAAACAGGAAATAAAAACAAGATGTATAGAAGAGAAAGGAAAACAAAATACCATTCTAGATAAATTATTCTGGTCTGAGTTAAAGCATTTCAACTTGTTTCACGCAATTTTCCCGCGAGTTTTTCGTGTTTTTATTGCATTTTTTCGCGTTTTCTCGCGCTTTAATGCACTTTTGCGTTTATCTTAAAACGTTGCTTACCTCGATAAAAGCGATGGCTAAAGATCTGCAGTAGTACACTTGACAGTCATTCTTTGCAGTAAAAGGATCCTAGAAAAGAATTTCAGAATTTCACCAAGCTAATAAACTAAGTTTTGGACAAAATCTTGGTTAAACATCGGATTTTGCTACAATGAAAATTATCATGATGCATAATCAAAACTTTTTTATCCTCAGTGATAAGCTTTATCCATATTTAACTGTATTTTTAGGACTATATATGTAGGAATATTTAACCATATTTAAAAGTATTGCATAGTTCCTATTAAGTAAGATGTTTGGTCGTCAAAAAGAAACATTTGTAGTCTTCAGGAAAAGATATTTTTACTTTCAGAAAATTATTTGTATATAAAAATTAGAAATATACCTGGCCTGATAATAACCAAATTAAACGGGATTATAGCAGTTTTTAAATTCTTAATGGCCATAAATTCGATAAGGATTGGGAACAATAGAACATCCAATTTACATGGAGGCAGACTGTCTAACAATGCATAGATCTTTTTGAACAAGATAGGTAAACCAAACCTTTCCCATTGCAAGCTGTTCATTGTACTTTTTGTCGCTTTCTTGAAGTAAATAACACACAAGCCAATCATACGCAGCTAGAACACCTAAAATAAATAGTTTATTAACTTATTAACTGACCGTCAAGAACTGTTTATTTAATAATAAATTGGTCGATCAGTTTATTTGCGATAAGTGATCGAAAAAATAAAGGTGTAGAAAAAAAAGAGGATTAATGAATTTTAACAAGGAAAGAGATTTTTCGAAGACAACTGGACATTGAAAAATCAGTGACAACTCGAAATTTAGAATACGGTAAAAACGCATAGTAACCCCAAGTAAAACGTTAATTCTTTCTTAAAGTTTGTCGTCCCCTCTCACATCTTTTCCTTTCATCCATTCATTTAGCAGCCTGTGTTTCTTTCTGCCATGCATTAGCATCTATTAAAACCTCATCATTTCCTCCATATCCCCTTCACGCGCATCACGGCATTTCTCTCACTATTATTAGGCTCATACCACTGCCTTTCATCAATCATTCAACCCTTCCTCATTCAACCATATTTTCAAACTACACTAAGTATATAAATATGGTATATAAATAGTTAGTGACGTTTTAAAGAGTTAAAGAAAAGTAAACACAGATTTTTTTATTCCTAAACCAAAACGAAACAATGGAACGAAAGCAAGGACATTAACAATTCCAAGACAAAACATCGAATTGCTTTAAGGTTGAAAAATGATTTGGTGGCCATGGCCCACAGTCAGACTTACCCTCTGGTGATGTAACATCTTCATGACTTTTTGACGATAAAATATCGTGGTAACGATTAAGGAAAAGAGCTGACCCAAGAGGTGATGCAATCGTCTCTCCTGGTTAGGAAAAAAAGCATAAAAATTCAATTAGCTACTGAAAAGAAGCTGTGGTTTTAAAGTAATGTTTATTTATATTCAGCGTCTGAGACTGACACCATAATGATTGATCTCTTAATATAGGCCTAATGCTAGTTAATCATAGACATTTGAGAGCAAGTGTTTACGGTGGAATGTGAGTAAAAAATTACCTTTACGGAGCTGACTAAGTAATGACAGCAAATGATTGCTTGTTTGACCAAGCAGCATGTTATTATCACCTTCATAAGTACAATTTGGATCATTGTCGTCTCGTAAAGTACCAAATCTGTTAACTGAAAGAGAAGCAAGCATTTAGAATCGAATGTAGCTGCACCTTGTTATATTTACGTGATAGCAGAGACATTTTATGACTGCAGTACAATGTTAGTGACCGAACCAAACACACATAACAAAAAATGAACGAACCAATACAAGAATACAGCAAAGCAATAAATGTAAAAGAAGGTGACATAAAATGTGACACTGAAAGGCAGGCACGCTTGGAGCACTTCGAAGCATTGGGGGGGGGTTAAAAATGATTAGTAAGAGAAAAAATACCAAAATAAAAAAATTAAGCTAATTTCATACGGGCGGGAAGGGAATCATTTCAGGCATCGAAAACGCCGAAGCATCGTGCAAATTCGACATCATTTGCAAGACTATTGCAATGGTACTGTTACAAATCACGACTTCGACTAGGCATTTCGATGACGAATTTTGTGACACACATTTTCCAACTTCAGTTAGATAAGTATTACATGTGGAATGATAGTTGACATTGTGATCTGTTGAGCCAGTAGGTGACTGCGAAATTTCGCAAAGGTCTACCTTTATTTCGTAAAATGTTACACCCTGATTACATTGGTAGAACGAGAGGTGATTGGAAGCCGGTTAGAAAGGCTTTAACAAAGGCGGGTTACCTGCCAAATAACCATGCCCCCCGCACGCTTCCCTACATTCTTGTATAGCATCTCGAGCAGTCCAAGATGTCATTGGCTTACTGGCACAAGATAAGGCATGGATTTCTTTCCCAATGTTGTCCTATTAGAAAGGAGATATAATTAGTTTCATAAAAGTAACAGTTTGCCAATTGGCGTTGCCATAAAAATGGATTAATTAAGGCCACGGAATCTTATCAGAATCATCTTCTAAATAGGTGTAAATGCTTTCAAATTAGCCACAGTCTCTTTCACTAAATACATTTAATTAAATTTGGTCTAGCACAAACTTGAACGTAGTCTTACCGCTAATTGTCACTGTAAAATGTGCCTAGATATTATTTAAATGATTCATACTTTAGCCATAATATTAAAATACTATTCTTTGACACCAAAGGTCATCATAATTGAAACAAACCTTGACATATAGTTACACTTGTTTTTATTAGAAGCAAAAACCAAAGCAATTACTGAAATTCAAAATTCTTGAGACAAAGTTCGATATAATAATAATGATGCACTTATTCGGTGAGAGTACTCTCAGCTTGGCTTTTATTCTTTATATTTTCGTATATTTTAGCATTTATAAACTTATAACTTTCTTGTTGATTATGATGTCATGTAATAGTTTGCAGCAATGATTGTTTATGAATGAAAAAGGTAACTCACCATTCGTTCACCTTTTTCTCCAAAAAGCAAATTCATTTGAAATTCTTGTGAGTCTTTGTACGACGTCAGAAAATAATGATTCAAGACAAATACAGCGGCAACATAAGGAAGCAAACGCCATTGCTAGAGAAAACAAAAATATCTGAGTAAATGCCTAATGCAGGTTTCTTTTTAAGTAACAGGTTAGAAATCAATTGAGTGTACTTCACATAGGACGATATCCACCTTGGATAGAATATGGCTAGGCCAAAGCCGTTTACGTCATGCAATGAAGATCAAGCGAATGAAAAAGATGCTTTTATTCGTTGTTGTACTGATTCTTGAATTTATAACAAAGCTGCATTTCTTGAGAACAGGGATAGTGTTTGCTGAACGAATAAAATAAGTGTATGCTCTTACCTGCATCTGGTACTCTAAAACAGGAATTTCAGCATCTGGAGTTGGACCAAATTGTTTGCGAACGGCAGAGTACCTAGTAAAGGTAAAAAACCCAAAGGTGACATCTTAGAAGATTTGCAAATAAAGAGGAGCCCAGCTTTCCTTTCTGTTTGAAAGTATCACAGAGGAATAAAGGATTTTTCTGTAGTAACAGAGATATTTGCGTGCAATAGGCGATCAAGTCGACCAATAACAAATATATCCTTGTTGGAGAAGACTCGACGAAATCGCTAGTTGGAATAGCCAATAGGAATATCAGTTGTCAGAATCTAATTAACTTTGCTATACAAACCGAGCCTCGACGCGGAGAGGAGGCGAGGAAAAAGGGAACTGTGTTGGGCACCATTATTCAAGGTCAATAAAATGAACGGGAAATTTGAACGGGATTTGAAAACCACGTTTTTGACTGTTGCTAGTTTTAGAAAATGGTTGTTGGATGTTGCACACGATGTAAAAGATTTAAGTTTAGCAAGTAAAAATAAAGAACACAATATCGGGAAGACTAACACATTGTTGCAGAATGCTTGCGATGGAGCATTAAATGATAGATGTAGGGGATATGAAGCACATACAACAAGGCAATAAATATATTTTTGTATTTTGTCGGTAATATTTCACCGGTACATATGGGGCTTCTTCAGAATGTATTATAAATGTTATGGCACCTTAAACTGTGTCCCTAATGCCAATTTTGGTCTGCTCAGAGTTGCTTTTTCTCTGATACTGCTCAGGATCAGTTACTTAATAAAAAAGTGAACTCACCTCACAGCAATGGTCAATGCAATTTTAAGGTTAGTTACACCAATTCCAGTTATACCAACCCTTCCACCAGACAAAACACCAAGGGCAGCACTATGACGCTTCTGTGCATTCTTATACTTTGAGACATATATTCCTTCTGGGGTGACATCAGCCCCCCTGTTCATCAGATGGGTACGTGGAATTCTGACATTATCAAAAAGAGCAAATCTAAAAAAAATGATTCGAAAGTCAAATGTGCAACTCACGCACACATATAGACAAGTAAATATTAATAGTATTGTTGAAATTGATTTTATTTCAGGCCATCCAGCTTAAATGCATTTGTAAATAAGTGCTTTTTCAAAAAGGACTAACCCTTTGTAAATCAGTATACTAAAAGCAGTTAATGTGTAAACGAAATGAAATAAATCACAAAATGAAATTTCAAATTGAATTTTCTAGCAACTACATGCAGCTTTCTTCTGGTAATAAATTAAAGAAGATTTCTTCACTGGAAGTATGCGATTTTGTAGCTGAATCTCAAGATAAAGGTAAACACTGAAAAAAAGCTGATACCCATTTGCAAAGCCATTTAGACCGAGCTTCTTTCCCATGTCACCAACTGTTACTCCAGGCAATGGCATTAATGTCTCTATGTCTCTAATTGGCACAACAAATGTATGCAAACCATGGCACACTTTGTCAGGCGTGTACAGTTGAGCATAAACTAAGGCATGAGTGGCTCCATCACCGAGAAGACCGGCCCAGCATTTGGCAGCTTCAAAGTCTGGGGTATTGATAACAAACTCCTGCAAGAAAATCACAAAAAGAATTGAGCGCAAGGCAGCTAAGATACCGCAGGGACTTGGATAACTTATTTGATACCAAAAAAGGGACCCCGTGATAAAAGCAGAAACAAATTTTACCTGAGGCGTGAAGAAATAAAGGAATCGCTACCCCAAGATCTAGATTGCTCAAACTTAGGCCATGATTTATTTCAGTGGATGATGTGATACTGAGGTAGTAATTTGTGATTGCAAGTAGATGGCACCGTTTTCATCCTACTATATACATATTTAAGAGTTTGAAGCATCTCAGAAGAGTTGTACATAAGAGGCAAACTGCCGAAGACGAGCCATGAGCTTTGCAGGCATTTTCCCTCATCAAGTACCCTATTTTATTCATTTCTCAAAAGCAGTAACGTGGTGTGAGACAGATGAAGCTTTGGATAAAAATTCAACATAAAGCAACTCATACCAAAATGAATTGCTACTTTTTTTACCTTTGATAAATCTCTCTTCTCCAGACAACGCTAACAAAAATATGCGTTTTGTCTTAATCGTCAAAATCAGAGAAAAACACTTATATACGGATTTTGAGCATCGATTTTTGATAAATACATCAGGGCATGGTCGTGTATTTTCATACGAAGATGATGTTCAGGGGAAAATCCCGTTGGGTCGATAAAATAGAGAAAATGTTTTGAAGCATTCCAACGAGCACTGCCAATGGCTAATTGATTAATGATTGAAAGATCTTTGAGATTGACGCTTACGTAAAGGGGGGGGGGGCGTGTGCTGTTACTGATAGTATCCTTTGGGATGAATGATATTCGCTTCTCAAAAGTAATAGCGTGACACAACAGCTATTGAGGCAAACAAAAATGAACGTCACAAATGAAGTGCTCGTCCTATTGTTTTTTCCTGAAATGCTATTAGAATAGAGAGATTAATAGCGTGGCCGTTCAGAAAGCCCAAACAGTAGTATTTGTGATTCCCTTTGTATATAATTTGTAAGCGATATTAGCTTTAACTTAACACTATGGGTACAAAATCGCGGAACAAGACCGATGAGAAGTGGAATGTTTTCTTCACGGAAGCACTGCTTCTAATGAAAAACTCACGGAGCATCTCGTATAACCCTGGAAAAATTGCTATCACTGTAATAACAGAGGTAATCTTCATAATGCATGAATGAAGAATGCAAACTCATCAAATGCTAACTACAGATGGTAAAATATACAATGAGATAATATGAAAGAGGATCAAGGGACTAAAAGACTTTAGAGCAACATTTTCACAAAAATTATAGTTTTCAACCTTTATATACCTAAACATCAAACTAAGTCCTTAAACTAATGCAAAACTGGATCCCATTTATGAGCTTAAAATTCATCTTAAAATATATTGTTCTTTCATTATGGCAAATCTTTTTAATCTTTGCAAATCATTTTTGCAATTCATCTACTGACCTCAAAAACCAAGACAATTGGGTTGGCTGTCTTTGACAAAGAAACTGTATTTATGGAGATAAGAACCTTGAAAATGTTTGTCTTTCTGTGTCTAAGCCTCACCTCCATGCCATTGCTTTTTATATTTCAAGGAAAGCATGTTTACCTGTGTACTTGGGTCATATGTTGCGGTTGTTCTCATTCCTTTTGTGTTGCTTCCATGACCGATTTCTGTAAGCGCAAAGCAACCATAGGCCTATAAGGAAATAAATTATAAGGTTGCTATATAGACATACAGGGCCATTTTTCAGGGAAAGGGGGGACTCATGTTGTGACTGGAAAAAAGTGACATGAAAGAACAGTTCTTGGCCCCACAGGCTGAAAAAGAGGAAGCCTTTCTACAAGACGAGTTTCTACGCCTGTTTCCTTTTGATTTTGGCATACTTTCAACAAAACGCGTAAAAGATTATAGCATTGAAACTTGTTATAAAGAAAAGAATGTTCTAATACAAAGGAAATTCAAAGCTTTCGACCAAAGAGACACCTATGCCGCATCCTTATATTGACAATGCACTAAAGCCACACCCTTTTGCTAGAGAATCACAACTTTGAAATCCCCCTAAAAACGCTTCTTGGAGCTCCACCCCTGTGTGTCAAAAACATTGCAAAACAACATTGAAACCAGTCTTTACAGAATTGATCAGCCATATCATTGCTGTACAATAACTTATTAATAAAATACCAATTTAACTATCAATTAAATAAAGAATAAGTTAAGCTTTTAAATGTCACTAGAATTAAAAAATGAAAAATTTTTAATAATTTCTCATTTACTAGTGGATTTTGTGAATTTTTTTTGGGTTTTTATCTACTTAAAGTACACTTGCTATGTTTTTCCCACGAAAGCCTATAAATGGCAATTATTGTTATTTGAATTGTTAATGACACTGTGCATGAGAATATATTTGTGTGATTCTTTATTTGATGTGATGTTTCCTCTTGGTTCTGTGTTGTAATTACTTTTCCTTTCGTTCTCTTATTAGCTTCAATTAATTATTGCTTGATATATCTTGAATGCTTGTTAAAAACAGTCAATTGGATTTTGCTCACTGCTTGAAAACACACATTTATCATCTCTCACATCTCACATCTCCCTACTAGAATTGAGGCTTAATAAGTCTAAAAGAACTAATAATTTCTATCCTCTTCTGTCTCTTTGCTTTGACAAAGAAGGGTTGCTTTGCACACTTAAAATGACAATCTATTCTTTCAATCTTTAGGTTTGCATGTTCAATCTAAGAAGATCTTCAGATGGCACAAAAAATAAAGAGTGTACCTTAAGTTGAATTGCTTTATCAGCAAGTTCCAACATATCTTCATTTGTACATGTTGCTTTGATTGTTCTTGCAAACATCTAAAAATAGAAATCATCGTTCTAGAAATAGATAGATTAGAATCATTCCTTCAGAATTGCTTTTTAAGGTTTACAAAACTGTTCAGGGATTCCTTATTTAAGCAAGATAAAATCCTTTCCATGTCTGACAACTTAATTGTTGTTGCCACAAAATAGAGCAATGGCTTGCAGAAAAAAGTGATTGGTTGTACAAACTTGTAAATCTAGATCCACTTTTTATACATGTTGCTAGCTCTGTTTTAGTATTCCAATCAAAATTATTGCATAACTTCATGGACTCTTATTCTCAAAATTAATTCACTGTTCACTGCATTCATATGGCTTTATCTGAATAACGGTTATTCCAACATATGTTGTCGGTATCAAATGGGGGGTGCACAGCCTGCACATCTGATTCTCTCGGGTGCACCAAGCCGCTTTAGGTAATTATATTGACCCTATATGCACACAATACGTGCCTGCAAGGCCTAATTTTTGGAGTGTACGTTGATATATTGGAAATTTTCTTGTGCGTGCAGTTGCCACGCTCCGCAGACTGGGATGCATTGCGCACATGGGGGCAGTCTGGTGCTGTAATTACATGGGGGCTGGCATTTCAAAGGGGCCTATTTAGGGCCTTTTCTAAGGAAGATCATTAAAATCACATATTCACAAGGCTTGGGGTGGGTTGGGGGGGGGGGGGGGCTTGCCACTTTACCATCATTGCTAGGCAGTCCCTGGGTGCACATTTGAGGTGTACATCCATGTTCTATCCATCAATGTATCTGCTTCATTTGCAGTGCGGCATGCTGAAGTCTTAAAATGCCATTTTAACTGGACATACGCCTGCATTGAGACCAAATCTTGCAAGCACACTCCAACCAAAACCAAACATTCCACAGATGGTTTGAACGTATGCAGACAACATTGGGTTCTCCATCATCATTTCTGCTGTAAGAAAATTGTATTGCAACCATTTCTTCGCCCGTAAATGTGTCAGATGTCTATAGTCCTCCAATGGCATCTGCCCTGTTAATTCCTTTTCTGAAACTTGAAAGAGCGGGTCCTTTGCTAACGTTTCAAGTAGGCCATCAACAAACTTTTTGCAATTCATATCTTCAAGAAATTCGTTCATCTCGTTAATTGGGAATGTTTCTTGATGGATGATGTCTTTTCCATGTCCATGGCTAGCCATCTTTGATATTATAGACTTCGATACGAGGAGATGGGTGTCTTGGGCCTCCCCGGTCCTACTACACTAACGTACCTTCCAACAGCAGCAACAACATTATTAAACGCTGTAAAATACTGTGATTTCTGGGGCTACCCAAAAGGTTTGGGGGTAGGGTCAGGGTCAGGGTCAGGGACAGGGTTAGCATCGGTTTAAAAGGGTTAGGGTTAGGGTAAGTGCATAAAACCCATTATTTTCCCATTATATAATATAAGCATTAGCGCCACGATATATTATGCAATTTCTTCCGTGATGAACTTTGTTCTCAATTTACAAAGATGATTTCCTCCTTTTGTTCTTGTAAACGGTATAAAGTGCGGACTATGAAATGAACTAAATCCGCCCTCCCGAATCGAGAACGCAGTTTGGAATGCAATTGTTCTGTTTCATGTAATTTAAACTATTTTCTTCAATAACTGCCTTGTAATAATTAATCCCACATGTTATATTTCATTGTTTCTAATTTTTGTCATTTTTGATTATTTTTAGTGGAATTTTGAATTACATGAAACTGGAATGAGCTGAACTGTAGCCTGATATCCAGCTCATTATTCTAAAGGAATAATGGGCTGGTTATCAGGCTAGCTGAACTGATGATAATGATTATTTCGACGATGATGATGATTTTAATGAAGATTATGATTATGATTATGATGATGATGATGATGATGATGATGATGATGATGATGATGATGATGATGATGATGATGATGATGATGATGATGATGATGATGATGATTGTATGAATGATTGAGTGATTAATGGTTTTAATCAGATTAAAATAATGTTCACTTACCAACTCATTTAGCCCATCTCTATATACAAACAAAGGGTTAAACATCTGAAGCTGAATTGCGTATGCCCCCAACATGGGATTTTCTAATAACTTTTCATCGGTAAAAAAGTTATATCCTTTGAACTTTTTCATTCTTTTGTGCGCCAAAAAGCGAATTTCATCCAAAGGTAACTCATTCGTCATCTCATTTTCTGATACTTTAAATAACGGGTCATCTCCGATTGTATTCCAGATTTTATTGATCAGTTCTAGGCAGTCTGTATCTTCCAAGAAAGAAACAAGCTCATCTTTTTCAAATGAACAGCAATTGCTTTGAGTTTTCTTTGTAGATCCAGCCATGTTATTGAGATGCAAAGGGCCAGCAACACATAATTATGATAAAAACCAGTCCTCCGTTACTAGCAAACTCTATGGAGTTTTTTCTATTGAGTTCGGTAAAATGCATCTTGGAATTTGGAACAAGATCCAAGGAAAAGGAGAATGTTTCACAGAAGCAATGCAATGCAATGCAATATAATGCAATGCAATACTATTAAATACAATATAATGCAATACAATACTATTAAATACAATCTTTTCCAATACAAAGCAATACAATGCAATCCAATACAATGCAATACAATACAATACAATACAGTACAATACAATAAAATACAATACTATTCAATACAATACAATACAATACAATACAATACAATACAATACAATACAATACAGTACAATACAATAAAATACAATACTATTCAATACAATACAATACAATACAATACTATTCAATACAATACAATACAATACAATACAATACAAAGCAAAACAATACAATAAAATACAATACTATTCAATACAATACAATACAATACAATACAGTACAATACAATACAATGAAATACAATATAATACAATACAAATCAATGCAATACAATACTATTCAATACAATCTATTCCAATACAAAGCAATAAAATGCAATACAAAACAATACAATACAATACAATTCAACACTTTGAAGTCAATATGTAGTGATGTCCTACAAGACTTTTGACAGGCAATAAGCAAAAAAAGTTGCTAAAATGATGGAATCAACTTTTTTTATACAAAAAAAACAAAAATTTACATGATTTGCACCAATGCTGTCAACAGCAAAAAGTGAATACATTTTCCTCATTTTATTATTACACCAAGGAGAACGGTCGATAGTTAGAGATTGAGACATTTTTAGCACATATTTTTTTCGTCAAAATGCGTGCTTTTCGGGAACTCCATGTAGATTAAAGTTTTTTAATTCCCTTAAATGTTCATCAAAAGAAAGTGCATCTATTTCTGCCCCAGTGGCTGATTTCCTTTCCAGGAATAACGTTTTTGGTTCTCGTGGTGGCAAACTGATGCTCCTTGCCCATTCAGTATATTCCACATCGAGAAGATCTCGTATACTTGCAGATATGATCTACCAAAAAACGATTAATTGATCATGATTTATTTATTGAGGGGACAGCAGTCAGTTATCATCAAATGAGGGGCAATATATCTGTCAGTAAGAAATTTTCCCATGAAATTTGTAACAAAATAGAAAAACATCTTTTAAGGAAGTAGGACTAGGGAGCCAATTTTGAGGTTTCTTAGTCAAAAGGGACAATAGGTCTATTGCTTGTAATGATAAAAAATGGGAGCAAGGAGGAGGCTGGGGACAACTGCCCACCCAGTGCAAACAAGGCTCTGCAAATTAGACAATAAAAACGAGACAAAAGATTAAAGACTGTGTATGTAAGTCAATCTAAAAGACTCGGCAAATTCAAAAACGTCTGACTGAAATGTTTCGCATCCAATTCCACAACAACTGGGTCTACTAACCCTTTTCCTGATGGATCGTAACGGGTAGCTGCAAAAAGGCAGACATCAATATGTGAATATACACTTAAAAAGAACACTAAAACTTTTCTGCCCCTAATCTTGGGAATAATTCATCGTTGCTTACACATTGATAACCTGAAGATTTAATTCAACATTTGTAACATCTAGATTCGATACCTTGATGTGTTTAAAGTCAGTTATTCCAATTTTTGGAAGAGTAGAAGCATCCATTTGTATTAGTTTTCTGCCATTTATGTAATTGGTTGAGAAACAGGCCTGAAATGAAAGTGCTGATTAATAAGGATAGTTCAGAAAAACTTCGATCGCTTATAGAAATCATTGTAGCAAACTGTAAAGCAAAGCAAATTATCCAGTCTGTAGAGCATGGCAGAACTCGACAAGATCTCACGTGTGCAAACGAAAATTCGGGGAGTGGCACGGCGTGCACACCTGATTCTCTCAGATGCACCACTCAGCTTTCCCCATGATTACTCATGTTGATTGTGTTGAGTTTAAGAAGGATTATCACAGGTAGTATAACACTGCAGCCTGCAGGTGAACCTACATTGAGCCTATACTCATACAATGCGCGCAAGCAAAGCCTCATTTTTGGGGCGCACTTCGATCTGCTGAAAATTGTCTTGTGCGTATAGCTGCCACGCTCTACAGACTGGAAAATTATGACCCAGCCAGTCTGCAGAGCGTGGCAGCTGCACGCGCTCGTGGTATGAGTTTAGGCTCAATACAGGTTGATCTGCAGAGTGTCATACTACCATTGAACTTCCTTATAAAAGTCAACACAATCAACATAACAAATCATGATGAGAAAGCTGCGTGATGCACGCGAGAGAATCAGGTGTTTGTGTGCACGCCGTGCATCTCCACAATTTTCCCCGCACGCGCGAGATCTCATCGAGTTCTGCCATGCTCTGCAGACTGGTGACCCAGGCTAGCAATAGCAAATTTGTCAACTTGTTAGGGAATGGTTAAACATAAACAGTTAAACAAACCTTATATTGAGGAAATCCTAGATTGCTTATCCAATTTTCCACCATTTCTATCGTCCATGATAGACAAAGAGGAATTCCTTGTTGATCAAAAGCAGGATCAAAATTCTGACCACCAACTATGTTCCTGGCCTTAAGATCCGCCATTTTGCATGAAAACAAAAATTACTTCCTAGCAACAGTCGCAAGCAGCCTCGTTATCAGAACTCATTAAGAAGTGTTTCCGGCACGGAAGAAAGAAAGATGGACGGCGTTTGAAGACTGTTCGTTATTTGCTTATATTTGCCTTGAAAGAATTTTATTCAGAAGATGAAGGGCAAATGCGAAGTATGCACAAATGTTGAGTCAAAGTATAAGTGTCCTTCATGTCTGATATTGTAGTAAGTATCTTTCAATAGGTATCCTAGCTATTTTAATTAAAATTTGAGATGCATCGGTGTAATGCGGCCTAATTGTAGTTAATTGTTTATATTAGCAAGTAAAAGTGGAAGGAAAACACCAACACCCACACCACCATCATCATCATCATAATCCTCATCATCATTATCATTATTATCATCATCATCATCATCATCATCATAATCAGCATCATCATTATCATCATCATCATCATCATCATCATTATCATCATCATCGTCATCATCACCATCATCAACATCATCACCATCATCATCATCATCATCATCATCATCATCATCATCATCATCATCATCATCATCATCATCATCATCATCATCATCATCATCATCATCATCACATCATCACCATCATCATCATTATTATCATCATCATCATCATCATCATCATCATCATCATCATCATCATCATCATCATCATCATCATCATCATCACATCATCACTATCATCATCATTATTATCATCATCATCATCATCATCATCATCATCATCATTATTATTATTATCATCATCATCATCATCATCATAATCATCATCATTATAATCATCATCATCATAATCATCATCATCATCATCATCATCATCATCATCATCATCATCATCACCATCACCATCACCATCGTCGTCATCACAATTGCCACCATTGCCACCAATTGCCATCATCATCACCATTATCATGATCATAATATATGATATATATAATAAGTATGAAATTTATTAATATTTCTTTCTAGCTGTTCTCTTGGCTGCTACAAACAACACAAAGGTAAGATACCAATTTTGGAAATTTTTCATTTCATTCATGGTTGTAAAAAGGATCTTATTCCACCAAACAGGTAAAGTCTTAAAACTTTGTGGAGACTTTTCGTTTTAGCATGTCCTCTGCTAAAGCTGTTGCAGTTTACTACACCATTTTATATGGAAACAAGTTTAAAAAAAGAATATTAATCAAAACTAATTGATTTTCTCCTCAGAAGCAAAGTGTGAAGCAAAGCCTGAAGATGAAACAAAAAATGACAGCAATTTCAAGGTTGAAAAGATATTTGGTATGTTTAGTTGGCTTCGAACCCCAATACATTTATAGTTTTAATATGTTTTGATCAAATTAGACATGCAAGTAATATCCTCTTTTTTATGATAAAAGAACCTCATGTGGCAGCCTTTGGTATTGATGTTAACCAAAAGCTACATTCTTTGACAGGACAATAGTCAGATGTTCTGTTTCAGAGGGGTGTCTACATTGAATTTGCCAACAAAATAGACGTTACGATGTAAAATGCCTTGATTGAAGACGGGGTATTTTCTCTTGAGGTGTCACATTCCCCTCACCCCACTGTAGCTATGGGGCTTTCATTTATACAAAGGGAAGTTGGGCCTTTTGAATCTAGAAATGAGACAGTAGAATATATAAGTAAGAGATGAAGTACAGAAAAATTGCATGCTGATAACCTGATTTTTGAGGATTGTTTGTAATGATGCATGTAAATGATAAATACAAAGAACATTGCAAAGCAGCAGAAAAGTAAAAGGCAATGAAAAATAAGCATATTTTGATGACATGGTGGTGCACTTTGCAAGACATGTTTTAATTAATGCATTGATCACCTCAAATCCTTTTGAAACATATCTAATATCAATTGAGTGTTTTATCAGCAATTGCTTTTTTCTGAATTTTTTTAAAATCTTATAATTTAAGATGATGATATGGAAGAAGGGGAATTAAGCAATTCACCTGATATCACAAATGATATTGATGAAGATGATTGGGTGCCCCAAGAAAAACTTGAGCTGCTAGGTAACAAACTTTCAACATTTGTAACTTTTGATTCTTGAATAAACGTTTTGTGCCAAGAAGTGGGACAAAAACTTGAAAATGCAGACCATATCGAGGTGCAATGGATTAGCAAGGATGCAAAGAGATAGGCTGCCTTTCAAATCAAATTGTCTGGTCAGTGGCTTAGTAAGAATTGTTTGTTGCAGTGGGGAAAACTGAAAATATTACTCAATAATCCGACCAACTTCAGAAATGTTGACAAATTTTGCGACAAACCTTTTTTGGAAGCTTGTTGGGAGACCGTTGCCCCCTCTGCCCCTGCTGCCCCCTTTGGCTATGCCACTGAGTCTGGTAATATGTTATGTGAAAGTCACAAGAAATGAATTTCATCGGATTTTTATTCATCTGGGGGTTTTTGATGTTTTTTGTTTTTCATCATGTTTATCAACGATTAAACTTGAGAACAGTAGGGAAAATTACTCTTGATGTTATTGGAAAACGCAGAATCTTGATGAATTTCAATGCTCAAAAAATTGTTTTGAGTGAGAGCAAAATTTTTCTCTCCTTTGAAATTTGATTTTGGGCTCCTCCTTTCTTCCATCATGCGTCAACCATCAATTGTATCAAACATTCAAATAATGCAGTTGTGGTTCACCTTTGACCCTGGAATAGTAATCAGAGAAACTGTTTTCCATTCATTTTTCAACAATGTACGAAAATATGATTGGAATGCTTTAAAGTGTGTTATGGATTTACGTCTGCAGTAAATATATACCAGTGACTTGAATATAGTCTGTTCAAAAATAAGAGCCATTTCAAAAATATTAAAATAATAAGAACTGTTGCAATTGCAGGAAGTATGGAAGAGTAGATATTAGACCATTGTAAGGTTCTAGGTTCAGGTATATGAAACCATGGGACAGGTACCGTGGAGCAGGGGGGCTGGGGCATAGCCCCTCTACTTTTTGTCCTTAAAAGAAGGAAGTTTTTTCAAGACATGAAATGTCTTCGTCTTTGATTAATGGTGCCAATGCACCTGCCGCAAAAGACAAAAGGCACCTCATTTTTTGAAGATTCGTTAATTTTGAACAGCCAAAACTAGTCGTGTTTTCCAAAATATTTGATACTTTCCTCAACATTTCTTCAAATATTTCATGTGGTCTGCTTCGTTTATACTTATACTGGGAATTTTTAACTACCAAGATAGGCTATGATTTCCAAAATAGCCATTTCTTTGTATCTGGAAGTGGCTTAAAAAATTTTTGGGGACAAGCCCCAAGACCCCCATCTTCTCCGGCCGCCCGATTTTAGCCCCTCGACTTTCAAATCGCTCCGCGGTCCCTGCCATGGAATCAGAAATCATTAATTAGTACTGATATTCCCGTGTTCATTTAGGCCACTCTGAGGAGGTGAAGACTCAGTTGAAAAACAAGCACTTGCAGAAATTGTTGATGGATGTTGATTCGTCGCCAAATCCTGGAGAAGAGCTTGATAAAGCGATGCAGATTCCAATTTTCACCGAATTTGTTGACGTTTGCATGAAAGTTATCGAAGGAGATTCAGCAAAATGAGATACGATTGGGACCTTTGTTCAACCATTGCCATGCTACTGCATCAATCATAAACATCTTCATATAGTAAATAGAAAGTTTATAATGATTTTCTATGGTTGTAGATGATGCGAGAGGTTCTTACATCGAGTGTCCGTGTGAGGGACAAGAAAGCGTTGGTCTAAGTGTATTTTTATTACAAAATATTTTAAGAGGGGATTTTATACTCAGCTTGTGCCCCAGGATCGTCACTTCAGGCTTTGTCTTTTGAGTGCGACCGTTTCTTCACTTTGAAAAAAAACACGTTTTACCCGCGAGTAAACTTTCAAGAAGCAAAATTTTCAGAAAACAATTGCCCATTTGTGACCAAATTTGCTTAACAAAAAGACAATATTTATATAGCTTGGTAGACGAGCCCCTGCTTTCTAGATTCCCATTGAAGTGACGCCCTTGGGGCCCCTTAAACCTTTTATAATAGCTCACTTTCTGTAGTTTGATTTTGCAAAGTAAAGAAAATGCAGTTTCATCCGCGATTGCTGGTTTTTTGTCCGTCTTGAAACTTTGCAACAAGTAACGCTTTTGTTAACGTATTTTCTCGACCTTTCTCTATAACCTGAAAACTGCAAATGGCACATGGGGCATATATCCTGCCGCCGCTGTGGGGGGTAAGTGATTTTTGTAAAGTGTCATTTTCGGTGTCTTAGACTCATATAACTTTGCATACTGAGACTGGCTTATTCCCTACCCAATCTTTGACGACATGGATATTCCTGGAATAACGCGCCTCTCTCTGAAGTTCATTTTGATTTCAAGCCCCTTGCCCTTTTTCTCCAAGTTCCCTTACAGAGGAGCGTACAACAACAACCATAATACACAACACAACAACATGAAAAGGTCATTATAGAAATATGCAAGAGACAAAATGGTGGCTGAAAAAGGATTTGGTGCAAAGGTTTTGGATGCACTGCTTTCATATGAAACGATTAAGATCGTTACAATAAAGAACAAGAAAGTTGGATTCCTTCATAGAATCATACAGCTTGCAATTTTGGGTTATGTTATCGGGTTTGTATCAAAATTTTATTACATTTGCCTACATAAATGCTGCCCGTATCCTTCGAATTCCATGTACATATTCGCTCATCGCTAAATTACATATTTACAAAACAGCTTAATCAGTTCCTTTCGTTTAAATTCCTTTACCATCTGTCGCTCAAAATGTCTTTATTAGAAAATGCTGGAAACGTGGCATAGTTTTTCATTAGTACAACAAAGTTTGCAATAAGCTAGAATAGGCCATTTTCATTGTTGCAGCCAGAATGCAGACAACTCATGCTTGTTTTATTTTTGAAGGTTCATTATCGTGCCAGTTTTGGTTCATCTCCAGCTCTATCAATGATATTTTCCAAATTCTTAAGTGCACTATTACAATTTGAGATGAACGTAATGTTGCTAGTGCTGTGCCAATATGTTACATCCTATTATTGTTTATTAACAGAGAAATGCTTTTTGGAACATGTTTTATATGCTAAACTTGAGTCAAACAAATTGCATGCATAGTCAAGTGTAGCAGGATAATTTTTAGTAATATACTGCACATCATCATTTTCCACCCTTGCATTAACAAAAGGAATACTAGAAAATAATGTTCTCATGCAAGGGCTTTTGCAATGTCTTCAAAGAATTCACTCTGATGAATCTTTGTAAATCTACTATCATCTCATTGCAATTTCTAGATATGCAATAATATGGAAAAAAGGCTACCAGGAATATGATACAGCATTGAGTGCCATAACAACAAAGCTCAAGGGAACTGCACTTGTCAATTTTACTGGATTTAAATCACCATTGTTGAAAGGAATGCATATATTTGACCCTGCTGATTATGTCATACCACCTCAAGTAGGTTAAACGTATACTTGATCGAGCATTTACCTCATGACAAGATGATATCCATGCTAGAAAGTATCACGAAACCTATTTATGCTGATATAGACCTCCTTTCTCTTTAAACGTCTTTAGTCATATTACACAGGAAGTTGGTAGGCCTGTTTAGTGCGGCGAACCCAAAATTGTGTCATACCTGCTCAAGTAAGTAAAACATAGACTTAACGTTTTGCTAGCAGTTGTATACCTGGTCACAAAGTGCATCTGATAGATGCAGTTCAAGAGATCGTCTTTACTGGAGTTGAAAATTGGTACTCAGTGCTTCAGATATGTAGCATTCATTATGTAATTATCACTCAAAGTTGCTTCATAATCAGTGAACACACCAAACTTTGAGTAACAAATTATAATGTCTTGTTCAACATGTAATGCAATGATGATTTACATAAATTCTGTTTAATTCAGAAATGTTTTAAATTAACTTTATTTGTGTTCCCTCTTATAGTTGTAATTATTTATTGATCCTTTTTGGATAATCATTTTTAGGGTTTATTCATTTGCAAATTAATATATCTTGAATTTGTTAAAAATCTAAAAGGATATTTAAGCCATCGATATACCCAGAGAATTAGTCCAACTCAACAAACTATGTTTTCAACTTTTATCCCGAGTCATATGAAATATAAAATGACATTGTTTGCCTCCATTTTTATAGGAAAACAATGAGTTCTTTGTCATGACAAACATGATAGTGACGCCAAATCAAACAAGAGGATCATGCCCAGAAGATCCAAGATTTGTGCATAATCATTGCAAAACTGACAAAGATTGTATAGCTGGTGAACCAGTTATTAATGGAAATGGTGATTAATTATTTCAGATAATTTATTTAAAAAAACCTATATTGATAAGCGTCATTTACCCACACAATAGTGTGGTTCCTCTAGATTGAAAAACTCTTGCCTTCTAAGCATTAGACTGGCTAGTGTTACTGCAATGAGACAGTTCTAGTTTAAGCTAGTGTAATGAAACATCAGTTAGACTATCTGCTTTCAGACAAGTTTGTCTTTACTTCAGTTGAAGACAGTGGTATGTTTAAGATGTCTGTTTAGAAATGTTGATTTAACAATAATTTTGACTGATTTCTTTATCTGAAGTGATATTCAAAACTGGTTGATTGCTTAGCTGTTCTTTCAAATTAGTCCTTAATTTTTTTTTATTTAGGAGTTCGGACTGGCACGTGTGTGAAGTCAGACCAGAATGCATCAGTAAATGTTTGTCAGATATATGGATGGTGCCCTGTTGAGTTGGATGTTCTGCCAATGCCAGGCCATGGCTTCAAGTAAGTCCATCAATATTTAAGGAAAATTTCAAGGTCAACCACAGATGATCAATATCCCAAAAAATTTAGGGTTCACCTTTAAACAGATTAGAATATTTTTATAAGCTGGTTTATGGGAAGAAATTTGTTTATGCAAAAGATTCACAATTTTTCATCTTTAAGAATAAAGAATTGGATTTGTAATTATCTTGTATATTCAACATTAAATACCAGGAATCATTCCAACTGCCATTTTCTGCAAAGCAAATGCTCTGTGTCTTTAAGATTCTATCTTGAAAGAACATATCCTTAGAAGTATAATTTTCTGATTTGATTTTAAGTCTGATTTTAAGCCTAAATCTGATTTTAAGTAATCTAGAAAAGGTGGTGCTTTAGTATGCCAAATCGAACACTAAGGTATCTTTAAATAAAAATATGCTATTATTACAGATTAAACATTTTATATCCAATCAAAGACCAAACTCAAATGAAACAAGTTTAAGCATTTTAAATATTTTTTTTCAACAGGAAAGGTGTCCCACTTCTACGTGAAGCAGTCAATTTTACAGTTTTAATCAAAAATCATATCACTTTTCCAAAGTTCAACTTTCAAAGGTTAGTATTCCTTTGACTTGCCACAAGAGTCTGGTTTTGTGAATGACCTCGCTTGCAAACCCTAGAAACTAACTGTGCGTTCTAAAATTCAACGAAAAGGTAATTTTGTAAATTCCATGAAGAATGGCATAAAAGCTGTTCCTCAACCTTTGGAAGGTAACTTCATCTCGCTATTAACCCTGGAATAACCAATCAGAATCGCTAACAGAATTTTTGTAATCACGTGCCAAAATTTGAAATCTATCAAGTTTGCACAGACTGTGTTTTCATAATATTGACACAGTGACACTGAAGCTATGAATAAATGCTTTATGCCTAAAATCTTGTTTGCAAATGGGAACCATTTACTTGTACTTAAGATGGGTGTCATTTTGTTCCCAGATATGCCTGCCGGTCAGGAAAAGGAATCTAACGATTATTAAAGTAGTGACCTCACAATGATCTGTTTTTAACGTCTTTAGAATCGGAAATTGGTACCCAATAATCTGAAGAAAGGATAATCACATGTGAGAAAGCTTCGGCAACTGGATGCGAGTTTCATCTAACATTGCATTCTTAGCCGGTTTTGAACCGCATGAATCAAGACATGAAGAATACCGCAATGCATAGTATACTTTGTTTGATAAGATGATCATACCTAACCCTTTCGTACCGGATTTATTTTAAGTTAACTGTTAAGACCCATAAAATTCAACGCTTTTCAGGGGGTAGCATAGTCAAATAACTTAGGTGGAAGCGTAAACTAATATAGAAAACTGCCATCAGAACATTTGCAATATTTTGTCATTAGCCCCCTGAAAAATAATCTTTTCCGGTGTTTGTCATTGGGCCATTTGGCCCGCCCAGGAGTGAAAGGGCTAAGCTAATTTTGATCACATTACACTGCCGTTCTAGATGGATTCCTGCCCCGCCATGCGACTGTATAGCCCATTTGATGATAAACCTAAAAGGATTGTGACCATGACACTCTATTAAACTAACGCAAAACTAATTACCGATAACTTTCTTTTTCTAGGCGTAATATATTGAATCGGAATAATACGACGTATCTGAAAAATTGCCATTATCACCATGAAACTGATCCTCTATGCCCGATATTCAAACTTGGAACGATTGTCAAAGATTCTGGGAATGATTTTGATGATTTGGCTTACAAGGTAAGCTTTTATCTGCTCAAACGTTCTTAATGACTAGCTATCTATTTGCTTATAGGTTCTGCATTGAGTCTGAAATTTGCTTAATTTTGCAGTGTGTCGAAACATAGTGGCCCATGAACAAGCTGCTTATTATCAGAACTTCTTAATTTCTCACTATTTGTTCTTTAGGCCTTCAGGTTCCCTCATGCTGAAGTGACTCTAGTCCTAGCTTAATGTTGATAAACTAACTGCTTAATGCTTCTTCGTTGTTTTTGTTTTACTGCTTAATTTTTGAGTGACTCCAGCTGTAGTGGCTCATAAACAAGTTGCTTATTAATAACTCACCTTAACTGCTTAAATATTCTTCATAAAACTCTCATATTCCCTCATGCTCAAGTGTCCATAGTAAAATCTTGATGCTCATTGACTAAGTTGACTCATTTACGTATTCGTTGTTCTCTAAAACTGCTTAATCTTTAAATGGCTCTTGTCCTAGTTGCGTAGTAGCCTATTACATATTGAGCACAGCGATATCATTTTAATTAAGTATAGCGGTATTAGTTCGGTAATCATTGATTTTGCAGGGTGGCATTATAGCCATAAGAATTAAATGGGACTGTAATCTTGACACGAACGAAGACAACTGTAAACCAGTTTATTCATTTCAAAGGTAAGAGCAATTCTTTCGACGAAAAATTATCTGCCTTACAAGATATATGTTGATGTTATGCCATGCATTACTGCAATGCTAGTTTTTCGATGACGGAAACAAAGGAAAGTTTTTCTCTGCGACTCCGAGGCCAAAGATGGCTAGTTTAGCGATCATACTTGACTAGCTAATTTAATGGATAAAAAATTAAAATAAAGAATTTATAATATGTTTTGTTAATTTCAGGATTGATGATCCAAACGCCCCAATAGCATCAGGCTTCAATTTCAGGTGAGATATGTCAACATATATTTACCATATTTATTTATATTTTAATCAATATTTGATATAAGGATAGATTTATCCATGCATTTGAATATTCATCAATATTTGATTAACCTCAAACTGGTATTACAAATTAACTTTACGTTACTTTACTTTACTTCACTTTACTTCACTTTACTTTACTTTACTTTACTTTACTTTACTTTACTTTACTTTACTTTACTTTACTTTACTTTACTTTACTTTACTTTATTTTACTTTACTTTACTTTAATTTACTTTTTCATTCACTTTTTCATTTTCTTCCGAAATTGTTTCAGATATGCTCAGTTTTTTGTTGACAATCAAAGACAGCATCGAATCCTTTACAAAGCCTATGGTATCAAATTTGAAGTGCTTGTTAATGGAAAGGTAAATCACTATTTGATATATCTTTATTTGATGGAAATCGGCAAAGATATATTCTAATATATCTTTATTCTCAATTTATAGTGTATGTTATCTGTTTAATTTTAATTTCTGTAAAAGCTTAATTTCACTCATTTTCCTTTGGATTACTCTAGGCTGTTACTGATAACATTGCTTGCAAGATCAACAACAATTGCACTGTATAAACATACCTCTCACAATTTTTTTTGCGATTATTCACATCAACTGTAGTAGCATCAACAATTTAAGCTTCTTTACTTAGGATCTAGCCTTGCCTGCAATCGTGGGACCAAACCATTGCCCATTGCTTGATATTTTTAGGTAAGATCCAGAGTTGGGAAAACATTATGATCACAAGGTCGCTTCCTCGTAGGCGGTCCACGAAAAATAATAATCTATCCTATGACACTCCCAAGCCATGCCTATTTTTTTTGTTCTGTGAGGAAGTTTGTCTTCCGGTAAGTTTTTGTCCGGAGGTCGGTTAACAATTTTTTTTGGATTTTTGTTAGATGAGCAAAAGCAAATCGTAACTTACACGGTTTTTGTAAGTCACTAGAGATTGGGCTACAAAAGAATGCAGCAACAAATCTCTGTCTTAAGCTCACATATTGCTTAATGCTCAAACGCCATTTAAGCGCCTTAAGCCATCCACACTAAGCCAACCAGTTGCTTAGTTTTTAAGGCGCTTCCGTGCTCCAACTCTCAAACTTCAGTGGGTCTTTGTAAGACTCCAAAGCTGTTCATGAATTTAGGTGCTTCAATCATGTTTTTAATTGACCAGTTTTACTGCTTGCTTTTTGACCTTTTTGAGATTAGCTTTATGTTTCCATTCAAAATTACGTAGCTTTAGTATTCGTATTCGTATTCGGATGTGTGGAAACCAAGCAATTTCTTTCTGCTTTTTTTTAAAAAACCACATTTTTACGTTTCGTTTTCAAATATAAAGTTGAACGGAAATTGGTAATGAATTGTGGGTGGAGAACTTCAGTATTGGCCAGCAATTTTATGGTTGGTGCTTACTGGAACCATAATTGTCTGTCTCGATTTCGGCCTTCGAGCGAGACCATCCTTCCGATGGCGGTTTGGTAAGATAATGCGGTTACCTAATGGTTTGGCAAGTTATAAACCCATTCACGATTTATCTGCCTCTACGTCATTGCTGTCAGGTAGCTTTGCATAAGATTTAATTCTAACAACTATTAAATCAACTTTATCCGAACTTCATCTTTCAGTTGTGGATTTTGGTTTTTGTAATGTTATCCCGTCCATTCTACGCATTTTCCTATAAACAAAATTTTTAGATGATTGGTTCCTATAACCCACTATTTCTCTTAGCAATCGAGGATTTCAGTTCTCAAACTTTCGTAGAACCCTCTTAACACAGACCAAGTATTTCTCCGTTTACAAACTTTGGTATGTTTTAAGTTCTGTATGGTTTCTGATGAAAGATTTTGCGACAAATTTAATACTTGAACTCGACAGTTGAGTAATGAGATATTTTAATGAAAAGAGAACCAACACAAAAACGATATGAGTAGTTTTGGGGTGATAAAAATTACAAGTAAATAAATTACATATTTCATTATTGCTGTGAGCTTGGTGATAAACAGCATTTCTAGAAATAAAGACCAATTTAATTATTTTTTGGGTCTAAAACTTAGCGTTGAATTTTCTGAGCAACTGGATGCTTTATTATAAACTATTTTATTTTGAAAGATCTATAGGTGTAGTGGATTAAGTTGCATAGCACTGCAATTTGATCAGGCAAAGAGTAGGCTTTGCAACTCTTTGATAAGATTTGTTTTGTGAGACTCAATTGTAAATATCCCCTGATTAATGCGGAAACTTGAGCAGTCGAAATTCCTCAACTTCTCTAAAACCTGTTTCTTGAAAAGTATATCTATTTAAAGAATTTAGAAACATCATCCAATAATCTTTGAAACCAATGATGATGAAGCAATGACAGGATTTAAGAGGCTGATAATTGAAGCTAAAAAGGTGAGCTTTTCATACGGTCATCAAAGAAGCACACACTGGAGCATTATTATATTTTATTCTATAACCAACTGTGCTGGAATTCTCGCTACTTGGAGAATCAAGAGAAGAAAATTCCTGCCAAATGTCTTGGAACACTAACCACAATTTTTGTCTTTTTCTGCAACTATCCCTCAAATCGATGTAGGTCAAATCACGTTTCGTGGCTACCCTTTGACCTGAATCGATTGTAAAAGAATTATTGCTGTTTGCAACCAACAATGTTTTAATGAGGAAAGGGGGTGATACCAGCTTTATCAGGGAGGAAACTATAGAACAATCAATAAAGCGAGACTTTTCGTAGGTATTGCAATGACTTTTGTACTACCAATGGGCTTTTCATGTCGCTAACTCTTTCCTGCTTCTTCTTATATTGAGAGAATGAACCCATGTCTTCGCTCCTATTTCAACGTAAATAATAGAGTTGTATTCATGCAAAAATCCTACAGTTGGAAACCAAGATTCATTGCTGGAAGACAAATCCTGAACTTTGCAAAGCGGATTTTACATGCCTTCTAAATTGATGGTACAATCAAAAGTCCTTGGAGAACCCAAGGAAATTCACTACATTTCACCACGCTTCTACTGCTCTTTCAAACAATAAGAGACGGAAACAGAAATAGATGAGCACTTTTAATAAAAGGGCTTTTAATGGTAGTGTATAAAAAACATTTTATGTTGCAATACTTTTAGCAATCATTTTATCAGCCTTGTTTACAATTTAATGATATTTTTCTATATTTTTAGGCTGGTAAATTCAGTCCTGTTCCATTGTTTCTTAATCTTGGTTCTGGTCTGGCTCTTCTTGGCATCGTAAGTACACTTTAACTAACAAATATTCCCCATAAACCGTGAGGTATCAACCTTAAGGTATTGCCTATTAGATATTTGTTGTATGTTCAAACAATCGTTGACGAAAGTGGAGATGACAAATATGTAGGAATATCTCTACATAGGCCAATGTTGTTTTGGAATTATATTTTCTATCTGCCAAAATATTATACCATGTAGAGTGTTCTGGTTTAACTTACTAGCTTTTTTCAAGTGGCCTGCTAGCGCGGAACCACCGCCCGAGTGGAAAGAATTTGTTAAATTAGTCTTCAAAAAGCAAGAATCTACATCACTCACATTCCTAGGTGGCCAATAGTCCGGCTTTTGGATAAAATAAGCGTCGCAAAGAGTTACTGCGAAGGAGAACATGCCTCTTACTAAGTGTTTCCACGCAGGTAGAAGTGTTAGGTCAGGTGACAGTTGTCATGGTAACTGATGATCAATTATTACGTGGAAATTCTGAGAATTAATTGACAATGCCATGTCCTCACTGATATTTAATTGCTTTGTTTTTTGGACATCGATGAGTGACAACAGACGATATATATCTTGATTAGCGAGTGAGTCAGATTTGGGTAATTTGTGAAAAATGATAAACCTTTCACCCCCGGTGATTATACAGCTGTATGGTAAAATCAAAGGTGTCTGCTCAAATTGCAAGGGGGTACAAGAATTGATAATTGAAGAGCAAAGATTCTTCACGAATGTTTAGAAGCAGGTCTATCCAGATATTGAAGAGATTGGTCTCCCATTTTATAAATTACCAACTCTCGCTGAAGGTTATCAGGCCAGTTTTACGTTACATTTTGGTTTTTACTTTTGTTTCTTTTAGGCAACCATTTGGTGTGATATAATTGTCCTTTATTGTCTGAAAGATAAGCAGGTTTACAGGAATCATAAATACCATAAGGTTGAAGGTCGCGATGAACCTGTGAGTCATTGTTATATTTCAAATTCTAATGTAAATAATATGTACAAGAGCCAATTTGCAGTTTTTCCTTATGTAAATATTAAATTTGTTTAGAATTAATTTACTATCCTTCCTACAAGTTTACTGATATTTCATTACATTCATTCACACGTCCATTTACTCATTAAATAGTTCATTCATTTATTCATTCACGCATTAATTCATTAATTAATTCATTCATTCGTTCGTTCATTCATTCATTCATTCTTTCATTCATTCATTCATTCATTCATTCATTCATTCATTCATTCATTCATTCATTCATTCATTCATTCATTCTTTCTCTCTTTTATACAGTCATTTATTCTTGCTCTCATGTATTTAATCATTCTTCCCTCTGTTCATGCATTCATTCATTCATTCATTCATTCATTCATTCATTCGTTTATTCCCTCGTTAATTCATTCATGTAATCAAACTTTAACGCAACCTTTCTTTTTCACATTCATAAAGTTTTGAAATTAAGCATTCAATCATTCATTCCTTTATTCATTCTTTCATTCTTCATCTTATTAATCTATTCATGTTCTCATCCATTTAATCTTCTATTCATCCTTTTATGTTTTTACTTATTAAGTTATTTACTCATTCGTCATTTTCTATGGTAAATTATATGATCACTTGATTTATTGATTAATCCATTATTCATATTTTATATATTTTTCTTTCATTATTAAATTTATTAATTGTTCTTTCAATAATGACCTTATGTCTTTATTCCATTACTTCGTTGACTTCATACTTATTAATTCGCTTCTTTATTCTTTCTTATCCTTTTTTCTTTTGTAGACTGATTCTGATCATGAACTCAGCGATGATGAACTTCAAAGTTCTAATGTTAATGATTACAAAGAGTTAATAGAAGAATCTAAATGATTTGAAAGAATCCTGAACAATTAACTTAGGTAGTATTATTTCATACCTTCGTTAATGCTAACATTTTGAATTCAATTACACGTCCTCCATGATACTTCCCCCAAGGAATAAGCGCACGTTTATTAACAGAAATGTCTGAAATGGCCCCTGTACTCAAATTTTCTTAGGAATCGCAGGATTCAAGCACTGAGACGTTTTGGAACTTTCATTTCGAAAATGAACTAATTTTTACTCTTATTACCTTGAAAATTTCAAAATACAACAAAGTTCTTTGAAGTATGGCATTTGTGACAGAATTGAAATTTCGAATGGCTTCTTTCACAATTTAAGCAAAAACATTGTCAATTCTGCTGTTCTTTCTGAGAAAGGGAACGCAATTGTTAAAACAGAACTTAACTTCATACTTTCTTTGATGAAGGTACTCAGTACTGAGTTTCTTAACTTTTTGAGGAAACGAGTGCATGCGAACAGCCTCCTACCATAAAAAGATCTATACGGGGATGATAAGATGATATTTCACGGTATAAAACTAAATAATATTGCAAAAAATTTTAAAGCTAAACAGAGTATTAAAGATACAGTCATCAACCATCCATTAAACATCCATCAACATCAACATCCTTATTAATTTTGCAACCGAGCTAAAATTTGCTCGTAAATTATTGCTTGCTTGAATCATTCTATAGGTCCGCCCAAATTATCATCATAACCATCATCCAACCCAGTGCTAAAGTGTGTTACATAATGCTGTTACGAAATACTAAAGTATGTTACATAATGCTGTTACGAAATGCTAAAGTATGTTATATAATGCTTTAACAAAATGTCGTTAGAAAAGCTACATGTATGGTGCAACTGGCGCCTTGGATGTTGAAAAATCTGACCAAAACTGGAACTGAAAACCGATAAATTGATAGAAACGAATAAAAAAGCGAAGACCAGGTGCTTCAAAACCATTGGAACTCATCCGCAAAGCACTTGGCGGGAAACCACCTTTCATTTTGGATGCAAAGCCGGAAGAATGCGTGAAGATAAGTCACTTAAAATATAGCGCAAAAGATTTTAATATTGCATAAGGTCATGGGTACAGATTTTGATCTTGGGTTTAAAAGATGAAATAACTTTTGATGAAATAACATTTAAATCTTTCCCAGAATTTACGTTCCTTTCATTATAAATAGTCATATTTGCCATTTTTATGACGTCCCAGCCATATCTCAATTAGATCACTGATGGAGGAACAAAATATATGAAGCTTCATTTCCATTTCTATCAACTTCAACCATGGTATTCCACAGGCAATGTTTAATACATCTATGCAGTTATTGCAATACACGCTGATAACACTGACGATGCAATAAAAAACAGCAAATGTATATCAATATTATAAATATCAAATGAACGTGGAAATCAGACAGGCACACTACAAAGTAAAGAAATGCTGCTTACCTTCCTCCGGCCAAAAACAAGCCGTAAGGCAAACCTTCCTCACAAGACAATAGAAAATAGGCGTGGCTTGGGTGTGTCATTGCAGTTTCTACTATTCCGTAGACCCGCCCCCAGCTAGTGACCCTATGACCGTAATGTTTTCCTAACTCTAGCACATTAATAATATTGAAATATATGAATTAAAATAATAATAATGATAATTTCATGCTCATTAATACATTGTATCCTTTAAGCAACAGTGCTGTTATCAATATAAGCCCTGAATTTGTATTAATGGAAATGCAGTTTGTAGATCTGTTACCATTTTCTAACATTTTATAAAATTTAGGCAAACAACTTTTTTCACTCAACGGTCAATGATAGGTGCCAAGGTACCAGGCCAACAAATTTGCTCCAAATCTTAAGGTGCACATTGCTATGTCTTTATATTATAAACCTAGATGAATTGAAAAATGGTTAGATCGATACCTGACTTGCATAAAACAGTGTCTTGCCCGCAAATTTAAATTTAAAGTTCTTGTTTAGGTGCTGGTGTAGAAAAGTAGTGAACTTTCCTAAACCATCAGCCTTAAACTTTAATAGAAAAGGCAGGGTAATAAAATTTTTTAGCCACTTAATGACTTAAATTCATTATGAAAAAACCTCAAGTTGTCTGCCAACCACTCCTTAACATATCATCAAAACATGATATTTGTCTTGTATCTTATTACTTATGTACGTCATTTTGAATTGGAAAAAAATTAATTTCCAAAACATCTCATTTCTAGATTGCTTTTTCTCAAGCAACAATATCTAAAAAAATTGAGAAGTGAATAGTGAAATTGAGACTTCCATGGCTAGGGGAGCAGTTATTCATGGTACAGCTGGCAACCACGACAGATTCCTGCGGGTAATAAAGATTATGACAACATTCCATGACCAAATTTCGACTCGTTTACAAGCTTCTAAACTTCGATTATCTTGAATTTTAACAATGAGCTGAGCCCCCTTCCCACGGCACGAGCCCCCTTCACACGGCACCTATTGGATGCAAGGGGGTAACTGCTCGGCTCGAACCCATTAACCAGTTACGATAAATTAATGTATCGCAAATTAATGCAAAGTAATTGGACACGGAGGCCCAATTGCTCAAATTTCCTTGGGGTCCATGATGGCTGGGTTGCAGACCTACAATGTCAGCCAAAAGTATTGGAACATCAGGTATCTTTTGTCAATGCACCCTCTTCCCCTCCTCCCCTGTACGATGTTGTAATGTGATTATAAGATGAATAGAAATGGAGATATGAGTTGGAAAAATTTATGACAGATCGTGGAACCTGTCCATCTTTCTCCTCAACATTGTTTAGAGTGAGAAGGGGGGGGGGGGGGGCTGTCTACTTAATAAATGACAATAAAGCGGAAAATATAGATATGCCTCCAATGTTAACCTACTGTTCCAACTACTTTTGGCAACTATTGTAGCATCGCTTACCATTTTTTAAATTGTGATGGAAATATTTTTCAAATGATTTGTAAATTAGCAATTCATAATGATTGACTACTATATTATCACTTATTAATTAAATTTTTTATGTAATTAAAGGGAAAAATGAATCTATAAATGATTTAAATGATTGCAATTTTTCATCCTTTTATAGTTATTCTCCTTCGCTTGAGGAACAAATTAAGATTTCTTGTTTTAAAGAAGGATCAAAATATCATGCATGCAAATTTTCAAGGATTTCTGGGACAAATTTTCATTCGATTTTAAGCACAGCCTCGAAGATCCTTTATGAAAATTTTGTAAATTTTATAATAGTAGCAAATTATGGCCATCAAAATAAGATCGAAAAGGCTTTGATATCTTTCAAAACAAGTGTTGATTGAAACCTTTTGTAAATTGCCACAAAGATGTTCCGTGACAATGGTATGAATGCAGTGGCATAACGCACGGTGTGCACCTTCAAGCGCAAAGCTAAGGGCCCCAACACAATTAGGTCCCTAGGGGGGCCCCCAAGAAATTTTGTAAAATTTTTTTTTGGGATACAACCATTTCTTATGTTAATGTTAGTTAACATTGTTTAAGAATTGCATCTAAAAAATTTATACAATTAAGGGTAATTTCGGGCTTATCCAGTAAACTTGATTTGCAAAAAGGGGCCCCAAACCCCTATTTTGACTAAGGGCCCCACACTGCTCCGTTACGCCATTGTAAGAATGTACGGATGAAGACCAGAAAGCATAGTGGAAAATACTGCGAGGTTACATAAGATTTTACAAGAGTTAACAAGAGTGTGTCAAATGAGAAAATATTTGGCTTTCGTCTCGTCCACAGAACAGAGTTCTCGTTTGTACTTTTATCCTGCCGACGGGTCATCCGACCTTCTTGGATCTTGGCCTAATCTCATCCGATATGTGATTATGGTCAGGACAGGTACTACAAACAAAGGTTTGTATTTAAAACAACTGCCAATGAAAAACTATATGAAAATGTATTTGTAAGGATCTTAAAGAGTTTATGTGGCACATGCTCTCTGCATTTCCCTATTCCATAAGAAAAGAACGAAATTCTAATTCAACTATTTTCCTCCTACCGCCACATTTTTGTCAGTTCTAGATGAGATAAAGCCATTATTGGGCGCCTTGGGTGTTGATTAAATGAAAGGGTATTAATTGGGAGGGGGGGGCTAAACTGGAGAACACTTCTGGGCAATAAAAGGGTTTTCTCTTTAGATGTGACTACTCGTCTAAAAAAGAATGATGTTTATAGGCAATTTCTTGTGCACCGTACTAACTAATTAATTCTTCATGTTTTTATCACCGTACAAGCTCCATTTGGCCTCTCTCTTAAGCCCCACGTGTGACGTATCACCCGATACGAAGCCTTTTTTGTATTTAACAGAAACCTAATAGATATCAATTTTAATTTTTTCAAAGCTATCACAGAGTAAAGTGTTGGTCTAGCAGATGTTAAAGAGAACTCAGCTGACCCTGATACCAAAATGGATTTGATGAGGATGGGGGCATTATCAATACGTTCATTGATTATTGTGCAGCAGAAAAGAGACACAAAAGCATATTAATACTCTAGATCGTGTACTCTCAACCGCCCCTCCACTCTCTAATGAATCCTTTTCTCTCTTTAGCCCCCTTCTGAACCCATGATAATAGATAATGCCTCTCCATTTCGTTGTCACTAATTCTTTGCACAATTACGTTACCCGTTATGCAATTAAGCATCATTATGATTAAAGTTTCATTTAACTCCGCAAGATCGATACGAGTGTTTGGAAGACACAGCACTAAGCCCCTTTGAGCCCCTTTTCATAACCATGTGTATGACGAGACTTCTTCAGCTACTTGAGTTTTAAGTGAATAATATAAAATTCATGAGAATTTTTTGCGCGTTATTTCCAAGTGTTTGTCCAGATGAGCCAACGACACAATGTGGCCTCAACTAAAATCCAAGCTCATAAGTAGAACCACTTGAAATCTCGTTTATTTTACCATGAAATCTAAAGCAATTAGCGAAAAGGCCAGGGAAAATGCTTGCTCGACATGATGATGTTTGCTTTGTACAGAAGAGCTCGTCCAGCAACAGTTAAAAGGTGAAGAAGCTTATAAATGATACTACATTTGCAAGGGCAATTTCACTGGTAGGTGGGTGATAGAGGTAAGCGAGGCAAAATCAATATGGACATCAAAGTAACATTCATTGCAATTGTATTGGCAATATGCGTTTATCACGCTGCCGGTAAGTTAACACGTTTTAACTTCATATCTTACATGGTATTGGTTTCTATGTACATTTATTCTAAAACAGTGTACATGATCATGATGTTTCATCCTCAGAGATAGCAACCAATCAATCATCCGTTAGCGTCTGCGGCTGTGCAGAAATGCAAAAGGATTCAACCAATAATATCGCCAAAAGTTGCTTTAGGTTTGGAATTACCATGTTAGCTACCATTTGCGGGCTCACATCTGCTGAGCAAAATCAGAAGCCCCAGGGATGTTTAAAGGGGGGAAGGACGTGCTTAATGATAGTAATATTTAAGGCAAAAAAATAAGAAAAATGATAGTTGTTGGTATTTAAGCATTTATTTTTCAAATCGTTTTTCACAATAAAGCACAATCTGTAAAGACCTATCTACTTGTGATGGGCATGAAGGCCTAAATTGTCTCATAAAGTCAACATACTTTCTTCATTCTCCTATCTCATTTATCATTCATAATGGTTGCACCTTCCTCTGCCTTCTTTGAAACCTTTCCCCCTTTTAGATAAATGTACTTTAATAAACCAAATGCCGAATTTATCATTCGCAGATGCCAAAAGATACAAAATGGTTGCCTACTGGGGGCAAAATGGAGTTTACGCAATTCATAAAGAACGCGAGAAGTGGGAGAAGGAATTGGATCATTTCTGCAAAAGTCACAGTTATGATGTTGTTGTTTTAGCATTCAATCATATATTTTTTGACAGAAGAAACAAAGGTATTATAAATTCAAAATATTAATGGATAAAAAGAAGTACAATACAATACGGTACAATGCAAACGCAATACAATACAACGCAATACAATGTAATGCAATACAATGCAATACAATACGATACAATACAATACAATACAATACAATACAATACAATACAATAGAATTCAAAATTAAGCAATGCAACACAGTGCAATACAAATATAAGAATTACAATCCAATACAATAAGATGCAAACGCAATACAGTACAACGCAATACAATGCAATGTAATGCAATATAATACAAAATGCTCTTTTCTTTCGTAGACAACCTTCCCGGAATGAATTTTGCGTTCCACTGCGAAAACCCAGTCAGTCCTGAGTACCCATCTCTGCTTCGCTGCCCTGGCATTGAAGCAGGAATCTCGGAATGCCAAAGAAGAGGCAAGCAAGTGCTTCTGTCCATGGGTGGTGCAAGTGGAAGTTATGGTTTTTCAAGTGACGCACAGGCTAAACAATATGCTCACACAATTTGGGAGTTGTTTCTTGGAGGCACTGGCAAACAGAATCTCAGACCTTTTGGAAAGTAAGTTGCTGTTGCATGTAATAAGCATCTGTTTTGGAGTGAGTTTGTTATGTGCGCACTTGACGTGAAGGGAAAGGCTTTGTATCGATAGATATTAATGATTTGGCAAAAAAAGGCAACGATAATCCCCAATACAACAGATAACTTTTCTATATATTCTGATCTAGTAAATCGATGAATGTATCCATTGAATGAATCTATCAGTTTGCATAACAGACATTAAAACCAGAAATTCACCTGTGTGACGCAGGTTGGATGACTCAATCTAAATTTGTTACATTCAAATATATTGAATTAGCAGAGCAAACGTGACGTTGATAGAGGGGATGAGACTCTCCATTGCACTTAACTTCAGACTTCATTTGAATGTTGAATTAATATAATTCACATCATAAAAGATCCATCGGACAAAAATAACCATATTTTAAAATATATTTTGGTCCTTCAATTCATGGTGCTAATATTGATAGTACTCATGTTGCCACTCACTATGCTTTTAAATGCGCTCTTTAGTGGTCTTGTTTTGGTGGCTGAATAAGTGCCAGATAAGATTCATATTTCCAAGCTCAAGAAATTGAGAAGAAAGTCAATTCAATTCTGCCAAGGAGGGGTTATTTTGTAGTTCAAGGGTCAAATGCCGCACATATTTCCGCCCGCAACTTGATCTGGGTTTTCACGTATTGCCCAAGAGGACATTCAAATATTGATAAACTTTGTTTCCACAGAACGGTGCAAATTTCGAAAAATGAAAACAAAATCATCAATATATTCACGTAGATTGAGTCACAATCGAAAATATGCATTAGACCTCAAGAATTTAATATCGAATACCCTTAAATTTCCCAATTTTTGAGAATGACCCCATCTTATTGAAAAGCTTGATGAGATTTGATAAATGATATGCGATTATTCGCAAATCTTTAATCGTTAATTATTGATCATTAATTGTAAATCACTAATCGTTATCAGCTAATCAGCTAATCACCTAATCAATGGTCAATCATCGATCATTAATTACGAATCATTAATCGTTATCAGCTAATCAGCTGATCAGAAATCATCAATCGCTGAACATAATCTCTTACGCAGTGCTGTTCTCGATGGTGTGGACTTGGACATAGAAGGCGGTCGCTCAACAGGCTACACTGCATTTGTAAAAGAGATCAGGAACCTTATGAACTCAGACAGCTCACGAAAATACATCATTGGTGCTGCCCCGCAGTGTCCATTCCCTGACGGATACCTCGGTCCATACCCAGGCAAAGCATTGGGAGATGTTGGTTATGAGTTCGATGAAGTCTACGTTCAGTTTTACAACAACTGGTGTCACACAGGAAATCCAAGAGTATTCTACGATCACATGAAGAAATGGTTGAAATTCTCTATGGACAGTAAGCCAAGCGGACCAATGATATTTGTTGGAATGCCTGCCAAAATCGGCGGATCCGGAACTGCGGCAAATTACAGACCACTGAAAGAAGTTCAAGAAATTTTCAACGTGAGATTTTTGTCAGTTTCATCCTTTTAAAGTGTTTAAAACTAAGTTACGGCAACCCACGCTTAGACGCGCTTACCCGTGCTACGACGCGCTAGCCAAGGCTAATTCGCGCTAAGACGTGGGTATTAGCAGAGATATTGCATGAGTAGAATTCAACAATAACATCTACTTATTAATTGAATTGTAGAGATTGAAAGATGAGCCACGATTTGGTGGATTCATGTTGTGGGATGCTGGATTCGATCAAAACAATATAATAAATGGAAAACCATACAGCCAAAATATTGTTGAAATGATGAACAGTGGAGAAGTGCCCCCAAATCCCACGGGATCACCCCAAACACTACCGCCAGATACATCAGGACCAGACACGCCAGGACCAGATACGCCAGGACCAGACACGCAACAACCTTCAACCGCACCGCCTCCACTGCCACCAACAAAACCAAGTAAGTGTCCTCTTGGGTTCTGGTCTGAAAATATCCCAGGGTAATCTAATCTTAGGTACGGTTATTCTTCAAGCAATGCAAAGTCATCTAAAATGATCATGGTCATTTTGAGACGGCATTTTCTTTCCATCTTCAAATGATTGTCTGAGATTAATCAACTTACGGCGAGTTTTTCTCTTTAACAATGTTTGTTTTACTCTTCGGTAAGAATTGCGTATCCAAGAAAAAATTTTTATTCCCTTTTATAATTCTTTTATAATAGCGATGTCTGGATTAGATTTTAAACAATTTAAGCATTCTTTATATTGTTCTTAATCAGTTTTGATATCATTCATTGTAAATATAATTTTTAAGTGGAGGGTCCCTTGTGAATCAGCTCCGGCTGAAGTGCCACCCTCCTTAAATGAATTAAAAATGAAAAATGAAAAATGGAATGAAATGAACGTATTATGGCCGCATGTACCGAACATTGCCAATGCTCTTTAATATACCTCAAGATTCAACCATTTAACAGAAATTATTTATTTCTTAATGATTAAAGGATACATGTTGCACATTAATCCAAATCATGTCGTCACTCTATGTTTGACATTTTTTCATTGTGGTTTGTTCAATTCTTGTGACTTAGATGATCTTATATTATACCAACTGTATCAGTTTGCCTGCTACTTCATGTAGACCGCAGAGCGATAATAAGAATACCAAGCAAAGACTGGAACTCAAATCAGCCAAATCTTTGACCCCTAGTCACTTCATAGTCATTCCAGTCTTCGAAGGAAATAGAGGTGAAAAATTCTAATTGTCAGCCATCTTATTGTTGTTTTTTCTTGCTATTTGTTTAGCTTCGGTCTCCTGCAATGGATTGCAAGATGGTCACTATGCTCATCCAAGTGACTGTTCGAAATTCTTTATTTGTCATGGAGGAATTGCATATTTGAGAAGCTGTCCTCCTGGTCTCAAATGGAACGACCAGAGAAAGTACTGCGATTGGCCAGCCAATGTCAACTGCAGCTGAATGACATTTAAATCTAACTATTAGATTGCTTAATTAACGATATATTTTGCTATATCCATTTGATGCAACATCCTAAGAGCAATTCCAATAAAAATTGTCTCAAATATTTTTCACTGCATTTCTTTCTATGCCAAATCAAGTTTACCCTCTGCACTTTAAATGCCATTCATGACATTTCCTTACTCTGCATTTATCTGAGTCTTTCTGCTCAATTAAAACATGTTCTTACAATAAAAATGATTTAGGGTAGAATAAATTCAAACATCCCTTTTTTGAAAAAAAAGAATTTGAACGCTACGGAGGAGCACCGTTGTTGTTGTTGTTGTTGTTGTTTAAGAAGCGGTTATTTCAAAACGCTGAATTGCACGGAATGTTTAGAAATAAAAAATGTCAAACAAATTCATTTGTTCTTTACTCATTTCAAAATAAGAAGGGTTCAGGAAATGCTAAAGATGAATTCAGAACTCAATGCTCGATGGATGCATGAGTATTTGAAGGTAGGCCAATTGTTGAGATTGTAGTAGTTTGAAAATAGAAAGTTCGTAGGCTGCTTAGGCCATTTCGTAACCCTCGTTGCGCTCCAGGCCAAGGGTGTTAAATCATGATAAAACGGGGGCAGATACAAAACAGATTCAGTTTGTTTCCTGGGAGGAAAGAAGGTCAGTCAGCTAGGCCAGATGTCCACCTTATCGAGGCCGATAAATGGATACTCAGGAAAATGGCCAACAGGCTAACATAAGCCTGAGTTTACAAATAAATAAACAAAAATATAAATGAGTGTCATCATCTGGACTGCAACAAAGCTGCCCCCCCCCCCCCCAAAGTCAAATAAATGGAAGAAGAGGAAAACCATGATTTAGGAATCCAAGGTATAATATGGTATACCTGTTAAATCTTTAAAAAATGTGCAAATTTTCAGATAATCCCAAATTTGTTTTTCATGCTAGCCATTGTAAATCATGTGTTGCCAAATGGGATCTTTCTTGATCCACAAATAGCTTTTGATTGCAGCACACTAATGCCTTATCTTCTCCACCTGAATTAATTTCCAGTTCTTAACTCAAAATGGATAAAAATCAACAGTCCAATGGATCTTGATTTCACATCAACAGAGGCCTAAGATTAGCAAGACTTAAAAACGAAATACCTTTGCAACGATAAATAGGTAGAAATGACAGTTTCTAATCCTGTTAAATCAAGGCGATTTTGTGAGAATTAAAAGATTTTTGACAAGGTTTGTATGTTGCTTAACGACATTTCGTCCTAACTTCCAGCTTCCCTTCAATATTCAAACTAGAAAATGAACAGGATAGATAATAATTGTGTTTTATCCAGACTCTTTCCTTAGATCTGTGGTCATTAAGACTAGAATTAAATGTCTTGGCAAACTCATCATGTTTCACCACAAAGTACCTTTGAAGGGATGAAGGTACACCAAGTAAACTCTTTATTGTGTTTTAATCTTGGAACTGATGGCATTTGTTACGTAATGAATAGCCATAAGTTGATCAGCAAACAATGAAATCCAATACTTTGAAAACGATGATGATTATATTGTTACAAGGGAAAGCCAGGATTTCAATCAATGCCAGCTTTAAATATTTCCATGGAATGGAAGTTGATAGCCTGCCTGCCTGTGAAATATGGATAATGTGAAATGTAGAAAACTAATGGAATGTTGAATTCAGGATTGTTCAAAACGAAATCTGAAATGTGGAATCCTGGAAAAATCTGAAGTTGGAAGTGGTTTTGGAATTTTGGAATGTAGACGTGTAGGGTATGGAAGTTGAAGTACTAGAATCTGGAATATGGTGATAAAGATGATGTATCCCCGTAATTTCAAGTTATTAAGGGTGGATATCCCTTCCGCAGAAAAACTGATTTTCAAGAGGCTTTTCCATATGCATTACCTACATACTTCTTACTCATTCAATAATTTCTTTGAAAAACACGCGTTAGTTATTATGATAAAGGTTTCAATAAAAATTTAATAAACATCTTAAAATAAAAATTTTATAGAGCCTCAATGTTCTTATTGAAGAATGGTGCCACATTTGCGCACTTCTGTACGGAAAATATACCCAGTACCTTCGAGAGGGGGGGTTACCGGGGTAAATTCCCGGGGCCCCGGTCACAAGAAGGGCTCGCAAAAAGTTTTGCTAATGCAAAAAGAGTAATTTTAATCGATTCCCTTATTAGATTCAGTCGTTAATTGATTCAGATTGGGCAGCTGAATGAAATGCCTTTGCGACACTATATTACACCTCTCCAAGGGCTCGTGCTGCTTATAGCCACGGGGCCCGTGCTGGCTCTCGACGGAGCTGAAAATGTCTGACCCGTTCTAGCGATAATTATGCAGGTTATATTCGGCATATGATCAGATTTTAATTAACTAATTGCGCAAGTGTTAAGAAGCGTGTTCATTCAAGCTCTCAAATTTTTTGGAAATTGGAAATTCTAAATAACTACAACGAGGACACTGGAAAAATGGAATATCGAATGAATACGGTTTTTATTCAGAATGCATTTGGCATTTTTTGGAATATTCCAACAATCTATGTCTCATGTTTTACATTTAACATATATATATATTGGCAGCTGCTCAAAATATTTGACTTTTTAAAGAGATGTAGGTGGGGCGACCGCGGAAATCAAGTGTCAAGGGATAAGCAGAGTGTATTCAAAGTTCAAAGTTTATGAAAGAAACTTTTGTAACAGTTGACATACAGAAAGAGATTACTAAATGATTTATGATCTTTTTGCCATGGAGACGAATTAGGTCTTTTTAAGGCTACGTCCACACGTATCCGGATATTTTTATAGACGTAATTTTCTTACGCGATTTTGGTTCCATTCACACGTAGCCGGCGTTTTTGTTCATCATAAGCGCATCTTTTAAAAAACGCTCTCCGTAGTACCTTTTGAAAACCTCAACTACGTAGCCTGTAGCAACGTAGATATTTTTGGACAGCAAAATGACGTAGCTTTTTTAAAAATGACCGTGTCACAGCCTCGCATGGCAGACCAATTTGTTGCACTACTCCTCACAATTTTGATTGCTCGCTTGCTATTCCACATTGCTGTTTCGATGAATGATGTCAACATTTTATGGTTCAAAGAGTGATATTAACGAGAGCTCACTTATTTTCTAGCCTTGGAATTTGGCAAATTTGGAAATTGTTTTATCACTTTTTTCTGACAGGTTAACCATTTATCTTCATCTGATTTTTCATCCAAGCTCCTTGACATTTTCAACAAATTCCCCTATTCTTTCTCCTTTTCCACGTTGGGTTTTCCCACTCCCTACAAATTCCTGTTTACCCCTCTCGTAAGGGAATTCCCCTACGAATGGCAGCAGATTTTAAAAAACGCTAACTGTGTGGACGCAGATACATAAACATTGGTGCCAATAGGGACGCATTGGATAAGCCACATTACGCCCTAGGGAGAGGGGAATGGGTAGATTTGTTTAAAATATGCAATTGGGTTGGACACCAAATGGAACATTCTTTTATGGTTATCAGAATGAAACATTTTGGAAATTACGTCTGAGATTGCACTTCAGTTTCTTAGTTTGAATTGAATCACCTAGTTAAATTTGAATGTAATAAGATGTTGAAAAACGCAAGGTGACTATAGGTTATTCGAATTATGAGGGAACAAAGACCAATGTGTGTGCAATCAATAAACTCAGCCCATCCCAACCACAAATTGTGCACATCTCATTCAAGTGTGGCAAAATTATGGCAAAAGTAATAAATACAGGAAGTGGTTGATGAATTTCTATAAGCCCGAAGACCTAGATGCTGGAATGTCTAGAGGCAACGGCTTAGCAGATATCGATCGAGCAGGAATGAGTTGAACACGAGAGAGGAATTCGCTGTTGGTTTTTGAATTGGATGTCACTGTTATGACCAAATATATCACGCAATATTCTCTCACATGCTGAAAGAAGTCTGCATCAATGGCGAAAGTGGAAAATGTAGAAATCGATCTCACGTGATTATTTCCCTCTTTTGTCACGTGCCATAAGGACCAACCAACCCATGACTTTTATGCTGCATTGGTATTGTTTGTAGAGCTCATGCTAACTGTCTTTTGCATACTTTCTTTGCAGCCATCCAATTTCGAGGGATGCTTGAAAAAGGTCGAGGGGGAAGGGCAAACAACGTGAAGGCAAAACAATAAGAAAGTAAAAGCACCAACCCGTTTTGCTAAGGACAGGACTTATCACCAAGAGGCGCTACTCAGCGTCGTCATCATAGGCGTTGTGTTTATGAAACCATATACAAGGACAAGGGGGCTATTTTCCCCGCTATGCCCCCTTTTTCCGACATCCAGGAGCATTTCCATCTATTGTTGTCAGTTAAAGGGGACCCAATCACAAAACGACTTTCGGAAATAAGCATCCGCTTATGAAGATCGAACACTGGCAAGCAGCCAGGATACGAGTTCCTCCTATTGCCCACAGACGACGATATCATGACGAATAACTAGAGTGATAACCCAGGATAAAGGATTGTTTGCTTAAAACCACCACCCAGAGACAGCATGATTGCATTATGATTCATGTTGGAATGAATAACATCACTTACAATATCAACAGAATTGCATAACCACCCACCATTACAGAGATAAAGAGAATTAATACAAGCATTTGGTGGTGTTACCTAAGTGTTTGCTTGATTTTAGTACTAAAAGTTTCTTAAAAGTCTCTTAAAAGTTCTCCGGAACAACTACCTTTATATGGAAAAATTGTGGGTTTCAAGGTCAAGCATCTAGTATTTAAATTTTCGTCTGTATTTCATATCCATTTAATTCAGCCAGCAGTGAGTCAAAATGGATGTCAAACTGTGTTGAAAATATTACATTTTCAACGGCAAACAAAGAAATTCCTACATTTCGAGCAGTTTCCTAAGTTTGAATGTGATTAGTACTCTGGTTTCGTTATTTTTCGCCACCCGAGGGGTCGGTTTCTACACTTCACTTAATCACATCGAAAGAAACTTTGCCTGCGTCACACTTTGGTCACCTATGACGCAGTTTAAGGAGGCTATGCACGAAGGCCATCTTTAGCTTTAGATCTCTACCACTGATCTCAAAAAAAGGCTGGATCGAGCAACCTATTGTTTTCGAATCCAACTTTTTGAAGCCAGATCGGCGCCATATTGGTAGGACCCAACAATGAACAACAGCGAACACGTGGAAAAGTATACTCGATAAAGTACAAGTATATCAAAAACATACGATTCTAAAGCTAAAAACCTGTTAAATGGCATTTGATGATCCATGCCGAGTGGCTTGCTTTTGACTCTACGCTAAAAACCGCAGCTTTATGGGTCCTAGTAAGATGGCCGCCATTGAAATTTCTTGGTTTCACTTTTCAATTAATAGAAGCTCGATCCAGTCTTTTTTTGAGATCAGTGATCTCTACAACTACTGCTGACTAATAACCAACATCGGGTATATTACGATATAGTGCGAAAAAATACAACAACATGTTGCCAATGCTAAAAAACAAATTAACCAGAAAATAAACCACTTAACTTGCCTGTATCATACAAAGCGTGACCAGGGAATGGAATCTCATCCATTTAAGCGCGGATTGGTGCACTTTGATACTTAGTTAAGTAATGTTTTGGTATGGTTTGCAGCAGCTCAAGCTGAAGAATCTTGTCTGTAAAGTCAAGCTATATTTGATCTGGATAGAAGTGTGACCCTATCACACAGAACAGAAATGAATTCTATGACAACAGTAACTGTAGCTGGCTGTAGCCTAATCTGTATGGTTACCCTATCTGTGTGGTAACCCTATCTGTACCGGCCTCATCGACGACAATCAATTAACCTGTGTTGAACTAGACTCTATTTCCATCTTCCTATTTCCTATAAAAACCGGTAAACGTAACCGGGTTTTTATGTTATAATACAGAGACAGGAGTGTTGTTTTTTGTTCCTCACAACATTTTATTCTTTACAACAAAACGCTTTTTGGTGCTTATTTATTGGCAAATCGAGCTTCTAACCTCGTAAAAAGCGTTTCTTGTGAAAAGAATATTTAATAAGGTCTTGATTTTTTGTTGCAGTGCATCTATCTGCCCAAACACTCACCACTTAACATGATGCCGAGAAAAGATAATGCATCCCACAATGCATCTGCCAACATTGGTTTGTTCCAATCTAATTAGTCGGGCACTTCATATAACATTCCATCTGGACTTTGATTGACACCAAGCTGACAATATGATCTCGGTTTAAGCCTCGTCTGTGATTTGCCTGATGCACACATAACAGCCGTGTTCAAGTTGTTCGAGTGTCAATAACGTATCGACATTGCCAACGAACAGAGGCGTGACAATCTACCAAGGTATGCCACTATTATTTATTGCATAATCTCTTCCAAAACTCTTCTGGCTACAAATTGAAAGTCTAATTGGTAACAGACACCAAGCCGGATTGTCTCGATTTACGTTTTTTGCTAGAAAGCGGTTTAAAAGAAAGTAGTTATCGGCTCCTTCCAATGCCTAGAAAGTTCAGTACTGAGTTTCGCCAAAGAATATATGCAATTGTAGTTTGCTACAGAAATTACAGTCTCTTTCTTAGAAGAGCAATTGGTTTGAAAAAATTCAGTGCATCACTGGCGAACCTAGGTATTTAAGGTTTAATTTAATTGATAATTTTATTCTCAATAAACTGCGTAATAATATGAATAAATAATATAAATAGATGATATAAATAAATGATCTAAAATGCGAAAGCAAGTAGGGGTAGAAATAGTTTATATTTGTTTCATGAGTTTCAGTGCTGAAATCCTGCCTTTTTAAAGATAGTTTGAATACTTGAACCGTTTCGTTTTTTAATGCAAAATTCGTAACAAATTAGTTACGTTCTGTTCTAAAATCAAATTGATTTTACTCAATGGTATTATGGGCCGTGGCTATGTTTTCTGTTTCAGGGGGGTGTCTACGATAAATTTGCCGACAAAATGGGCGTACAATCCTTTATTTGCCGACAGGGTAGCAAAATTTGCCGACGAAATACTCACCATGGCCAAAAACGCCATGTTTTTGAAACACAATATTTTCCCTGGGGGCGTCACACCCCCTCACCCCACTGTAGCAATGATATTCCATTTTATTAAACGTCAATAAATTAGGCTTTAACGGCGTGACAGGAAATTTGTAACGAAAGATTAGATCGACTTACTTTACCTAAGTTTCAACACGTGGAAAAGAAGATTTTCATTAGATACAATTATCTTCAAATGTCCAATCTCATGAGATGGATTCTAAGACTGAATTCTTAAAAAAGAGCCCTTTTCTCAATACAATTTCACTTCTTCTCGCCCTGTTGCAAAGTAGGGAAGGACTGAATGATACGTCCTATCGTGTAATTTCACTTGTCTTGAGAAAACCTTCACTTGCCGTGTATTTTCACTTATAATTTCATTGGTAGATTTTGGGAAACAAATCTCGCATTTGATCCAAGGAGTAGACAACCCAGTACTCAAACTATCTTATCAATCGCAGGTTTTAAGAAACCCTCTCAAAGCTTTGCAAGCAAAGCCAAGTACAAATGTCTTAGTAATGAACTCTCTTTTAAGCAACACGTGTCTCCCACCAATCACAAATTATAAGTTTCTGTCTACAGGAGTACAAATAAACTATTTGCCTCGTCAGCTTTGCTTCCTTCCCTGCAACTTACCCTCATTGGCATTTAGCAGAACTGCATCATTCTTTGAAAGCCATACTACACGAGGGAAATGGTGGCCCCCTAAGGGGGGTGACGTCTGTCTTCCCGTGCTCTCTAATAAATTTTTTTGCAAAGCAAAATTTCTGGAATGAGTTTCTTGAAGACGAATTCTAAAAGAGTTCCCATTCCATACAAAAATGCTTCTTTGTTCCGCAAAGAAATTTTATTAGATTTCTATGTTTCAAGAAGGATTGTGATTTCCTTGTACCCTATAACCCCTGAGGGCTGAAATGAGCACTAAATGTACGAGTTTTCTGTTCTTTGTCCAGAACATCTTTCGAAATATCTTGAGCCTTAGTATTCTTTTACCACTAGACTTTTTATGCATCACTGTTTACAGTCATGCAGCCATTCACCAGAATACTAGACCCGTACATTCATATAACAAAGAATGAATTTCTGGTGTTAACCATAATTGGATAAAAACGGATATGTCAAGGTATATAATTACAGTATAATCAATAACTAACAAAATTAAAATTTTAGCTACGTAATGAAACAATTCATAGGCACTGTAATTGTATTTTGTTCCAATGCTTCCAATCACAAATAATATGGATGATGGAATTGGGGTTAAAGATGAAACTGTCACACCATCTGGGCAGGGGAGGGGGTTGTGAAGTTTCTAGCTTTGAATTGGTTCCCACTGTGGAAATCAAATAAATAATGGTTTGAACCCATTTGGTACTTAATAGGAGCAGTTTGAAATTGTTGTAGTTATGAAGACGTTTTGATTTATCGATCAATACGTCATTAAGTTGATTAGCACAGAACCAATTCAATGGTGACTGTTTCAAACTAGGTTGTGGAAACATTTCGAACTTTATGTCCCACCCATGACAAAGCACAAGACAAAAATTAAGCTATTTGGCTTTGGTTCATTCTTTCTCATAAGTAGTTATTTCGTCAATATTAGAGTGTAATCAAAAAGTCTTCAAGTAAATTGTTTGCTATCCGTGTTTGACCATTGGTTCAACAAAGAGTTTGCAATAATAATGGTGTTGATTCTGTTATTGATAATTTAACCATTGTGTATTAAATCTAAAAACAAAAAAACGATCAAGATTTCATAATATTTGGCGTTAAATGTATAGATAAAACTTGATAGATCAAATATAGGATTGATAGTTAATCAAATCTAGATAGCTATGTACAGGAGAGGGGGGGGCAAGGGCGTAACTTTTTGCTATAAAACTATTTGATCTAAATAAATGGTGCGTCTGCCATCGTTCGCTTTATAGCAACTTTAAGCTTCTTTGTATTCTTTGAGAACCTCGTAATCCTAGGAGACTTGATGTTCTTAATTTTTGGATTACTTGCCTACTCAGTGTTCGTAACACCAGCCCTATCATCTCAACCTTTTCGTTCTGAACCTGGAAATGTAAATGATATCTAATGCCATTAAATAAGCCAACTCTCCATGCTGTTTTTACTGTCAAAATCGATTCCATTATTGAAGATAAAAAAGGTCTGAACGAACGAGTTGATTCACGCTGTAAACAATCGATTTTGTAGCGCAAAAAGGATGATCTGTTCACTAATTTTCAATCTGAGGCTAGGCATGTTCTTTCTCTGTTCTAATCGTCTGGCAAATCGAGTCTTGGTGATTGCATTGAGCCAATGAAGACTGATTTGCAAAAATACAAAGATTCTACTATAAATCTGGATAGTTCACATACGTAGCATATTAGATTTGAAATATTGGATGAATACATTTGTAACGGATAAAGGCATAAGATATGCACCAGTTTTGTGCCTAGTATATTCGTTAAAAGACCAGTTAAAGCCCAAGAAAACCTTTCAATGTTTTATTGACCGTTCAAAAGCTTTCGACTGCTTGACACACCTAGATATATTTTCTTGCTTGCAAAACCTGAACATTGATGGAAAGAATTTAGAATTCTCAGGAATCCATACTTGGGAGGAAAAAGTGGCGAGCAGGATTTGAAGGAGTGTTAAGTACATTCGCTGAGACTGAGAAGAGTTAGACAAGAATGTGTTCTGTTTTTTGGCGTATTCAACATGTACTTTGAAAAGGTATAGAGGGAAATGAATGACCTAGAAGGGATTAGATTAGGTGCTGCAACATATCTTAACGAATAACTAGAAGTACCTTCAGAAAAATATCACTCGACTTACACTAATAGCTTGTTGACAAAACCATATGTGTTGAAGTGCAATATATGGTCAACACTTCCATATGGATCCAAACGAGAGACTACTACAAATGAACTGCAGAAGAAATTAGAAATGGGATTCTGGCGACGAGTTCTAAAGATATCCTGGACTCGTAAAGTCAGCGAGAAGGATTTAATAATCATAGCCATAAGCAAAATAACGTTGATAGAAACGATTAGAAAAGGACAGCATGATTTTTAAGATGTTAATTGGAAGAAGGTAGGTTTAAGCGACAAGTGTTGATGGGATGAATTGAAGGTAAAAGAGATAGAGTGAGACGAAGAACGAGAAACATGGATAGCTTGAAGCTAAACGTCAACGCGAAGAACATGGGAAATCGGATCCAACCAAAATGCGATGACAGGAAAATATTAAATGGCATTGATCGTAAATGTATGTAATTAGATCCCAGTATCAGTATCACACTACAAAGTTGCAAAGATAGGAGAAACAGATTAGAGAAGGAAATTCTGAAGATAAGAATTAAACCTCTGAATAGAAAGAAGGTAGAGATAATGATAGAACAAGAAAACTAAAAGTAAATATAAACAGAGTAAGAAATGCAGAAGTACAAAGCTCTACAGAATCCAATCACAGGTAGTTGGAAGAATATCCAACTACCTTTATAAATGAGAACAAACAAGATTTAATAGATGACGATGATATACTGAAAGAAAATGAAGAGAAAATTCTTATCAAACATTGCAATTCAGTAAATAAACTTTTCTCTAGGATAATAAAGGACCAAGACAAAAGAAAACATGTTGAGGCTGCCCCCTTTCAAATGTGGGAGCAAAATAAAGTAATTAGAAATCTCAAACTTAAAAAATCTCCAGGTGTAGACTCTCTCAATAATGAATTGTTTATGCACTCGGTTATAGAGTTTAAGAAATCGATGTTGAAGATTATTAATTCTGTTCATGATGAAAATTAACCCCCAATAGATTGGATTAAAATCATCATTTTGCCCTGGTATGATATGTATGAATATGTATCGATAAGTGGATAGGTGCAATGCCCGATCAGAAGAAACAAAAGAATTGTATAGAGAAAAAAACCTGTTCTTACAAGGGGTTATAATAAGTGCTGATTACTTCTACTCATCTCAGCTTCTTAGGGGCTGTTTCATATTTTTTGTTCAGGCGATTTGGAGAGGGCATCTCGTCCCTGTGAATTGAAAACTGTGTAATTTACATTCTGATCGAGGCGGAAAATCTAGCTGTTTCTAGTTGAATAATTCGAGATCTGTGATCTCCTGGTAAAAATGGAACAAGCTTCTTCAGAGTAACAATTGCCGTCTGGTACAACACATTTGATTAACCAAATTAAACAAAATTGTCTTGCCCTCACATGTGACCTAGGGAAAATAAGACCAGAACATTGCATAATTCTGAAAATGAAAATATCAGCACGAAAGAGATCAGGATCATGGCCACAAATATTTTGATGTAAATGGAATATTTCCTGTGGCCAAGTCTCACTTGCTTATTGGACTCAAAATAGCAACAAGCAGAGACATACAAGAAATGAGTGGAGATCAGCATGAACTTAACGATTTAATCATTTGACAAGATAATCCTCAATGTTATTGGACAATCATTGAACTCATATATTGAAGACATCAGCTTTATTGACCTAGCTTTGCAATTCCAAATTTCTTGGGTCATTCCATCATGCAGAGTATAAATTTTGTTGAAATCCAGTCTGTAAAAATACAACACCCTCGTAAATGCTCTGAGCGGCAAAGAGATTTGCCATTACAATGTTACTATTCAAATGGTTCGGCCATTATTCAAGGTCTACATGGTTCTTATGAGAAAGCGGTTTAAACGAATAAAGAAGTCCTCAAAAAATTAAGAAAACTCAGTACTAAGTTTTCTAAACCTCAGAAAGTACTCGCTCGTTTCTTATAAGAAAGTAGTACAAGGCTCGCTCAAAATAGGCCTGAAATGATTCTTCCAATCTAAGAATGCGTGAAACTGTTTTTCCTTAAAAATTGTTTACCTTCTGTTAGAATAATGTTCTCTACTACACTGTTTAAATGGTGAGACAAGCCAGTCATGACTTGATATTGTTGAAATATCCCTCTGCAGAGAAATAAGTAGTAATTTAAAATGGTAAGAGTTGAAGAACAAAAATAGATGAATTTTGCAAAGAAGGTTCTAGGAAAGTATCAGTTGAAACCCTGTGATTGCTGGGAAGTTTGTTTTGTGGCTCGTTGCAAATTGTCTTCGATCAGAACTGCGTAGCTTATCCGAGAATCCATTTTTCGGATTTCAAGCAATCGCCGGAGGTTATTTGCCATTTCTCTCGTTTGATAATTGGTAGAAAATTCCTCAAATTCTACAAGATGTGTTTTTGTAGTATGTTTTGTTAGCTTTGACGGATCTTGTTTTCATTTTAATTGATCCACGAAGCTTGGGGTTTTGTCTTCACGTTGGTAAGTGCTAAACTCATCTTCTGTCAGCCTGTCTCCACAAAAGTACCCAAAAAAAGAATTTTATGAGATAAATAGACTGGCTTATGCAGAATGCAATTATCATTTTGACACGCATCTGTGACAAAGCCAAAACGTGAAGCATCTTACTCTTTGCAAATGAAACGCAAACTTCTTGACAAGTGGTGAAAGTTGTCTTGCGTTGGAGAGATTTTCTTTGAAGCTTGCCCAGTCATGTTGCACTGTGAATCATTTTGAACTAGACTATGACGAACATAGAGCTGGCCTGAATCTCTGACCTCGACTGGAGCCACTCAGATAAAAGCAACTTGAGGGCTGCATGTCAAAGTTTTAGCAACCGAAATTTGAACTATATGCTCGCCCTGGTTATTTCATTAAGGAATAGTATTCCGCCAGCCCTACCAATTTTCCTCAATGCTTAATCTACTCATTTCCATATTGCTTATTATCTGTTCCATATCAATAAATTTGCTTGTGTAATCTTCATCGAACCCTAAAGGTGCTTAATGTCAATATTTGCTTAATAGCCTGTTGGTTAAGAGGAAATTTGCTTAAATCTCCCAGATGATTATCAATGTATTTAATTTGAAATTGACGCAGTTGTAATTGTTTATAATCTGGATTTCAAAATGAATTACGTGCGCCTATTTTCGTGGATCTTTACAGAGAGAAATGTAATCAGCCTTTTCTATCGATCAACTTCAGGAAATCATGGTTCATCTTGGTTTATTTTGACATCAAATGGCTCTTAAAACAGGATTACAAACTTCCTTCTCTTAATGAGCAGCATGACTCTCTAAAACCAGGCCAAGTTGAAACGCCCTTTATAGAAGTATGCATGACTCAGCTTGGACCAAAATCTTGGATCGGCATTGCTCTGATCTCGAGAAATTAAGCATCTTTATCCCATTGGCTGCAAATTCGCCCATTACCACGATCTCCCTACACTCAATTAAAGACATTGTACAGGGATGAGATGCGCAGGGCATTGCAAATAAAATTTGTTGCTATGTTACAAGAATGATGCTCCGAGGGGAAATAACAATGAAGCAGCCGTTGAACAAATAAACATGATAGCTAAGATGCAGCTTAATGCAGCTCACTGAGTTCTGTTTTGTATTTGTATAACCTGTGTAACAGAGCTTTGTAAACAAGTATAAATCGAAAGTAACATAAGATTCAAATGTGAAACAAATGTCTGACTTAAATTTGAAACGATCGAACTGAAGGGAATGAAACCAGTATGTTTTGTGGATAAAGTTTATCCTTACCTTGTTTTACCAACAAATTTGATTAATATCACCAGAAGGGTCGTTATGTCATAATCTCTGTTCGATAAATTAACAATACCACATCCATATAATGCCCTCAGCCAGTTGAGGGAGTGTGGTATTTTAAGCCATGGTAAGACTGGAGTGGTTATGGGTGAAAAACACATATTGAAAGATGGAAGTGATGAGCGTAATTATTTGGTTTAAGGTAAATTCTTCCTCACTTTGTGGCAGATACATTAGAATAATCTCTTGGAATTACTGTTTCAAAATAAGCATACAATTGTTTGATATATTGTAATACAACCACTGCCCGGCCACAGTCCTCTAATTTGAACCTGGTTTGGTGTTCACAAGTTACGTGTAGAGTGCCTCAAATGAACCGTGTTCAATTTATGCCTATGTGTCAAAAACAATATGCTGAGATTTTAGAATGAAATATGGAGAGTATGGACCAATCGCTGGCTGCGTTTGTGCTGCTCCATGTAAAAACATTTGCTTGCTTATTCTTCACCAAGCTCCCAAATTGCTTAGTGTCATTACACGCTTAATTACATGTTGCTTAATAAAGTAAGTGCATATAGCTGCCATTTGCATCTCGTTGTACTTATTGCGTAACTGACTCGGTTTGTTTTTAATGATAATTGTTGAGCAACTGGGTTGTTCATTGAATGTGTGTGCATATTTATCAAGATGTAAAACGCAAGAAATCAAGAAGCATACTTATTCCAAAGACTTACTCCAGTTTTTGGAGGTGATAATGCATAAGTCAACGCAATGTGTGTGACAATCAGTGGGGGTTGCTTTTGAAAGCGAACAGAGAGAGTGTAAACACTGTCACTTCTTTAATTAAGCACTTCCTCATTTTTAGCATTTCCTAGCTTAAGCACTTCCTCATTTTTAGCATTTCCTAGCTTAAGCACTTCCTCATTTTTAGCTTTTCCTTACTTAAGCACTTCATTATTTTTAGCAGATCCTTGCTTCAGCATTTCCTACCATCAGCACTTCCTTACTTTGGCATCTCATCTTTTTTCATTAAATATTGTGCTTGGTGCCCAGACCCTTGCACCGTGAGAAAAAGAGACCCAACTTCTTGAGGCAACAGCATCATTCCCACAACAATACTTGCAAAGAATGTAGCCCGTACTTTGATCTTACCCCTTGCCTAATACCTTCACAATGAGATATGAGCTTTTACATCATCCACCATTGAACATAAATGTGTGCGGATAAAGAGATGCAGACCTCTTCACCCGCAAAGCGAAACTTTAATTTCAATGAAAAATCATATTGAAAATTTGAAATGGATGCGGTGGAGGCAATGAGCGTGGACCATTCCTAGCTTGCTGTTGGTTCGCTGGCATGAGAAGGGCAGCATTTTGTCATGCGGTACATACAATAAGTTTTATAACAACGTGGTGGCGAGCTTCGTTTGTCTGTGGTTAGATGACGAGCCAATATATAACACTGTCTCCTGTCATTCTAGAATCACTCAAACCCCGAAGCTGAATCAAGGTCAGAACCAACTTCACTTTCTGTGGCTAGAATAATCTGCAACGTTTTCTCAGAGATGGCATATACAGTTACAGCGCTGTTACTACTTCTACACCTTTTTGGATTAGAAGCCATTCCATATTTCAATAAAGGTAAGGTTTATATTCAAATTTATTCATTTATGTATAAATTCATGAACATCTGCTTGAATAAACAACTCGTATTGCCTCAAGCTTCATAAATTGAGATTTCGACGCTTTCTATGCTAGATAGTTTCAAAACTCCTTGCGTCTAGGGTGGAACGCTCTTTCCTTTTGAGTAGAAAGTCTAAAATTTGTATTTAAGAGAAAAGAGTATTTTTCTCCGGAGCCTATATCCCGCCATAAATAATTATTATTTTCTTCAAATTTAGATTTCGCATCTTTGCTGTTTCAAGAAAAGATATTTGAAGCTGAAACGATCAAAGCAATTCTCAAGCATGCGAATGGTTAGTTTTTTATTTGTATTTTCAATTCAAGTCTCGGGGGCACCTTTAGGGGTACGGTGATAAGGACGTGCCATTTTGAGAGAAAATTGTACAGAGTAAAAAAATAAAAAGGCACTTGTAGTTCTAGATTCATCACATAGTTTCGAGCTCACACATATGCTGATCCTAATTTTTTTCTTGTCTCACAATGTTTACCCATAATTTAGTGCGCCTCCTACTTTGGTAAAATTTTTCCCCCATTACGTAATTTCCAAAGAAGTTACCCCTAAAAAATAGTACGTCTCGCTACCATATATTTTTCATGTTAACCCCCTCCCCCGAAGTAAATCAGGGGAGTCAGGGCTGGGAAGATCCTCATTCCTTTCCTTTTCAATTGGAAATAAAAGATAAAAGGGGGCATTGGCCCCCAAGGCCCGTCTTGGTGCTTATTCCACTTGATATCACTCCCTCTGCAGTTTTAGAACGTAAGTGCAGACAACTAAATGTTCTTTGCCTCTGGGGCAGCCTCTGCGGGTAGGAAGACAGTTGACTCGCAGAGCTCAATTCTTCAGTGTGGTTTTGATTCATTTGATGAACTGCACGTATCAAGAAAAACACAAAGGTCCACCTTTTTGCCAAAAAAATGTTCAAGCCCCCTAAAGCTCATCCGTAAATTGAAATGTCTATGAAGTCAACCAAAAAGACAACCAAAAGGACCACCTCATTCGCATATAAAGCGTCCAAGAACCTCTGAGCACGTGCGCCCTTACAACAAGCTAGAAATCCGCCAACAAACAATCTAAAAATCTGCCAGTAAAACGTTCAATGTCTATAAGGTAGTTGATTACTTGCTTGCATGATTCGATTATCTCATGCTGCAAAACATCCACAAAAAGCGGAGATATAACTCAGCATAGTCGGCAGCACTTTTCTTGGGGCACTCTTTAGAGAATTCAAACGTTGGATAATGACTAAAAGTCCAAACGAGAATAGATAGTCTTAGATAAAGAATGACATGATCTGAGGAAACAGTGTGCGCGATTGGCTTTTGTAGCTTTTATGATCCTTGATGGAGTGGCATAACGGAGCAGTGTGGGGCCCTTAGTCAAAGTAGGGGTTTCGGGCCCCAATTTTTTTTGCAAATCAAGTTTTCAGGCAAAGCCCGAAATTACCCTTACCTGCATAAATTTTTCACCTGCAATTTTAAGCAATATTAACTAGCATCAACATAACAATTATTAGTAAACGCTTATATCCAAAATTGCTTGGGGCCCCCTAGGGGCCTGATTTTTGGGGAGCCCTTAGTTTTGCGCTTAAAGGTGCACACCGTGCATTACGCCACTGTCTTGATGCCTAGTAAAGTATCTAATCCCTGCGAGGATCTTTGATGCCTAAAGGAGTATTTGTTGCCTTGTGAAGCATTTGATCCATAGGAAGATCCTTGATGCATTGGAAGATCTTCGATGTCTAGTGAAGTATCTCATAAATAGCAATGTATTTGATGTCAAGGATGCTCCTCGATGCTTTGGACTGAGCTAGAAAAACATTACGGTAACTTAGTCATTAGCTGGAGAAAGGTCTACGAAAAACAATAGAATCTCCCATGCCTCATCTTAGCCATGCCTATTTTCTATTGTCTTGTGAGGAAGGTTTGCCTTCCAATATTTTTCGTCCGGAAGCAGGTATACAACTATTCTGGACTTTGTTGATGCCAAGGAAATTCCTTGATGCCAAGGAGGATCTTTAATGGCAAGGAAGATCTGTGATATCGAATAAGAGTGTTTCATGCCTTGTTAATTCCTTTGAGGTTCCTTGATACCTTGGATAATCTTTGATGTTTAGTGAAGTATTTCACGCCGAGCAAAGTATTCGATACCTTGGAAGATCAACGATTCGATTGGTTAATGTCAACGACACATTGTCATTGATCACTTATATTAGTTCCACGCTATGTAACAATATTTAAGCCTGGTTCCCATAAAATCGTAAGTGTTGGGAACGTGTCGACGACTCCTTCTTCCATCTTCCACAACGATCAAAGAGAAAGTGTTCCCACAAAACCGTTAGTGTCAGGACAATGTCGCCGACGCGGGTCGCGACTCCTTCTGTTCAATAGATGTGGGTAGAATATTCTTGAGGTCTGCAGTCGAAAATAATTCGTTTTCACGAAGAACGGCCGGGGTGAAAAACACCAATTTTTGATAGCACTTCAAGGGGCGTAAGTGTTAATTGCATTAATGAGACCAAGTTTTAACAATAGTGGATCGGCGACGTCGGCGCCCAGTGTTCCCATAAAAATTGTTTTTGATCGTAAGAGTCTTTGATCGTGAACTCAGATCAACTCTCCCGATCTTTCCGATTCACAGTCGGCGTAGTTGTAACGATCGTAAGAAAGTGTTCCCATTAAAATCGGGAGGCCAAAGCAGACTGACGCAGACCGTCTCCGACTCTCTCATGATTTTATTACAGTGAATTAAAATGAAGTAAAGGCTACATTTAAAAGTGGATCAAATCTAATCTGGATCCAATCTACTTTTGGGACAGATACGCCTTGCGTTTACACGAGATATCGCAGATCCGTTCCACTTCTGGTCCGCCATTCGACCTACTTCTGGATCTCTTTCAAAACATATCCAGTTTAGATCCAATTCACTTTTGCTCGTGAAAACGTAACCATAACCTACTCACAGATTCGCCTTTTGAAACCCTTTCACAACATCAGAACTCAGCTATTTGTAGATAACATTTAAAAATGATGGAACATCGATTCTGATGACATTTTAATGAATCCCGGGTTCTCAAATTTGCAGAGATTGATTATCATAAAACTTTAGAACGTTAGGATATACGAAAATCGTAATTTATTCTCCTTAGTCAAATTAGTTACAAGTTAAAGTTTCACTTTTCCTTCATTCATTCATATATTACCTCGTTCATCAATTCATTCAGTTTTTCATTTAGTCATTAATTCATTTCTTCTTTCACAATTGATTAATTAATTGATTAATTCATTCATCTCTTCATTCAATCATTCATTCATTCTTCCATTTATTCCTAAATTCATTCGTTCATTAATTCATTCACTCATTCATTCTTCCATTTGGTCATTCATTCATTCGTTCATTATTTGTTTTTCCATTTATTTATTTCATTTATTTGTTGGAGAAGGCATGAAAATTCAAGCGAAACAACTCTTAATAATAATTACCATATTTAATCCAAATTGAAGTTTAAATTACAATTTTTAATGCTTAAGCTTTGATGATGACGATTAAAACCTCGTTTGGCCCGGTGTCCATCTGGTCGCAGGGTATTGCAGAATGCCACAAAACACCTCAAAAAAACACTATTACAGTTGGTTTCCATTGTAACAGGGTGTCGCAAAACCCGTTTCACCGTCGTAAGGTGCTTGAAAATAATCTCTGTTAACTGCCCGTCTTTGGAATTAGATAACTCTTTCAGCTATTTTGTTGGTTACTTGGACATCAGGAAATTAGTACTTGGAAGAAGAGAACAACCAATCCCCAAAACACCTCCAAAGCCTGATGTATTTTTGCAGCAAAAGATTTATTAATCAAAATCTGAAACAAATTGTGTACCCCCTGGATGACATTATCAAAACAAGTCGCAGACAAACTGTAATTCCCAAGGAAGAGAGATTTTACATCTAACAATGAAACATTTTTGCAGGACTTGCGTCATCTGTCGTTAGGTCCAGGGCTAAGTGATTTGGCAGAGCAAGTTTACAACTATTCAGCGAGATTGTCTGACTTTGTCTGGTTTGATCTTGCGAACCTTCACGAACATCGCCGGCAATTTTATCACGCCTTCGTCTTCAGAGGGGTCTGTTTTCAACGTAGCTGGACTACAAAAGGATTTGAATTGAAAATGGCTAGGTCATTGACTGCTATGATATCAACAATGATGTTGGCTATGAATGTTGAAGGTAAATTTTTGTTTATCATGTGGATAATTTAAAACAAAATAGCAAAGAAACTGAGCATATACATAAAGAATAAAGTTCTGAAGTAAGAAAATTCAAGCATTTTGCGGCAAGCGTATTCCAGCTTATGAGGAATGGACTTATGAGTTGTGATTCAATAATTTGAATAAAAAAGGGCGTCACTTCTCTACTATCTAGTAACTTAAGTCGAAGAATTTCTGAAACTCGAAACTTTTACTACAATCACAGTGTAAATCAATGTAAACTCAAACTCATTTCATTATGTAAATCTTTGTCATGGTCAGTGGCGCGCATTTTGAAGTGTAAGATACTTTAGAATGTTTCCAATACTTGAACATTTTTGTCAATATTAACACTTTTGGCTAGGTTTTCATAGAAATTTCAAAGCAAAAAACCAGCAATCATTGCCTTCCATTTTTAATGTGCTACACACTTCTTTTATGAACGATATTCGAAATAGAATCCTTTGATACCTATTTCCTTTTGAAATAATATATTTTGATATTTTGCTGTGGCTACTTATTCTCACAAATATCAAAGATATCAACCAGCTCGTCACCTGCCCCCTTCTTCAGGACAGATATTAGTTTGGGATTGTTTTTTACTGGGGAGGGAGGGGGGCAATTAGAAAACGAGAACCTTTGCGATGGGAGGGTGCTTATAAAAATATGTTTAATGTAACTTGTTAAATGTGATATGAGAAATGTATCATTTCATGTTATGCATCGGGAGGGTGCTCCCCCTGGTAATAAAGCAATTTTTTACAAAGCCAGCATTGAAAAGACCGATTTAGCAGGAAAATTTCCCCAGCAGTTGCTAGTTTCACTCTTAAACAGGACGATATTTTCTAGATTGTGATTTCGTTTACTCGATTCAACCTTCTAGATCCTGACTTAGTTAACAGTTCTTGTTGAGATTATGGCTGCCTCGCAGCTACGCTAAAGACATCGGGGAATGTTAGCCCCGTCGGGGAAAAATTTCGTGTCTTTCGGGGAATTTTCGACGAAAGTTTGTGTTCAAATGCATAGAAAGATACCCTTTATTTGGATATCTAGCCCCCTGTCGGGGAACCCAGCCCCCTCGTCGAGCAAGTCCTGGGGCCACCCCGACTCATACGTCTTTTTAAATGCTTGATATTGCTGATTCTTGCCACGATCCCTCGGTCACGATGAGGCCGCAAGCCTGTTAACGCGCGGAATGAAGCGACGCCTTTCCGCTCCTACTCAAATCAACAACCTAAGCTGCGGTCTGAAAGGTGAATCATTGAGTTCATTGCCACAAATAAGCTTGTTCCTGCTAAAGTTTCGCTTCGTACATGCCAAAGATTCAAGGCAAAATTATCAAGGTGGAGGTTTGAGTAATCTGCGTTTCTGATCTGATTGGAAACTGGTTCTTTTGTCGCACAACAAAAGGAAGGGTATTTTACATAAGACGCCAGATAAATTAGTTCAATACGACGAATCAGGCTGCGAGAAAGCACGCATATTTGTTAGCGATTTCAAAATGAAGATGCGTTTTGGACAGAGTGTCCTTCTGTTTGCCACAATTTTCGGTTTTTTTGTGGTTCATGGTAAGTTTTATTTCAAATTTGCTTCATTTTTTACAAAGGAAATTGCGCGAATTTTGCCTATTCCGCTAAATTTTCAGTATTAAATTGGCTTTCAAACTATTTGATGTGATCAGCCTTAGCTAGCTCATTTTCAAGCGTTTTTAGACTTTTGGTTTCGTAAGGTGCACATCTTTTTGCAAGTAGGTTTTCGTGATGAAGGAAAGCATATTACTGCCATGACAGGTCAAGTTCAAATATACAATTTGACTTTTTCGATTTCCTTGGTTGCAACTGTCAACTTTTATTTACTTCAGTGGCATCTGCAGTTTCATGAATCACCGTTTTGAAACTCAATATTTGAACACATTTCAAAGGATTATTTACAAGACTTCTTGCTGTACTTTTTATCAATGCCTCTGCGAAGATTGCCAAGGGGGTTATGATGCCTTTTACTGATTGCGTTTTAAATACTTCTCTACTTCACATGCAAGACTTCTTTTACTTGCCATGAAATGGCCAGCCTTGGAGTTGAGGCCTTGGAATTGACCGAATTTACAGAAGAAGATATTAAACAAGTCTAAGTTTCAATTTTGCGGCTTCAACTAATAAAGCATTTCCCTAGCCAGTTGGAAGTCTTTTAAAGAACGACCTACTCAAGAATATCGGAGCTCAACATTGATACGATTCAGGAATGATTTTGAAATAATAACTAGTATAAAACATCATCAAATTACTTTCTTCGTTTTGTTGAAATTTCAATAGTAGGTCTAGTTTATACTTCTTACACAACTATCTTGCGTTGCACATATCGGCAAGTATCCGAATTTCTTACATGTTCCATTCTCATTCTCTAGAGGAATTCCCCTTTTCTTTCGCTCACAAATAATTTATGAAATAATTTTGCTGAAGGCTATTTTTTTAATTCCTCTTTGTTTAACATGGAATTTTTTAACAGTTTTCTTGTGGCTTATTTCATGTTTGTGTTGGAATTCTGCGTTGTCAGTGGTTATATCTCTCTGTCATCGTTGTTCATTCCTTTTCTATGCTGTGTCTCAAGTTTCTCTGGCAGAACCACCCGTTCTATATTATCAATCCAATGTACTGTTGATTCACTGCCTCTCAGCTAATCCCCTTTTAATTTCACTTCTTTGCTTTGCCCAGTGTTTGGTTTCATCACTCCTTCTCTCGCGCGTTTGATGTTGTTACACTTCCTCTTTTCATTTTTCAGACGTTTATGAAACTTTGTACTTTGCTACAAGTTATTTTGCAAATCGTTTTAATTACATTTAATTATCGTTATTTTCTCAGTTGGGTTGTGCTAATCACCGAATTGGGTGTATTGCTCTTCATTCTCCTGATCAGCCCGTTGTATTCAAACATAAACGCCAGTCGCCTTCAAGAACACTCCCACTTGCCGGAATCACCGTTTCTTTGCCAGCCCCAGCCCTCTTATTCATGCTTTTGTATAAGACTGGCTATATTGTTGCCTTGTAAATATTGCTTCCACCCCTACTGAAACAAGAAAATTTACTGATTTGGCTTAAAAGCTGCCCCTCAGCGGCTGTATTCACCCGTAAGGAGCTAATATTTCTTGTTGGAAGGGTGATCTACCCCTATCAGAATCCCTTCACTTCCTTCCCTACTAAGAAACTTCATCAAAAGGTTAAGGGGGGGGGCAATGGTTTAGGGGTCTCTAGGATGTGACTGCCCCTATTTAGCACATGGAAATAACGAGAATTACTAAACAAAAATTCATTTGCGCTTAAGAGATATTCTCATGTGTACAGAACATTCAACGCAACGTGGTTCTGCCCCAAAGCATTATAGGACTTGACAACTTCCTCCCAACCGCTCGCTTTCCTTGCAAATACTGCACTAGATTTATCCCGAACACAGACATTTCTCAATTTCGTCTTATTGTTAATACGCCCTTAAAAGCGGTTATTTGTTTACTTGGCAACGGCTTAACTTAGATTTGTTGCTTCTGTCTCTTGGCCTTTGGGTGGTTCTCTTTACAATAATTGCGTGGATAAGGCCCGTTTCTTTAAGGCTGCTGGGCAAAGAAAGGGTTGGGAATCGTAGAAGACATTGTGTCCCTTTAAATTCGTAACAATTCTTTGAATCTGAATGCTCTTGTAGAGTAAACGGGAGGGTTAATGTCAAAGTAAACTTGCGTAATTCACTTACGTAAATACAGCTGAGATTATTAGGTGAGGTATTAACTTGCTTTGTTCGTTCATTTTCTTTGGATGATCGATACAAAGGAAACGAATTATTGATATCATTATCATAACATGATTTACTCAGTATGTGTGCGAGGCTAATCTCGTTTGGATTAAAGAGGAATCTAGGATATGCCTTCTTTTGAATGCAAAGTTCGTTACAGGCTTCAAATTGTTTGTGGATATCATTGTTTTCTGGTGCCTATCTTGGCATTTCTGGAAACGAATTTAAATATTTGAAGGGTGTTGTTTGGCTTCGTTCAATTGGCAAGTCATTTTCCCATGACCTTTCAGAATATGGTGATTCATCTAAGGGAAGATACAGAGACGCCAGAGAACGGGGTACAGGGGGCATGCAATCCTCCTGCCTCTAAAGGAGCAAGGGAGCCTTTTTAGTGAAACATGAAAGTTTTGTAGGTAGCTTTTCCAACTATCCTCTACCCTCCAATCATAATTGCTCTTCTTTCTATGTCGTCCCCTTATTGTTCAATGGTCTTTTCTGCGTCATCTTTTAAAACATTTTAAAAAGGCTAAAAATTTTAATGATATCCGCTATAACATTGGCACTCCATGATCTTTCATTCCTGTCTATATATAGCTGTTAAACTTGTTTCCACATGTTAAGACTAAAATTTCCCCGTTGTTCATTCTTTCATTTAACACCAACCAAACATACTAGATTAATTTCTAATAACGCTCTAAACCTGTCTAAGGATATGCGACTTCCCCTCCTGGTACAAAGACCATCAAAGTCTGCACCGTAATCTTTCTAACTCAACGCAAGCCTGGAATAGCATTCAAAAGGGGTCAATTCCAGAAAAAGGACTGCAAAAACGACCCCTCTGGTATGGCTACAAAAAAAGCTTAAATGTGTGCCCCCAACGTACCATGGAGTTTAGAGCATGTTGTATGGCCTAGAGTCATGCTCTATATTAAAATGGATGTAATACGTTTGCTTACCCACGAACAGAACAAATTTGAAAATGAACTGATGTTAACGACTTTTTGTATTCTCGATGGCATTGGGTGGGGTTGGTGCATTGGCATCCGGGACGTCATTTAATTGGAAGGAGGGCTTGGGGTAAGCTTCATAGTTTTGCCAACTATGAACTCCAAGGCGTCAAATGACCGTTGGGGGACAAATGTCCTTCAAAGCAGACATTTTTTCCATTTTGCCAGGGAAAGCAGTGACTTTTGGCAGGGCAAAAGTGTCCTTACCTCGCTCCTAATAAAAAGTATTAAATTCTGTACTTGCTCAGCATTATCATATTTCTTCATATTTTTCCCATCGGCCTGAGGTTGCGACACGGTTATGGAATATAGATCACATATTCTAAGCAAATTACTTCAAAGCACATCATGCTTTTAACAGAAAGCTGTTGTTCTGCCTTTTCTATGGTCACTTCCCCTTCTAACAAATCGCATTGAAGTTATGGCAGTAAGCTCTATAATAAAACCCTGTTAATATTCTATTCATGCCGTCCAGCGCATACAGACTCTTCTCTATGAAAATGCACACGAGTAACACAAGGTCGGATTGTAAACCCAAAACTTTGATAAGCCAGGAAACAATCGCGGCCTAGACGTAGTAAACCAAATATCTTATGTGGCTTATTTTGCAGTTTTGCCAGGTCATACACAAAGGGTCTAATTTTGACACTTTTTGCAAATGGTAAGCAGAAAGGCACAATAATTACTATACTTGAGCATGGGGCAGTGTTTTGTCCTTGTTTTCATGTGTTTTCCTCCTTTTCTTTCCTTGAGATGTTCTCAAAGCCACCTCGCTATAATTGCAGGACCGTCGAGAAAAGGGGTTTGCCAGGGTAGTTACCCCGGGGCACAGGGATCCTTGAAGGGTCCGCAAAGCAAGTAAAGTACATATTAAAAAGGTTTTCACTGCTTTCATCACTGGGGCCCCGTGTTTGCCCTAACCCTGGGGCCCGACGGCGGCCCTGTCTACTTGTACCACATTTGAGCCAGTTTGGGTTTACAGAAGATAACCGTACACCAAACAATAAAACTGGTCATCCACGGCGTTTCGTAATAACTTAATTCTATTGTGTAATAGAATGTCTTGGATGAATTTAAAGGCATTGAGACATGGTAAATAGCCATTTTCTGCTAGGGGTCTATCTACTTTCATGCGATCAGTCTGGTTCCATGTGATCAGACAACAACCAAATAAAATTGAGGCTCCCATTGCGAGGTTAAAGATCATGTGTGCAGTTTGGGTATACCCAAGTCTCTTGGACCAATGCCTTAAAGCTTTGAGCAGATTCTAAATTTGGAATAAAGGGCAGTTAGTTTTTTGGGAAACTTTGGGGCTGAATTGGCACTTTCATATTTGTGTTTGTGTCATGGTTGGTGCTTTTGTCTTTTCCCCGTTTCGAAACCTTCTATCATCTATCAAATGCATTCTACCATGAAGACTTAACATGGTTCATGAGGGGCAAGAATATTTGTGGCGTTTTTAATTCCTTTAATGCCATAGAAACTTTAAAATCTTATTTTTGTCTGTTTCCGACAAATGTTATATTGCTGTCTGGAATAGCTTAGATTTTGAATTAGAGAGCTTTGGATAATATCATTACCGACATCAAAGACTATGGTTAATTAGGTTTTTCCAAATGAAATTCTCTTGTAAGATGATGAAAGCATTTCTGTCGGTTTGTTAAGATCTATGAAATATGCCATGAACGCAATTTCGTTGCCGAATCATATTAATTTGCTATCTTATTGCACCGCACACATTTGACTGGCTCAGACACAGGGCGACATGCTCAGCTCACGAGTATTTTTCTGAAAGAGCTCCAAGTAGTGATTAACATGTGCGGGGGTGCCAATAATGTTTATATTGATTAGTGCATACTATATATTGATACATGTTCATGTTTGGTTACATTTCGAAACCACAACACTTTTAGAGCAGATCATAACAGTGACTACAGCAAGAGGGGCAGTGGTGTCCCCTGTCCCCAGGATTCTTCTTTTTCTATCAATTCGCCAGTAGTTCACGACCCCCCTTGCGCTGGGTCAGGTTTCAAGCAAAGACTAAATCAGCTCTGGTTGAAGGGAGCCCACATCTGATAAAATAAAATGAAGTGAAACAAAGCGATGTGTGCACCATCTTTTTTAAAGTTCATTCAGACTTAATTGGCAATGGTTTTGATGCTTTGGTGTTAGGTCATCAATTACTCCCTTTTAATTGCGCCGTTTTTCAAATAAACAAGAAAATACAACTTGGTTTAGATGGCTGAATTAGTTTCACAGTCATCAGCATAACTTTCTGATCATTGAACACACGAATGTGAAGATGTCACTCCTATGTTTACCCGAGATGCAACACTCAGCGAGAGACATTGCAGCTTGTGACATTGCATCTTAATTGAAACTTGGCAATTAAAACTTCAACCACCTTCTTCCACCATTAATGATGCAGATTATTGTTCTTAACTCTAAAACAAACATGGCGGATATCAGCAGGCATTTAATATTGATCACGACTTAATATTTTTGAATAGAATTATTTCTCATTTTGTTAGATTGGTCACACTCAAACATGTGCGGCATATTATGCATGGGAATCCTTTTGAAATTTCAAAATCATCAACTAATCTCGAAACCATTTTTTCCATATTTTTCATATTTACAATTCATTTGGGCTAGGATAAACAACGCTTATTACGTTTTATCAAATTATGGTTTAGGGTGCCACTCTCTGCATTAATACAACATTAGTTTTAGTTACAGAGGAATGCAACAAGGAGGCTGTGAGGGCACTCCACTCTCCTATCCTCAAAGTTGTTCTGCCGTTGTTTTGCTTGCTTTTGTTCTCTTACCCTGAATGCCCCCTGCTTCATTGTCTTATTACACTGTCTGAGTGACTTTCTGTTCACATTTCTATGTAAAATGTGAGTTTTAAATTATGATCGAGACCCATTGAACGTCGGGAAAACACACGTCACTGAATTCAAGAGGGGCTGCAAAATGGCTTGGAATATTTTAGTCATTATAACATCACAAAACATGCCGCATTTATTCCTGTTATTATGTAAAGAAGGGTTATCTTTTAGTTTGCCTTGATCTGAAAAGGTCTGGCAAAATTTCAATATCCATTCATCTTGTTTTGATCATCATCTTTTTCACATGATTTCAGCAGATTTTGGCACAATGGCTCTATTGAGTCCCTTCCTCCCCGTGTAAGCACTTGTCGGCTGGAAGCAACCCCCTTGTGGTGAAATAAGATCTTCCTCAGCAAGCCCCCCCCCCCTTGTTTAATAAACTGAGCATGTTTATTCATTGTTGTTCCATGCGAAACAAACCGTCTGAAACAAATCGATGCATGCGCAAAAGGCCCTCTGCGAAGCATAAGGCGCAGTCGGTTGAGGTCAGGTAGAAGAAACTCATTTTGTGGGTAAATTCAAAGTTTCTTTTTGCGCATGATCGATGGTGCAATCGTGGAGGAATTTATATAATTAAGTCTTCCATTCGAACAATTGTGATAAGGTTTCGAACCCTACGCCCAGCCTTTCTTTGTAAACAATGGCGTCTAGTTTTAAAACAAATACGAACGCTGATGCAATTAGTGGATAAATTTCCAGTAAACATGTTTAATTTCAGATGGATGGGAATCCAGCAAAATGGAGGAGTGCAAGAATGAAAATACTTTGATTAGCCCTAAAACTTAGATCATAATGTTTTTAACCAGATTTCTGTCACATGCTGACTTAAGTTTATGCCCCTTCCCCCTCTCCCTGATTTTCATGCCAGACTTTCCCCACCTCCTCTAATTAGGCTGCTTATATAATATGTGAATGTTTTCTGAATTTTTGGAAAATAAACTTGAACCTATTGAGGAAGTTACTTCTCATCTGACACTCTGTAGAGAATGAGACCTATAATGGTAATCGAAAGATGGTTGGAAAATATTAACGAAGGAGTGAATTAAAAACCACGTGAAAAGAAAATAGTTTTTCTGATAAGAATCGTTGATAATTGTTTTAAGTTTCAAAAAGTACTTTAACCATGTTAAATATGCTTCTAAACTATGAGATGTTGCCAAATTCCCCTTTACGTGCAGTTTGAAGATTTGAAGTATCAAACACCCTTTTAAAACATTCTGAAAGGTGCAAATATCAAAACAGAAAATATGTAAATACTCGAGTAACACCTCTTAATCCAGGCAGCTCATCTTTCTTGATTTATAACTGCAAGCAACCATAAAATTTTGTTTTGAAGGAAATGATAATCCCTTTAGTATTGTGGTGTCATAATGGCTTGCAAGGATTGTTCTAACTAGGGTTTAAGGAGGTGAGAGACCTGTAAGGTTACGTTGAAGTTACTTTGGTACGAGCATCATGTCTGAAAATAAAGAAATTAGTGATCAAGATGACGACAAAAGCAGTCGCAAATTACGTAGAGGGGAAGAACGAGACATGTAATATATATTGACCTTTTAAGCCATTGTAACAATCTTCAAAATTCAATAAATACCAAAGGAGATCAATAACATAATTTTAATGAAATAAAAACACATAAGAACTAACAAGTGAAGGAAGCAATTTTACTCCAATCAAGCAATTTTCACAAAGAGTCTAGACTACCATTTGAGACATGTTAGCCTGTGTGTCTCACTCTGTGTTAATTGTATTTTCGTTCAGTTTCCAAAACAAAGTGGTAAAAATATCCCCTAACACCATGTTTATCTAGTTCATTTAATGGGAACCTACTTATCACGTTGATTAAATCTATAAATTACTAATTCAATTTGGTTTTTCTCCCTGTTGACTTTTTGGCTTATATTTGCTACCACCTCACCATGAACTGGCCGTGTCTCGACATGTTTCAGTGGTCTTTTGAAAATTCAACGTAAGAAGATCGTCCTAACTCAGTGCATGTAGACAGTGCAATCACTCTCATTTGTATTCAACTTAGACTTTCCTAAGAGCTCTTGTCCACGGTACAGTTTGCAGCGTATGGCCGATCTTGACGGGATCTTGGGTGCACCAACAGTCTATCACCTCAGGTGCAGGTGCATAAAAACCGTAATAAATCGTAAGGTGCGCCACTACACTATGGGTACCACTGCACAAACATAAATACGTCAAGATCGGAGCACCCAGGTGCGCTATCTTAGGCATTTAAGAATTATCTCGGGTGCGCGATTGCCATGCTTTGCATTCTGGTCCACGATACAGAAGCCCATCGTTGGCAAACCAGGATCGACTATTGCAATATAAAAATGATTCTCGCAGAGTTACGATAAACATTACGGTCACCCGGTCACTAGCTGATGGAAGGTCCGTTAAAAACAATAAAAAATGCTATGACACATCCAAGCCATGCCTATTTTCTTTTGTCTTGTGAGGAAGGTTTGCCTTCCGGTATGTTTTTGTCCGGGGGAAGGTTTACAACTTTTCTGTTGATACATAGAGGATCACATGGTGGCACAACACTAACTTCAAGAACAACCTCTTCCCTTACCCCAAATACTTTTAATGTTGAATTTATTTCTTTTTAGCTGACAGTTCAGTTTACATTGCTCAAAGAGGTGCACGATCACCCGGCCTTGAATGCAAAGACAAATTGGGCGAGAGATCATGTCATTACCTCAGAGGTTTGGGATTTTGCAGCACAAGAAGGGATAGTATGGAATTACACTGCAAAAGATCCTGCAAGCTATGCGGTGAGCTCTTCTTTCATATCTTCCTGGGCATTGGAGCGAGAGCGGGAAGGGAGCAAGGGAAGTCATGCCAAAGACAGACGTTTAATATTTTTGGTTGGTCAGCTGGCTCGAGCAGTGTCATGGCCACTACCATTGAAACCACATTTTTTATATAAATCAATATTTAAATGATTTTTAGACTTTGTGATCAAACTTTGATTTCTGTTCCACAGAAGGCACTCTTTCTCCCTTGGTTATGATTTGGGAGATTGAGCGCTCCCCCTTCCCATGCCCCCCTCAGTGGTGTAGCCAGGGTAAAGGTTTTTAGGACCTCGCAGATTTTTGTAGCGCAAACACAAAGGACAGTTTGTTACTACTCCCTTGTTTTTGGGCATTTATTATCGGAGCATCGTCTCAAATGGGGACTTGTCGTCCGACAGCACACTTAAAACATAATCAGATGCTTCTCTTCAGACTTTTTAGACCATAAGTTTATAACAAAACACCATATTAGCCAATTCTGTTAGTTTTTCATCAGCTGAGCCGTCCGTCTAGGTTTAAAATAAGCTCAGATGAGATTGCAACCCATTTTGATGCGCTTAAGTTACTAAAACCTCATAAGCAGTGATGAAATCCGTGGAATGAATGTGGTTAGAAGTTCTGAATCTCTAATTGCACTACAACTCTGATTCAACCTTGAAGACCTGCAAATAACCGGCATGCATTGCAACAACCAGCATGCACTGCTCTCCGCAAACCAATCTTTTGATTGTCAGAAAATTCAACGCGGTGCAAGTTACTCTTTTTAGCGTACCGTTATCCTACAAGTTGCCTCTTTCTCTTATACACCCCTCCCTGTCAGTAGATCCCTGTCACCTTTGTTATAAGATAGCCTTGTAATTACAGATACGTAACACACGTTTGCTCTTTGAGCCAGCTCCCCTCTGAGAAGATATAGAATAATCTACAAGCGGGTTCGTTTAAGGAGGCAGGGAGACAGAATGGCAGGTTTTGTAATGTTACAAGCAGGGACGTCACCTCATGCTTTGTGTCAAGCGATGCCCCTTCTCCTGGCAGGAACTACATTCTTGCCCGGTACCGCCAATTTCTTGTTTTGCAAGGAGACGATGCTTTCATAATTAGGGAGTGGAAGGAGGGTGGAAACACAGTTCCTATTGAGGCTAACCCTAGTAGTCTTGATTTTAAATTGTGGTTTTATTAGAGCCCGCATTTTAGAGGTGACTGGTTGGCATAGTCTGCATTCGCACTTGTGTTAGGATCAATCTCTTCATCCATATATTTTCTCTTTTTTAGTTGATCCTCCATGCCATTTATCGAGATATGGTTGCTGTTTTGACAACAAGACAATTGCAAGAGGTCCACACATGATGGGATGCGAAGGTATGTGACATTTGCCTAATGTAAATTGCTATTCATTTACCTGGTAGCATAACCAATTCACCGTGTACCATAAGAACAACAAACCTTGTAAGAAACATCAGGATGAGGTTCGCCCAACTAATTAAAACAGCACGAGAAACGAAACAGGCTGAATTTCAACAAAACTTAAGAAATGGAATGCCACCTACAGTCGAAACAAAACAACAGAAGAAGATATGGAGATTGCATTAAAACGATTAAAGAAGTGTATTTTAATAGATCTAGTTAAACACTATAAGCATGCCTTTTTATAATGCAAATGACAAAGCAGAAATAAGAAATAAAATCAGAGAATCCTGAGCTGAAATTATATGGAAAGGTAGAAAGGTGATCCTTCTTAGACAATAAAAAAGGTACTAACAATAGAGTGTTCACGGTTCTGATTTTAATATAACTACTTGAATGTAAAGTATCTCTTCCTTATCTTGTTTGGCTGTGAACTCGAGAATTGGCTATGAATATCATTAGTGACCCTTGGACTGAAATCCTTATAAATATCTGTGTGAAAATCAACTCTTTAGGTGCTTAAAACTGTTATCATGCAGACATGTTTTGCCAATCCCGTCTCGTTATCGATCTTGTTAGCGAGTTTCTTCTCTGCTATCAGTCAAAATCGATTGGAGAAATTTGCTAAATGGATCATTGTCGGTGTGTTCGACATAGCTGCGGAGCATGTCATTTCCAAGGTTGGAGGTCGCTTCTGGCTATGCTAACTAGTAATAAGATTCGATTGACTCGTGAAAGAATTTAATAGGCCAATGTTGATGAGAAATCTTGGTACTAAGAAGAAAAATTGTAGTTAGTCTGCTATTTCAGAGAAAGCAGATTATGAAAATAATCACACTTGCTTGTAATAAGAAGAAGTGCAAAGAAAAGCATTTAGAAAGAGTAGATAGCTATAATCACAATAGTTAAAAGTTAAGCTACTTACTCAATAAGGAATGAAGCATCTTACTGTCGTATCCACAATAGAAGGATTTTCTGTATAAAGATCAAGACATGTGCTTTGACTCTCTATTTTCAAAAACTGTCATACAATTTATTGAAACAAACATGAGATAAAGTTAAAATATCAGAACCTACACTCGGGGCCGTCGAGAGCCAGTGCGGGCCCCGGGTTATTTCATTGCACCGAGCCCCAATGAGCAAGCAATTTTTTCATTGAATAGAACTTTTGTGGGCCCCAGACCTCCGACCCCACTTAACCCTCACCCTCCCCTCTCGAAGGTCCTGCTACACTACTACAGGTACTATGGATTGGACTTGCTTTAAATAACCGCGTCATACCTATTGATCTTAGCATCACTCAATCTTTTACCCCTCCATCAATAGCTATTTTGCTTGTTCTTAGATATTAAAAAGTAAAATGACTACAATCTTAAGTGTTTAAATGCTTGTCAAAAGCATTATCGTTATATGTTGTCAATGCACTCCCTTTGCTGAAGTTAATTCGCAAAATTAGGTCCTATGCTGTCTTGAGTTTCCGTTTGAATGTATTTGGGTCATTTTCATCTTTCTTTCATTAAGACATGTGTATTTTTTTCGTCAATTGAAATCGTAATTTTTCAGATGATTGCAAAGATCGTCGTGAGAAATCATTCTGCAGGACAATAAGGAGAAATGGCGAATGCTACAAAGATTCTGAAGATGTTAAACGACAGTGCCCTGTTACATGCGGATACTGCCGTAAGTGATAAAACTTTTATCAGTCCATTCTTGAGCTTTCAAATTAAAAGCGATATCCAGGGGAAAACGATGAAGACGCCTGTATGCCGGGGCGAATTTTAGTAAACGATTGGTGCATAGAAAATTGTTATCCGATAATATTTGCTTCGTATTCCTGCCGTATTGCGTTGTAACTTATATCCATCATTTGCATACATCGTCGCAAGCATGTCTCCAAATCCGGTAGACAGCCTGCTATTTTGTTCTCTACTTTCCTTGTTGCATCCAAGAGAGACTTTGTCTTTATCGGCTAACGCTTCTTCTACCAGTCTTTGAAAATTGCTTGGCTGAAGGGGTATTTGCGGAATATATTTAACACGGTTCTAAATATAAGATATATTTTATTCTCAGGGCCTTGTGAGGATGACGACCCGGAGACTTGTAAAATGGCAGTCATGTTTGAGGGATGTTCTAGAAGCAGTGGAGAAATGGCAAACATTTGCCGAAAAACTTGCAATTTTTGTGGTATGTTGCATTTTATTATAACGATGGTCGTAAAATTTAACTTTTTATGAGAGTTTTTATGTCAAGTTTTCTTTAATTTTAATGCTGCTCATTTAAACGCTACTGTTCGATAACATGTGGGGACTATCACCCTTTCTGCCCCCAACAAGGAGGGGCAAGAAAGAGGATGATGTCCCTTTTTATTTCTCAACCTTTTTCTTTGATCTAAGAATTTTATAGGCCTAAATGGTGGAAATCCCTGACCAAATACTTTAGCTTCCCCCTGCTCCATTTTTCTAAGATAGAATGTTGCAATTGCTCGCAATTTCTGACGGGGGGTGACACTGATTTTATTATTATTATTGCATTGAAGCCTCAGTTACTTTATAATTTTAATAAAAATGTTCTTGAATTCAATGAGGCCGTTAACCATTTTTGCGTGTCTTTTTTGGGGAGGGGGTTGGTAGGCCAGGATCTTACGGGCAGCTTTACCTGTGTATAACTTCGAAAATGCAAATAATCATGCCACATATTCTTTGTTAGACTTTCATGATTAAAAATTTAAGGTAAAAATAGTTATTGATTTTGTATTAGGGAAGAACGATCCCTGCATCCAATTCATGTGCCCGAAGGGTTCAGTCTGTCAAGTTGGCAAGAATATGAAACCGTTCTGTAAATGCGATGGGAATTGTAAGCAAGGTGATTACTACACGGGTGTTGCTTGTGGAAGGGATGGGATCGAATACAAAAATCTTTGCGAATTAAAACAGCGCAACTGTGGACACCCTGAAATCGATCAGATTACAATAAAGAACTACGGAAAATGCCAACAAAATGGTGAGTTACATTGAGTCACAAAATAAATACGCGCATTGTAGTTTACAAAGATGCTAGATAAATCACATTATTTCAAGCTCATACATATGATGATTCCAAATTTCTTCTTGTCTCAAAATGTATACCCATAATCCCGTGTATATTCCTTGCTTTTGTAGTTTTGTTGAAAGGGATTTAATGCAAACAGGCTTGATTAATCAAGTGGATGAACAACAGGAACCCTTGTTATGAATCCCGTTAAGATATTAGGCTGAAAAGGCTCTTTGATCGGGCTCAAAATATACAATTTCAGGCTGTTGTTTCTCGGTAACTAACAGTTGTTATGTACGGGTTTTCTTCATTTTATGGGAAATTTTGTTTCAGTTTCTTCATGCATTTTCTTGTTTCTATTATTCCTGCTTTCACTGGAGCTCCTCATATTCGCGAAAGCACTATTCAATCAATAACCTCTGCCAAGTAAATACTTTCTTGTCTAGTAATTCTTGATCAGATTTAAATGTCATTTCGTGTATTTTTTGTAGTCGCCCCATCAGACAAAAGATTGCTATGCAGCAAATCAACGAAGGAATCTGGAATGTGCCGGGTCTGGGCATCGAGAAGATATTGCACTACTCGTAGGTCAGCTATGATAAAATTATGCCCAAAGACGTGCAATTTCTGTGGTAAGCATCTTTAATGCAGTTTCCCTTCTAAGGGCCTGATACCCGAGGCCCTATCAAAAGGGCTGGCGCTGGCACCCGTGTTGAATTTTTCAAGAAAACGTCAAGTTTCTGGCCCTGTTCAGAGCGCCAGTCCTCTTACGAGTAGGCGGGATCACGGCTACCCGGGCTGACCTTGTTTGCATGTATGCTGAAATCTTAAAATGTTTCTTATTGATACCGAGATCTTTGCAAAAAGTATGTTTCTTAGGTAGAAGGGCCAGCCGTTCTCATGCAATGAGTCTCTAGGGAGAACAGGTTAAAATTACAATCTTTTTCCAAGAAGGTCTCATTTTAAAGTATGAATTTTTTGTGGTGATCAATGGGTCAAAGATGTCCCTGATCATGCAAACATCTCTTACAAAAAGGGACTTTTTTCGAAAGATCTTATAACCGGCTTTCATTCCCCCCTCCACCAGCGCGATATAGCATCAAATTATGCCCAATGATTTCATTATTGGCGCCCACAGGGGCTCAGTTCCATTTTTCAACCTCAAAAAATGATTTACTTCTTTCTAACATTGTTGTTTCATATACCCCCGGTCTTCTGTTCAACATCCATTCTTACAGCCCCTTTCTATTTTCAGCTGCTCAATTTGCAAAACCTTCCTGTCATTATACGAAGTTTGGCTGTTGCCTTGACAACAAGACAAAATGTCTTGATACGGATTACAAAGGCTGCCCAAAATTCCCAGGTACGTTTCCCGTTGAATTGAATCAAAATTAAATTCATCATTATCTTTCACATTACATTAAAATCCTCCCTTGATAGCATCAGTTGAGTGGTTCGGTTTTTTGCTTACAAGACCAAGATTGTCTGCAATGAGGTGGCCCAGATTTGGGGATGTCAACCACCCATATTTGGGGGTGTCAACACCAGATTTGTTACTTTATTGTTAACGGCGCAGAATTGGGGATAGGGTGTCACCATATTTGTCTTGATTTATCGAGTAACTAAACGACTTAAAACAAATTATTATGCTTACCATTTGCCTTTATTCTACCATTTTTTGTCAGAGTTTTTATCGACCTGAACTAGAGGTTACCAATCAATGCGACTTCAATGATCTTTGCATGTTTATAGGGGTAGGGGAGTTTCATTCGCCCCTACTCCCTCCTTTAGCCAGCAATAAGGCCGTTATAAAATGATGCAAATTGAACAGGACTGTTTTCACTGTTCTGGCCGAGTAATAGCGGCGGATCACGTGCTGATTACTACGATAAATAGGCATCCGATTTGGTTCATAACTAACCAGGTTACAGGGAGGGGGGCTTGGTATAAAAGAGGGTATTAATTGTTTTAGGTCTTGCTCTTGTGTCATTACAAATGATGAATGTTTTAGATGAAGGGGGTGTAAATGTAACCGTGTTTTTCTGTTGTTGTTTTTTTAGCTTGCAGAGACTTTTCAAAGACCTTCTGTAAACGCTTCACCCCTCTTTGCGGTGCTGAGAATTTCCATGCTAGAATGGCTCGCTATTGTGGCCTGACTTGCAATTATTGTTCAAAGTAGCAGCTGGTATCAAGCCCAGTGTAGTACCAATCAGCTTCTAGATGACATAGAGATATAGACCTCAGTTTGGTAGGTTTCATATTATTCGGCTCCCATGTCTCTCTCGCTGTTTATGGAAGTTCAAGCAACTGTGAGAGTTTTCAGATGTGGGGGCTAGTTGAAACACCTACATGGTGTGCCCTACAGATAATGTAACTATAGATTGTTGGGATGTTTAATTTAAAGGTATTTTAATGAATGAATTTGACATGCTTGTTAAAATTGGTCCTGTTAAAAAAGAAGCAGATTTTAAAGATGGCAATTCTGCAGAGGAAAGTGCAATATTTATAAGGCATGTATGATAGACAAGGCCTTCTCCTTCACCGTCTCGTTCCCGTCGCCCCTGGAAACCAAGCATACCTTACTCCTTATTACTCCAAGCTAACTTATGTAACTTAAAATATACTATACCTGAATTGATATAAGTCTTAAATTTCTATCCATTCTTATCTTTATCCTGTATGATACCCTTGTCTGTAAGTTTTCAAACTTTTGGGTTGAAGAATTACTGAAGAATTAACCACTTAAACGCCATAAAAAGCATTCGACCGATGGATTGCACTTCTATGAGAATGGAAACGGTAGTCTCAAATCTACCCTTCTGTCCGATTTCTTATACGTTATATTTAAGGCTAACCTTTGGGCTGATAGGGGCCAATTTCGATTGCCTGACATTCAAAAGCCAAGGGCTACTTTAACTACGACCAAAGAACATGGCATTTTTGAAGTTATTTTTTTAATCAGAATTTTTTAATTTATAAGTTAGAATCAACAAGTCATATTTCAGCGCCATAATAAAGGATATACCGTAAATGACCGAATAACCGCCCACTGTGGATAGCCGCACCTATCGAATAAGCGCCCCGGGATTAAGAAGATTTTTGCAATAATTTTTAAGCCCCCCCCCCCCGCCCCGCTGATTAACCACCCCTATCGAATAAGCGTTCAGAGGTCTTGGTTTATTTATAACTAAGTGCCCCGGGCGGCTATTAGGTCACTAACGGCATTTAACACCGTTTATCGATTTAACCCCCGGTGAAAATAGAATTGTAGAGTGGCAACTAATGCATTTTGTCAGTTTGCAAGGTAGTATTACAATTGATAATGTTGGAGCAATGAAGCCTTGCTACAAATGCTTCAACTACAAATGAATCAAGCTATGTGGGCATTAGCCCCACACCCTTAGAAGTAACCAATCCTCGTTGAAGATCAAAGGGCCATAAGGTCCCTCCAGGGATGATTGGTTACGCTAGAATGGACCTCCTGTCAGGGGGCGCTGTGGGTGACAAATTTCCCACCATTTTCTGTTCCCTTGCTGATAATGTGCCCTCCAAGTCTGAGGGTCTTTTGGACATTTTTGTTCACCGCGTTTTGTAGTATTGCTAGATGTTTGATGAGGGACGCAGATTTGATACAGAGACTAAAATTGACGTCAGTATTCTTAATTAGGTTTATGTATATAATGTTGTTATTAGATTAGCTTAGCTGGTAGTATTGCTTTGGATTTATAGATAATTTAACTGAATTTTTAATCTTCGTGCGAGCATATACTGAGTTGTTTCTAGCCTGAACCACTAGACTACCTTAGGGATCCATAAATTCTTGCATAAAATGAGCTAGATAAAATCATGGCCACATTTAAAGAAAAGTAAGTTTGCAGTACGACAGTAAAATACTTTGTCAAACGGGATTTCCTGCAGCGCTAGCATTTAAATATCTATTTTTCAAAACTGTTTCAAATGGTTGTTATTCGTAAGATGTCAACGTCTTTCTGCTTCTGAAGTATGTACGTGGGTACACCCTGGGTGCCACACCCATCCATTGTCATATCACAATAGGTGGGTCTGGTACCCAGGGTGACGTTTGTATAACAAGCATGTCTCAATTTTTTATTGCATCTAAAAAATAGATGTTTGATTGTTTCCAACTCAATTTATATTCTTCACAGTATACAAATAAGGCTGCAATGTTATTATCACTTCAGTAGCCAGTGATTATTACGATGGCTATGTTTTACTTGATAGATTTCGTTCAATGGAAAAATAAAGATCAAATCTACTTTTTGGTTTTGATTCAGACCTTGAAACTGATCAAGCATATTTATCTTTAGAACAGAGTCAGGCCTATGCTTTTTAAAATTGTGATAATTTGTAAAGGTCTGGAAAAAAGGAAATATCCTTTGTTTTCTAAAACCAATCAATAGCGAGACTGAAAGCCTTGTCGTATTTTCACACTAGATGTTTTGCTTGTCATAATAAGCACGGGGGTTTTCCATTTATGGAACCTGGCAGAGTTTAATAACACCTTGATATTTATTCCAACTAAAACTGAAATAATATTTTTTGCGGTTATGTTCTCTACTTCTATTAATCTTGTCATTAATCTTTAAGGGTTACATTGTTTAAGTTAATCTGTGCAGTATCCACCAAATATTGCCATTCATCTTCCGTCAACCTATAAGATGCAAAATTTCTTGAATTTTCCTCTAGTCGAATCGACCGCAAAAACGTCTCCATTGGAAGGAACCTATTCGATTCCTGGCCCCTCTCGGCAGCATCTGCCATTATAGCACTGCCGGCGTGGAAAATGCCAACGGTATTGAACTTTCCCACAAGTTCTTGCGTTATAAATCGTCTTGCAACCGGATGGTCCCAATCAGCGATTATTGGTTTTGCAAAGTTTTTAGGAAGGCTTGATATGAGATCAAGTTTTAGAGATGAGCTTTCGTCATTTTCAGGCACCTCTATTACAAACCGCTGAATGAACTCAGGTGAGGCTTCGAACACAGATGCACGAAAGTACTGTCTGAAGAGATGATTTGGGAGGCAACGGTAGCCAAGGGCAACAAAAACATTGGGCATGCCTCTAAACTGAGGAAAACTTAACTGGTTCACGTTTGAGTACAGGCGTTCCAGCATTTGGAACAATGCGAAATCTGTTGCTTTTGAAGTTTTCTCAAGAGGCTGTTTATAAACCTCGTTCTCATGAGCGTAACCTAGAACCTTTGTTAAGTGTCTCCATAATGACCTCACAACTTTCCCGCGACAAGCCGCGTATTCAACGCAGATATTCTGCACTCGGTTTTTACTTTCACGCGGGAAACACTTGAGAATGTGCATTGACACACTTTCAATTATCATGAATGAAATAGGGTCGTCTCCAATCTTGCTATCATCATTCCTTCCTGGCCCGCGGTCTTTCTGCGTCGAATGATCACTTGATCCTTTGCGGGCGCCGTCAGTTGCCAGAGCACTTCCACCTATACAAGCAAAACAAATCAACATTTTGTTATTGTGAATCCATCAACAAGAAGCAGCTCCTATTTAGAGTTAGGAAAATATTACGGTCACACGGTCATAGCTTGAGGAAGGTCCACAAAAACAATAAAAACTGCTATGACACTCCCAAGCACTGCCTATTTTCTATTGTCTGGTGATGAACGTTTGCCTTCAGGTATGTTTTCATCCAGAGAAAGGTCAGCAACTTCTCTGGAATTTGCTCTCATTAGGGATAAACAGTTGTCCATTGATATCAGACAAGAAGCGGAAAAAGTTTAAGAAACTGTCCGTTGATTGCTTCCGTTGTCATTCAGCTACCGGCCACATATCAAGTTTCCTAAACACTGTAGACTGTTCAATGTAAAATACAAACTGTAAACTTAAGTAGTCATAAATAAAAAACCCTCGTAGCAATCAAGTACTTACTTTGACGCATTTTGACTTCTCTTGTTGCAGTTTGATGTGCACGTGGGATTTGATTTGTGACAAGATGAGACAATGATTTGAATGGGAACCTTTTCACATTTGTGTCTTGCGATATCTTGAGACTTTGCTTCAATGAGATCCAATATTCACTTTCTTTACCCTTAAGCAAGTACAACAGAGCATCAACAAGATCTTTATTGAATCTTTTGTAGGTTAGGAACACAGCTCTTTGATTCTCGCGATCTCGTTCCACTTGTCCTCTAAACAAATCCAAACACGTGAAAGGAAACGGTCTGAGAAATGCATAACTCAGTTGCTGCTTCATGTGAGCATAGGAACTGGCAATTAAATACTCTGATATGAGCTCACTGCATTCTAGGTTTGCTGGATCTTGGCATAAGCATTCAATTAACTTCTTACTTAACGATAAATCTTTAACATGGACAATAGCCGCATGTAGAATGGCCAATCGAGTGGTGGCATGACGTGATGTTGAGAATGTTTTGATGAGCAACTTGTGGTTAAACGACACTTTGTAACTCTTTTGAGACAAATTCTCAAATAGAAGGACCCCATGCTGCACAGACGGAACAAAATCCCACGTGGCGGTTGACAACAAAGTGCCTTGTGTTGAAATCGCAGGCCCCATAGGACAGTTAACTTCAGAAAGGAATATGTGATGCACGGGCTCATGCTCACTTCCGCAATCCAAAAGATGAAGAAAGTGGCCTGGGAGCAAAACAAGGAGATAATCACCAAACATTGTGAAAAGTATTTGGCTTTTAATGGCAATTTCTTCATTGAGCGAAACAGAGCAATTGATTGAATAGCCGGCGTGAACGCAAAATATCGTATAAGAAACTTTGTAACTGCCTTGAATTGAGCTGCAAATGGACAATGAATCATCTTCTGGTTTTGGTGTGATGTTTCCATTATCACTTGTGACTTCTTGCTGATGTTGATAGCAGATCATTAATGCTCCTTTGTTTGACGTCACAGTTTCAATGTTCAGGTTCATATTCGACACAGATTGCGACAAATACCTGTTATAATACCGAACCTTCTCTCTCATCATTTCCATTTTGAATGAAACCGGCAACTGAAAGTTCAAAATGTATCTATATTTTCCACGGTCATCAAATTGAATAGCATTGAAAGTCAAGGCTCCATCAACCTGTTCCTCGTCGTCTGCACGCAGTTGTATAAAGAACAGTCTTTGCTCCATTGGATCAAACTTGGACCACAAGAACTGTCTCACAATCTGGTCCGTTTTTGGTTGTGAACTCATGACAAATCCATCATCCCCTAGCTTTGCTACTGGAATGCAGTATAATCCTATCGATTCTTTATGGTGGATAAAAAGCATGTAGATTTCTTTCACGTATGTGTTTGCATGGTACAAAAACTGGACCTTCTGATATGTGTGCCATTCAATGTTTAAAGAAAATACCCGTTTTTGTGGCGCGATTTCCGCAATATAAGACTTGAAGATATCGACTTGCTCTTTTGAGCCCACCTCGCCGATGTTTAACTGCCTCTCTCTGACTGTGAATGCGAGAATAATCAATGTCTGGTTGATGCTGGCATCGACGATATCTATTTTATCGTTATGCGAAAAAACAATCTTGGATTCATGTCTGTTTGTGTCATAAACTGAAACCAATGTTTTCCATGCAGATGGTCGTCTTGTCTGCTTATTGTACCATGTATACAACAAAATTCCATTGCGCTCGCATCCAACAACCCTTGGATCTATCTCTTGCATTGATAGAGTGTCCGTTTGCTGTAAATGCGGCGAGACTGACGCCAGGAAGTCAAATTTCTCCACAAACTCTACCATTGCGACGTAACGGGTTTACTCCCAACAGGATAATGTCTTTACACAATCAGAACCAAGCATGTTGAAACGACCTTTGAAACAGAAGGTAGGTATAAGTTCGGTTGAGCTGAGCTAGGGGCGCTTGCATCACAGGAGGGTGCAATGGGGTACTTCCCACTTCCCCCATAAATCTTGTTGAGTGTTTTGCTATTTTCACTAGAATTGTACCAGACTTTGCTATTTTTAAAAGCAGGAATCCTTGACCTAATTTCTTCTTAGAAAACATTTGATGTTGTACTCTCTGCACTTAGGCCTAGTACCGGAGAAGGAATAATGTTACTCCGTATTTTAAGAAGCTTGCAAGAAAACTGGGACCCGACTTATGTGAGAAACAAAGCATTAATAATTAGAACATACAAAAGTCTAGTTTCTCGCCACAAATTTAAAATCTTTAGCAGAACATCGCGACTCTGAAGCCGAGAAAGAAAGTCTAGCTGAAAACGCCCAAAGCATCCCCCTTCCTTCACCAATTTTTTATTCAGTTGATGCCTGTATGAGAAACCAAAACTCTGTTATGAGTCCCTAAAATACTTACCACGGCTGAAATGACATCAAATTCGGGCAATTTCAATATGCGGATAACTGACATCACATTTCCTTCTTTTCAAACCCTTCCTTCTCACATGATCGCCATTTGCAATGATGTTGTTGCTGTTGCTATTCTATGAACTACAACAGCAACATTGTCGTTGAAGCCATGGAAACAAAGTGATCATCATCAAAATAAATGGCTGCTCAAAAATAAGCAATATTTAGTTTAAAATTTCGGTGATTTTGTCATTTTAATAGTCTATCAAGGTATTTCAGAGAATCTTTATAAATGGATGGGATAGAGCTGATCGAACCTACTGATTTATTCAACATCTTGAACCAAGTAAGTAAGATTTTGTGAGTCGTTACAGCGGTTGAAATTTTATTTGGAATTTGGTTTAATTTGATTTTATGGTCTTGAAAAAAAGATGTTGATGATGACCTGTTGACCTGAGGAAAAAATGACTCGTCAAAAAATATAAGTTCTCTATTGTTTTTTTATTATCGTATGTTATGCAGTTTTATTTCAAAATATAATGAACTATACTTAATTCTAATAATATTAGTGAGCTTTCATATTTACTAGGTCATTTGATCAGTAAGTAATTTGCTATTATCAACCAAAGATCTTTACCTAACAAAGGATGATAAAAGTCAAGAATTTACACGGATAAAAGCTAAACATTACAGGATCATACAGGATTTGAAAATCATAATTCAGAAAATTTTTCAAAATCTAAGCTAGAACATTACTAATGTGCTTGCCATGTGATCTTATGGACCTTTTTAAAGATTCTAGGAGTTATTCATCTGGAAAATTTTCAAAGTTCAGTAACCAATTTTTGCTAAAACATTTGCAAATATGTAAATCCAATATGTCCAAATCTGCACTGTCTAGATCTTAACTGCTTTGCAGCGAATGATTCTAAATCATTTGATTTTTCTAGGAGATGAAATTTCCACTGCTGAGTGATCCTTGCTATTTGCTGCTGTTTGGTAATATTTTGTTTCTTTTTAAGATGCAGTGCCTACAAAAATGTAGTGTAGGGTTCTAGGGAATATGTTCTACTGCCTCCTGTATTTCCCAACTCTACCCCTTTATCGTTAGTTAATCAAAATTAATTGGCAGCTCTTATCAACAGGTTAAATCCAAATGACACCATGGTTTAGCATGACATGCAATATTAAATTAGACGTCCTTTGATTTGAAATGGATAGTAAGGGAAAATCAATTGCAAAATAAATGGATTATATAGTTTCACATTCCTGACCCATGTTATCAACCGCCATTTTCCCTTATTCAGATATTTGACATATATCATCTGATCTTTATCATAATGTTTAATATATATCATATGTTCTTCTACTTCGATTTCTTGCATCAAAATATTATTCTTCAGATGTTAGAAGTTTGAAACAATACACGGATGATCACATTGTAACAGCAAAGCTTGTCCAAAAAGTAATTACATTTCTTCTCTAATTATATAATTCTAAAATTATTTTGAATAAACATCTTTTTGCCATTGGAATTTGCATTTCATTCAATATTTCAAGATTTCTATAAACTTTTATAAAATTCAGTTATTATTGAAAAACAGGATATAGGATTTTGAAGAATGTCAACAAATGAAATGTTTGAATGTTACTGGTTTTTCTTTGGTGTTGTCCATGTAATTTCTGAAAAATTATCACACTTGATACACTTAATCAAATTAGAAAAACTGAGTTGTGAACTTTAAGCTATTTTAGAGAAGATGAGCATTACTTTCTTGCAAGATGAAACACAGAGTAACTTGGAATAAAGCAGGATGCATGTTGATTTCTAACATCATGATGTATCTTAAATAAATTGTTTATAACTAAACATTCCTTTTTTAAAATGATTTTTTTTAAAACCATTGTTGATGGTTGCAACAGCTGTCATTCATTCTTGTTTCTTTGTTTTCTTAAATTTAGTTTTTTTTCTTCACAGGATGAAAATGGTGAATTCCAAATTCCGGTTGATGCTGAATTGGAGACAAAGCAAAATATTGTTATATATGATGAAAAAACATCCAACCTTTTGGCATCAGGTACAGAAACATTTCTTTTTTTATATCTTTAATCTTAATTTTTCAATCATATATCAGTGTAAAATGTGATATGATGTTGCTTTTGCACTTCAAAATGACACTGTTGTGCCACCCTAAGGTTTTCCATTTCTTGTATAGTACCACAAATTCACGCATTAACAAATCCTTCATTGTACGAATCAACGATTTAACATTTCTATGTTAATGTTGGCAATGGAAGATGCTAATTGTCACCAACTTTCCTCATATTCCAAATCTTGATTTCCCACCTTTTCACTGCTGTATTTCTTTGTTTTAAATCTACAATTGCATAGTTATTAAATGGCCAATTGCAACTTTAATTTCAGGCTCATCTGCGATCATTTATGCGAAACTTCTTTGGGAAAATGGAAGCAAATATCCCGTTCGAGTTATTAAAGGTGAGTTTGATTGATTACCTAACATTTTTTGCTTTCATCAGATTGTGTCAGCTTGAAGAAAAATTTGGGGTTAGAGATCAAGCTGATTTGAAAATTTGATATTCACAATGACATAATTCTAACCTTTTCTTCAAGGATGCCTGCAGTAGGGGGTATTGGGGGGCAATTGCACCTCCTGCCCTCAGAAAATAAACCTTATGCTTCTTTTTCAATAAGACAAATACGCTTTATTCAAATTTCAGGAGGATTTGAAGAGTTTAGTGCCCTTTATCCATTTCTCAGGACTCAAGAGATGATTTACACACCTCAGGTATTTATCCAGATTTTATGCAAATTTGTGCAAAGCGTTTAGTTTCTTAAAAATTAACAAAAAATTCACTTTTTCATCTCACATCGTCAGTTTTGATCGAAACCCTCCTCCCCCCTCCCGTAAAACTGATGGTCGAAAAGTCTGAATGCTTGTTAGAAAAACTTTTGAGGATTTTTCTACAAACCAAAGATTAATTGCAGGGTAATGACGATGACGATTGTCCGAAAATTGATGACGTATAAAGAACAAAGTGATGATTAATATAAGGAACAAAGTAATTATAAATATAAGGAACCGTTCGAAGCAAGATAAATGTAAAAAAAATCGGTTAAAGTTATTGTTTATAACTAATATTTCGTCCCTAAAGATAGGGAGTCATGAAAGTATTGTCCTTTTTTCATTATTCTATCCTTCAAATGAATGTTCTTGCTAAAAATCTATCTTTTAGCAACTTGATAACATATTCACTTATCCTGTTGAAGTCATACAAAAGTTTCTTTACGTTGGAAATTACACACAGTCACAGACAAACAAAGTTAACAAAGACCTGAAAGTAAAAGCTCACGTTAATGTTTCTAAAAGCAATGATGCAATGTGAGTTTAATAAATTTTATATTTTTTACTGTCCTAAAGAAATAATAATAGCAAGCTTGTTGTACTTCAAAGAAATAGATAAAAACCTTCGTGAATTTCCGTGCCAATCTTTTGGAAACACACCCCGCTCTTTATGGAAGTTACAAACTTCATTCAATAATATCATGCTTCATTAGATATCTGATCTTCTCTAATTTTTAAATTATTTTTAAAAAAAAGTATCAAAATTTATTATCAAATAATTAGTTATAGGTAATAATATTTAGTAATAATAAGTAATATTTAGTTATAATTAGTAAGTAATATTTAGTAATATTTCATAATTTTAAATTTAATTTCTCATTTTAGTTTCAACGGCCGTCTTGAAATTCAAGGAAAAGATAATAAATTATTTCCTGTCCTTCTCGAAATTCCCGTCGATGATGAGAAAGGAGAAGATTTATTGGAATATTTTAAAGACGCATGCAATTTCATTGGTAGGCATCTCAAATATTTAAGTAAAAAAATGCATTTTTTTTAAAAATTTTTCAACATGATTTGAGGTGTTTAGCCAAGGACGCAGGAACAGTGTGAATATTGCCCTCAAGTGCTTAGCTTACTCACAGCAACCCTGTATAAACCTATTACTTTAATTTAACTCATCGTGGGGCCACACTGCCTAAATATTATCTATTTATTTACTTTTCTCGCACCTTGATTTTCTAACATACAAGCCACTCTAATCACTATTTATAGTTTATCTAAAATACAGTTTATCCATAGATAGATGGATAATAAGTATAATATCAAATTAAACAATGAAATAGAAATTATGCATATTGCTATATGAGACATGATGCGACCATGATGCATCGTTTTAGACAAATGCCCACCTTTAAAATAATTTCCTGTTTACAATAGTTCATATTCATTTTTACAACTCAAAAATACTTGTATATATTAATAATGAAAATTACAGTTAACCGGTCTGCTAAAAATAGTGCTCGATGCCAAAGAAGCAGAGTTATACTAAACTTAATAACAGAATACGACGGTTGAAGTTGTAACTTATAGTTTCACGCTTGATGCGATCTTCAGACAACTAAGGACTACTCTGTGTGGTGTTTGTTTATATGCTGATGGGTTCCCTTGAGGTGCTTTGGGGGGTGTCGTAGATAATTTGTCAATTAACTATCTATAAATAAGGGTACTAACCTGTTGCAAAATTTTGTCGCTTCTACTCAATATTCAGTATAGAGGTTGCCTTTTATGGTCCTCACTTCCACGTTTTTTGAAAGACTGTAGCACAATTCAAGAATTTAAAAGAAAAATAAAACAGTGGAATTGCGATTCATGCACCTGCAGATTGTGTAAAGTTTTTATCAAAGATTTAGGGTTTTTAGATTAATTAATTTTGTCAATTAGGGGTATTGTTCTTCTTTGTAAATTATAATGTATTTTTTTTTAGTTCTAGTTGGCCTTAATTAGCTGTTATTTTAGCTATTTGTATTATAAAGCCAACTTTTTAAAAATAAATCGATAATAATAATACTAAGGACATTGTCGTCCACAATCCCACATCTAGGGTATCTTCAAGATCCAAATGATAGACAATCTAAGAACTGTTGTAAACTTGGCAGCAATTAGCATTTTGCATATGAATTTGAATTCTGCGTTCCAGCCAATGTTTTTGATAATAATACATGAATGGAGACAATCTTTCCCTTCTAGATTCACACGATACGAGAGATGGAAAATCTGTGCTAATATTTTCTAACTTGGGAATCAGTCGAAGCATAACAGTAGCAATTGCTTACTTGATGCAAAGTAAAAAATTGCCATTACAGGTATTTCTACATTTAAATTTCATTGCGTTGCTTGGATGGGGAATTTGTGGATCGCTATTCATTTCGATAAAGGGAATCAAATTCTGTTCACATTTGCTTGCCTAAGCTCAAATCTAAACCATCCCCCTTTTTCAGTTTTCACCACTATATTTGAAAGCGCTGTTAGGAAGCCGTTAGTGTATAGCTATTGGTATTTATGACCCTTTTGATGAAGTGTGAAAATACATCCTGTAAATATGGATAAAGCATTGAAAGAAGATCTGGTAATTAAGAACTGGGTTGGAGGATAGGTACCGGTAGGTCTAAAGGTGCAGCAGTCTTCGAAAAGGTGTGGCATTTCTATCTTCTAAAAGAAGATATCTCTTTGATTCAAAGGGCTTAGCACTTTTTATTTTCCCAAATGCAACAACCAAAGGACCCTTCACGCTAATATTTCAACGGGTATAAATGCGTTCATGACGTTTGCAACAAAACTAACAAAATAACAAAGATGAAATGATAGAAAGATATAAATGTTATTGAATGCAGGTTGCCTGGCATAATTTGAAGAAATGCAAGCGGAACATGTGTCCAAGTAGAAACTTTGTTGAGCAGTTAATTTCATGGGAAGAACAATTATTTGGTGAGAAAATAACTGATATAAGTTCACTTGAACCTTGATTTGTAAAAGATCAACAAAAAAAATCATCTGTTGCTTTTATTCATATCTTATATAACTAAACATAACTGTAAATAAATGATAAAAAATTGAAAGCCTAACATGATTAAGTCATTTGTATTCAATCTACTTGAAAGGTTTAAATAAATTATCAATGTCTGGATAAAGGAATCAACGTTTGAATAAATGTATCAAATAAAAAGTTGGAAATGCTCCAGTCCAAAGGAAGATGAATGATATTTAAGCCAAAATCGATAAACCCGTTCTCTCCGGGATAAGTACAATCGGGAACGTATTCTATACAATATTGGACCTCTACTTAGCAATAAATAATTTCCTGGCTCATCTGATCACATCTTGAACACCCATTTTTGTGGTAAAACGAGATGCTTTCGGGGGTTGGGAGGGGGGGCTGATCATCATATGTTTGTTGGTTGGTTGATGCTAAAGAGCAAGATTAAAAAGAAGCTAATCCTTTGCAAGAGGATCAAATTGTTTATCGAAGTAACACCGTTAAAGTAGATGAAAACAGCAAATCAAGGACATGTGTTGAATGTTGCGTTATTTGTGCACAACAGCTATCCCGCTCTTACATTTCAAAGAGACCTCGAAAAAGATTGTTTATATTTCATTCTGAAAGTAGCTCTAGCAAAGATTCATTTGTGACAAGGAAAATACCAGACAGGAGCTAAATAGCACTTTCACCCATTACTAAGCCGCAGTATAGAACAATTGACTTATAAATAGACACATTGCGAGAACAGGATCGGAGAAGTATGGAAGTATATAATCGTTTGTTACTACCGAATTGAACCTGCAGAAGAACAGAGGAAGCATTAAGTTACATACTTCAAGTGTATTTTTTTGGTTCGGCGCGTCCTTTCCTCAGAGTATGCAACACACTTTAGAAATTACGGTCCTTGAAATTACAGTCCTTGCAATTGGTAATAAAATGCGATCTACCCATCCCCAATAGGTTAAGAGAGCAAGATGAAATATTTGAAACTTCCTTGTTTCTATGTATTTTTAGGGTGGGTAGCTGAAGCGAGGGATCGCTGGAACCAGGGTTTAGCCTGGGTTGGGGTAGCATGAGTAGCAAGAGAAAGGAGTAGCACGAGTAAGGGTTGAAACAATGAACCTTTGGGGGCATTGGTTGCTAAGCAAAGGCTGGTAAAGGCTCCAACGACTCTTTGATGGGGGAATTTTGTCAATTGGTGATGGTTTGCTATCTTAAATCAAGATCAAACAAAACTGTTTTTTAAAACGAAGTAAATAGCCATCGAGGTGATCATCTGCAGTCCTCTCAATACTCCAAACATGACTTCTAGATCAATCACCACTGTGCTGATGCAAGCAGTTTACTAAAACTAAATTTAAAAAATATCTACCAGCGTTTTAGCAATTAAAATAAGAAAAAAACTTCAAAATACAATCTAACATTGTTTTTATGAATTGAACAACTTGTATTAGATTTATGGTACAGAGCAGTGACGGAAATCAGTTTCAAAGTCGAGGGGAAGAAATTTGGTACAAATGGTCAAACTATTAATATGTTCTGTTACGATTAAAATGCAAGGATACGGGGGCAACCGGGGGGGGGGGAAGGGGGGGCAACTGCCTCCCATTGGCTTCATACTTTACGCCTCTGCTTCAGAGAATGATTAGTTAAAGCAATTTCTGAAATCTAAAACATATCTGACCACCACGCCCATCAAGGGAAGTGATAAAGGGGCTTTTGTTGCTGGGCGTGGCCGTAAAGAGTTGTAGAAAATAGGCCTAGTTAGCAATTGTGAGGTTGACTCAAAACAGGGGTGGCTACTGTTGCTAAGGGGTAAGCACATTCATAGGAATTTGCAAAAAGGGGTGAAAATCCATTGAACGAATGGGTTCTTGGAAGGAGCGAAGTGCAACCCTTATTAATGTCATTGTCTACTAATCGCTTTTTGATTGGTTTTGCTGTAAAATGAGACAATAGAGGGCCATAAAAGGATGACCTTATAAAGCAATCAAATAAAGAACAATCAACACGATCTCTGTGACAACTATGAAATCAACCAATCAGATAAACTTTAGTCATTTTCCTACTACTAGTCACGTGATAGAACAATAAAAATCTCGAGTGCTTACAGACGGTGAATAACTAGCTTAATCAACTTTCTTTGACTCCAGCTGCCATAAGGAAGGTTGCTAACACAACTCCAAGACCACACCCATACGGCATCGTCCTTTCATTAGTCGATTTGTAAACCATCTGATCGATCCGACTTTTAGACCGGAAAAAGGTTCTGGAGAACTCTTCTTACTCCTCCGCAAAGCTCCAATCAATAAGCCCCGCATAACATTCCTAGATTGCAATATAATATGTATCATTTCTATAACCATGTTACTATAGCCAGGATCTCTTCTACTTTTCCTTTTCATTGATTTGAGTTTAAATCTTCTGCGGTTGTTTGAAAACCTGTTTCGGTAAATAAAATGAATTAAAATTAAACTGATTCTAGGTTTCTAAGTACATTTTGTGCCAATTGGGACACCCAATTGTTTATTTCAAGAATGTTCTTTACTCGTAGATTTTACATTTTCATGCTCAAATAAACATGTGTAACAAAGCATTCAACTTTCCATTGCCAGCTCGTCATTTTCTCCCTTACCCTCTCTACCTTCTCCTCTTTTATCCCCATTCACCCTGCCCTCCTTTTCTTTCCTCCCTTCTGCCTTTTCTCTCTCTACCTCCTCTCTCTGCCCCCCTTTCTGCTCTCCTATTTCGGCCCTCCCTTCTGTGTACCAAACGTTCAACATTGTAGGTCAAATGTTCCTTTCCAAACGGTGATAAACTTCTAGAATTTCCCAATTTGCTGTTAATACCCGCTTATGTTCGTCCAGGGGCCATTTGGCCAGCCAATCTTCTTGCTTCTTTTAAATTAGAACTATTTAAGTTATATTACCTGTTTCATCAAGCGACACTCTCCCACCTTGTGCTCGTTTCTCTAGAATTGAGAAAAAGTAAGCAACTTAATATACGGTTAAGCAGAAATAAGAAAGTGACCCCCTTTTTACTGGCTATAAAGAGGAGGACGCTTTGTGTTCAAGAAGAATTCTTAGTTGTCATTTTTTACGCAAGGAGTTAATTTTCTCGGTAGTTCTATCATTTGCGAAAACTTTATCTTTGGCCGCTGCTCAGAAATTTGCTTAGTACTTTAAACTTGGACTCATAGCTAATAACGGGCATTGAAACAGGCCAAAACAAACAGAAATCGTGAGAAATGTTGCAGGGAATGTCTTTACCCTGTCCTAGAATTCGCTTGGAAATGACACATTGTGAAACTCTGGACTGTGAGTTTCCCAGCTTTGTATTCAAATTGGTAAAATAACGCTAATAGGAGAAGTTTCTCAAGCCTTTTAACTTTTTACCATAAGAAGATGCCTTGAATCGTAAACTATTGGGTCTTTGAAAAAAGTCTGCAAAATAAGCTCAGATTTATCTGATATCAAAATTATCAAAATCGTACTCTTAAATTATGCAACAATTATCGTGGGAGAACATTTTCAGGCTGATAAAGGAAACGATTCTACTGCGTTGTTAAAGCAGTAAAAATCATGAAGCCGAGACTACTCGGAAATGGCTTACAATTTGTTCCTTGACCTCGTGTTGTCTTTATTTTTGCTGATCTAAATGATTTGAGTCACAACTATTTGCCTTAGTTGCATCAGTAAGATTTAATGTTGTCAGTTAATTCAAGAATAATCAGCTGATGAAAACCAGAAAATGTAAGATTGAAAAAATGAACACTCACTAAGTTGCACTGCCTTTTCTTTGTATTCATGTGCCTTTTGGATATTCCACGATTTGTCCTTGAATAAGAAAATAGTCGACAATTAACCTAAGCCAGAGTGAGGAAAATATTACGAATGCACGGTCGTAGGCTGCAAGCAGATCCATGAAAAACAATAAAAACTCCTATTCCACACCCAAGCCATGCCTATTTTCTTTTGTTTTGTGTGAAAGGCCTGCTTTTCGACGTGCTTTTGTGCGGAGGAGGGTTGACAATTTTTCTGGACTTTGCCACGAGCATGCACAAACATTCATTGTCGGAGCGTTGAAATGTTAAGAAGGGGGCAAAAATGAGGTAACGCAATCCCATTCAGCCCCCCTCCCCCCAAAAAGTGGTTTAAAAGAACGTTTAATCAACAGCTTTTTTGAAGCGTACACCAGGACCGTACCTACATTAGGATGGGATGGAGTTAGGTACATTAATAAAACTTGCATCATTTTAGTATGTTTAATTTGCTTAAATTAATCTGACAAACTAACCAGGAAAAGGCACCTGGTAATTAGTACCATAAATTTAAACTTTCCTTCCAAATCCTTACTAAATCTACACGTTTTGCGCCTCGGGAATGACTTTAGACACATTAAATATTTGAGATCCAAACCTTTTTAAGAAGATCAGAGGAAGAAGTGTGCAATAAAAACTTACCGCTAAAAATGCAATTGAAAGATATGAATATAAGTCATATTGAAAATCATTTGAGTTGCTTTGAGGAGCACCATTTTGCTGCCACTTTTCTTCGGCCTTTTGCATCCATAGCAACATTTTATCGTATTTATTGCGTTTGAAGGCAATGTATCCAATGTCGAAACATTCTTGGGCCGTAAAATCCTTTGCCTGATCATGAACAACTGAAAATAAAGATTTTAGGTGAAGCAGAAGTTAACTGTACCCGACGAAGTTGCTCTTACAAGCCCCACACAACTAAGTACCCTAGGTAGATTATGGATTATTATCTAACCTATTCTATTGCCTGATGACGGGGGTTAAGTTGATTCAACTCAGGCAGAAGCGATGATAATGAGTAAAATTATAGCCTACCATATTCTCCATTTTTTAGCATTAGCTATTAATAAGAGTTTTGTTTGGAAATAGCCGATCATTGGCTGGGTGAGTTATCCCCCAAACCCCGCTTTAAGTGACACCCCTCTCCCCTGTTTGATAAAGTATGAAATCATAATTACTCGCAGCGTCCACTTGATCGCCACCATTTTCTTGCCGCAGCAACAGATTTTCTTGCTTTCGTTTGCCTGAAAGAAATTGCATAATAGAGCAATATATTGGCGGTATCATCTCATTCACTGCAATTAGTGTCCCCTGTCTGCCCTCCCATTGCTTGCTCCCTAATCACCTGCCCTCCCCTTGCCTGCTTGTAATTTTCTGCTCTACCCTTCATACCTTTTACTACCTGCCTTCCTATTCTCCCTCTTCATTCTCTGCACCCCCATTCCCTGCCTCCCTATTCTCTGCCCTCCCCTTTCTGCCCTTAATTTTCTGATCATACAATCTATGCCCCTTCACTTTATACCCTCCTCATTGCAATCCTCTCCTTCCTTCCCCTTCTCTACCCTCCCTTTTCATTCTTTCTCCCCTTTATGTACACACTTCCTTCAGCCTTGCAGAAGAATAATTGAATAATGATTGATCGTACTTAGAAATGAAAAACAGCAGATTTTCTTCGATCTTTTCTTCATTAATTCGTCTTTTGCTGCACCATCAACATACGAAAAATATTTCTCTAGTTTCTGTTCTTGCTCTTTGTTCCATTCAACTAAAGAATCAAAAGATCATGTGTGTAACATTCAAATTGAATATATAAAACAATGCATGCAGTAGCTGAAGAAGAAGTGATTTTAATACTTCTAAACTGACAAAATTATACAGCGGTGATATTGATCAAACTGTGTATGAAACTTTATTAAATCTACTCGTTCTGCATCTGGGATGAAGGCAGATTACCTTTCTGTGAGAGTTTACCCGCCCCCCCTTCCAGGCCTCCTTCACCGCGCACTTCCTAATGCTTACATTATCAAGAACGTATTATGTCACCTGTTCTCAGGAATCGGTATTTCTCCATTCTCTTCTTGAATCGGAAGTAGCAGACGGCTATGATTATTATTGAAGCGATTGAGAAGAGCACGAACAACGCCGAAATGGAGATGACGAAATACCTAACTTCTATCCCAGTGCGTTCTCCTAAAAAAGGATACACAAGGATTAGCTACGAAACATATTGAAAGTATTAGCATAAACAAGGCGCTTTAACTGCAACATATGGTTATTAGATGCGCTAGATTTTCTTGCTAAAAACGAAAATAATAATACCTTATAATAGAATGTGTTTGTTGATTCTTAGGTAGAAGCAAGGGAAAAAGTAAACTAATATCTTTTATCGAAAGAACAGCTTGCAAAGGAGTTGTAATCCGTTGAATTTAGATACTCTGAACCTAGAGCCTGTTCCTCTTCGATGTAAACAGACACTCAAGACGGGTCACAAAATTTAGTTAATTCAGCTTTAATTGTTTAACAGTCAATGGCTTGTTATTCTTGGCATTGGCATTTTACATGGCAGGGAACTTCTTGGAAACCCAAAGACAACTACCCCACGGACAAGATTTAACAAATTTTAAGGGGGGCCGGCAGAACCCCCTAAATCGCAACAATAGCTTTTCCTATGGCGTGTTAATGCAATAATGCATGGTTTACCCAAAAAGCTATCCAGCAAAGAAGAAAAGGGGGTAATGCAGGGGGCAGAACTGAGTAATGCCCTTGTAAATGTCTTGTGGCCATAAATCCATTTTTTAAGTTTAAGTTTAACTTTTTGAACAGAAAAATATTTAGAACTAGAGAAATAGTCTGTAGCAAGAAGAACCTAGACAAGTGTCACTTTAAAGGGAACAGAGCTTGGTCCACCCCTTGTTTAACACGCACAAATACGTCATCATGAAGTGGCTGGTACTATTTCGATCTACGGTATAAATTTTCAAGGTTTCATATTCTTTCGTATCTAGGGCGAGGATGTATACTTTACGAGAAAATGTAGGGTTTTTTGTATTATAGTAAAACATTTTCTGAGTTTCAAATTGCTCAAACCATCGCCGTTATACACTGTGAATTTTCTCCGTATCAGGCCTTACTTTATCTAATAACAGAAAATGCCAATTTGTGGTTTTCATTCTGTTTGAATATTATGCATTTAGGTTTAGTAACACTGGACATTTATTCTGGCTTTCTGCAGGAAATATAGAGAGTTGCCTCCTGGGCTTTTTATCGAAGTCACCTCCATCAGCATGAGGAAAGTAAGTCCCCTAAAACTTACTTGAATCTAAATAAGGGGGTCTAATCTAAAATAACACTGCTTAGTTTATGCTTGAGATCATAACGCTTTTTTGACTCTTAGACCCCAACCCTCTGGGGGCACACTTTTAGAAGTGTCCTTGAAGCTGAGAAGGGTAGATCTATGGTCCTGAAACGTGGTTACATTCTTTGAATAATCATTTATGTATCCAGTCTAGCTACACTTCGTTTTTTTTATTTGATTTTAGATTCTTATCATTAATTTCAGATTCCTATATCACAAAAAGGAGTCTCAAAATCATCGCAACTACCTTTGAAATATTCCCTCAGACTTCGATAAACAAGCTTAGAATTAAAACATTTTTGAAATATTTGTGAAACTTCTTAGAATGTGAAACCTTGAAATTTCATACCCCCGCCCCTTATTAACAAATACACCGATATGATTCATTACAGAGTAAAAAAATCATCATGTAAACAACGGCCAGGGGGGTAGGATGTCTTTCTTATTTAGGCAGGTTACCAAAAAGTGAACAACCAAAGCGTTAGTTAGTAATAAATAAATAAAATAGAAGATTATTTTGATAAAACATTAAATGTTTTAATGATATTAATGAAAATAAGTGAGAAATACACGCCTTTTTGTAAAAAAAACCCATCAATAAGAAATCTACTTGTTCAGATTTCAAAAGATCTTTGATTTATTTGGTCTTTTTTCAAGTAATTCAAGTACAAAACAATCTTTTCATTCCTTATAGCAAATCTATATGCACAGCTAAACAATCATTGGTCCAGAGCAATAGAGCATTTTAATTAAAGAAGCTTAATAAATTTAAGAATCTCTGCAATTAAAACACATGGCTTGCTTGGTTTTTTTCTACAAAAATGCGTGTAAAAAAGGAAATTCGTGCATTGATCAATTAGTGAAATAACTAAATAGACCCAATCTTGATAGGCCAATTGTTGTTCTATTCAACAGATAATGTATTCGTAATATTTTGAATAATTTAAACGATAGAGTTATGATACGGTATAAGCTAGAAGCGTCACTGTAAATTAGGCGTCCCAAGATAGTCTCGCTTTTGGGAGCGAGGCTGGGGTCGAGATGAAATTACCCTAAAAATTTACATATTGCTCTGCCCCATTTGAAAGAGAAACTTTTTGTTATGGGGGGGGGGGGGCAGCTGCTGACGAGCAACCCAAATCGTCCAAATTTGCTTTAAAATGACGCTGCTAGATTAAAAATATTGTGAAATATTCAATCTACCATAAAATGGATACAAAACTCTGAATTTACAAAATATTACAATAATCATCTTAAGTATTATTAACTCTCTCTCCATATCTTTAATATACTGCCGGTTCTTTGGTTTCTTCGTCTTCTCTAATCTGCAATCTCTTCAAAGCTTCCTTAGGCCCTCAAATGGACGGCTACCTTAGGCTCTCGATTAAACGACAATCTGCCTAAAACCCCAAACTTCACCTCTACTTTGGGGTCTTTAAGATTTTAGTAATTTTTCGCAAAAGATGGATGAAGATTGAGAAACGTAAAAATAATTGGGCTAGGCATTATACAGGCAAATAATTCAGGGAATTATTTCAGGGTTTGTATGACACAAATAGTGTTCAAGTACATATTTAATGGTGCTATAAAAATATATCATTCAGGCAGCTCTAACCAAAAAAAGAATAGCGTGAAATACTTCGTGTCTTTTATCAGTTGAATTCTTATAGTAGCTACCTCCTGGCTTTTCGAGAAATTAGAAATGTACTAATGTACTAACTGGTTCCTGGGACTAGGTAGGGAGGTTGTGCCCTCTAGTTATGATAAACGAGATATAAAACAAATTTTGAAAAGAATTAAGTCGTATCAAATACGTAGGTTGTAATAAACGCCAACAATATTAAATGAAGCATCTAATTTTACATATATATGTATATTTAAAAATCTTTTTTTCTTTATAAATAACTTTCGAATACAATGGATTTGTTTTTAATGAAGCATCAATAAAATTAAGCAGGGGGTAAAGGCTTATTTCTTACGTCATAATGCTATGCCTAACCCTGCAGTCTCAATAACTACCTCTAAAAAGATCTTTTCAAGATTTCTATTGCATGTATTTTTGCAAGAAAACGTTGCAGGCATCAAAACAGTAAAATTTTTTGAGCTTTTAATGATTTCAGTATATGAAATACGTGTCTAGTTTTTTAAAAAAGAAAGGTGGGTAAGTCTTTTTTTCGTTGGATAACTTTGAAATGAATCTCCTGTTGTTCAAAGCATGATACCAGTCAACATTAACTTGAAACTTAAAATCATCGTGCATTGTGCGTGGCTGTTTAAAAATTATTATTATATTATAACCTTCTATTAAAAGTATGGAACATATTTAGAAACCTACCTCCTTTTCTGGATCCAAAAATCCCATTGCTGTTACAAACGCATCGGCACTTGGAACTGTCCCAGCTGCAGAATAAAAGAATCCATTCAGTTGATTATAAACATTACTTATTTTCAATTCATGCTTTGATTCATCATCAATTTAATTATATCTCATTTTATTTCTTAACTTATCTCATCTTATCTTTAAAAACAATTCTTTTTTAGCGGCAGCAGCAAGCTAATAACGTACCTTGTTGGAAATGGTAACAGAAATTATCCAACCCAATGAAAAAAATGCTGCTTTGCCTATGTCCTCTGTTCAGGGCCACCCAGATCAGAATTTCTTATTTGAAATGAAAATCAGACCCCATTGTGTTTCGTATGCAAGTTGATGATATTCATTTTTCAATTTTCATCTCAATTTTCATTTCTATTTTCATCTCAATTTTCATTTCAAGTTTTATCACAATTTTCATCACAATTTTCATCACAATTTTCATCTCAGTTTTCATAAACCACCAGGTCACAATCAGAAATGTCTAACAACTCTCCAACTCACTAACGACCCCCCCCCCCTCCGCAAGGGGCAGTGAGTAGATTCTACTTCTATTAAATTTATAAGTTCCTAATTTGAATGTAATTTAAATTTGATAAATCAACATTTTACAAGGATATTTTTGGACGTAGGGTAATGAAAAGCAACAGAGGAGATTGAAACCCCCATCTTGTATCCTTAATAATAATGCTAAACCTTTGAAATCCATAAAATCTACACCTGAAACCTCGTTCACAAACAGCTGGCCTCGGATTGGCGCAGTCCTTGCCGCAGACGCAAACCTCTTTACAGGAAATTGCTGACTCAATAATCAAAGTAGATGATTTAAATTTGTGAATGTTGAAAACTTCCAGTATTTTTGCTTCTTTCTCAGTCATTTGGCATTGGTATCCTTTTCGTAGGCCTGTGCCTCCTTTGCATTTTTTAACCTCGTAGAAAAACGGCTTGATAATTCTGTTTACAGGATCGGTCTCTTCTATATCGTTAACTACCTTGCAATCAATGTCAGGAGCAATGCCAAGAACGAGGTGACCTGGATGACAAAGAAAACATCAGTTGATATCAATCCTGTCTCGGGGTAGGAGGAGAAATTTCCTACTCATGAAATGAGATGAAGGTTGAAATAGAACATTGTTGAGCAATCAAAGGCATAATTTGCCTCCATGCCCCTCTTGCAGAGGAATGAAGAAGAATCGACGCCATCCTTATCTCCCAGGGCTACCGAATGATTGAATCCATTAAAAGGGAGGATGTATTTCATTGCCAAAAAATTATCGTTGTACACAGCGAATCCCCCCCCCCCCCATGAATGACCTGCGCCCTCTAGAATGGTACCTCTAATTTTGACCATCGTAGAATTACCTTGCATACAACCCTTTGCATTTTCTCAATCTACAGATAGAATAAAGCAGATAGAAAATGGGAGAGAATAAAACAGATAGAAAAAGGCAGATGAAATAAGGCAAGGTGCAGTTGAGGGCGTACGCCATCTGCTGGTGAATTCTATGTCAATAATCAGAGGGAACATGCGGATACGTAAGTAAGAGTTTCATTGTTTAAAATGTAAATCTCGAGCGGGTGGGTTTGAAATTTCTCAATGAATAAATACGACTTATTGAATCTTGTCTATGGCTTCCTTAAGTCTATAGAAAATACATATAATAATAGAATAATTCAATAAATTTAGACATAAGACGGTTATAAGTTTCAATACAAAAGTCCGCAATGACAATATAGCTTTTTTAGCCTTCCGACTGACTGTATTCATTTTCCGAGCCAGGACTTCAGGGCTGATTCTCATTCTCATAAGTACTTCTTAATTCAGGGCTCTTTAGCAAAGCCTTCTTGAGAGGTTTACCATAAAATATTTGCATATTTCAATGCTTCTGAGCGATAGTTTTTGATAACAGTTTCAGCTAGGCTTCTGTTTGACGGGAAAGTGGCAAGGAGATGTAAAAATACGCTTCTCATGGCTATCAGAAAGCCCCCCCCCCTTCTCCTTTTGGCCTTTTAAAAATGAAGCCGTCGCAAGATTCAAACCCCTGAAATCGATTTTCTTTCCTTGATTTTTAAAATACTTTCTAATTACTTTAAAGGAAAGAAAGCAGCAACTGAGACGGGGGAAGGATGCACACTATGCAATACCTTTCTTACATATAGTTTTGTCGGAACTTTAAGGAGATTCACCCCTCCAAATAAAACCCTTAATTCCTACCAATGAACATTATGGAGCATGCTATCAATTATTTTATGGTTCACCCCTTTCGTCAGAATGTTAAAAATTCCAATGTTCTCTGCGGTTTATTGAAAATTTTCCAGATAACCTTTGCCTTCTGAGTCAACAGGAAAATATTGCTCGCTCCCTATGGAAACTTCCATGCAGCTGTTTTCGGACCACGGGGCGACATTCCTCCTCAAAGTACAGCGTATTACTCTGAAATGCTAAATGTTGTAATGGTTAGAATAGTTCCATTACTGAAATATCCTAATGAAGATCTTAATGAAGTACCCCTTGATGGCAAAAAGCCTCTGTGTTTGAATTATTCAGGAATGAAACGCCTTTTCCCTTCAACATTTCTGTGAAATCAGACATTAAAAGTAGAAAAAATTATGAAAATAGTGATAATACAGAAAACTGCTTCATCTTGAAAAACTACAGAATATTTAAAAAAGCCTTGTTCATACCTAGAATGACTGCGAAGAAGAATATTGCCATAAAAACATGCTTGACGTGATTAGAACCCATTTCTACCGGGTGAAATATGTCTGTCTTCCAAATTACTATGTTACGTACGTCTGCACCTGTGAAGCAAAGAAGCTATGGTGATAACTTGTAGCGAATCTGCAATGGATGCAAGGCCTTATGAAACTAGGATAAGCTTCATTATATTTATACGCAAGGCTTATGCCTCTTGTACTTGATTCAAAATCGCATTTATGTTAGTCATAACTTCAATTAAAGGCATCATAAAAGGATAACTTGATCCCCTTCGTCCTTCAGTGCGAGAAGGAAGCGGCTAACGAATTCTCCGAGCGCTTTTAGAATGAGCAAGTCATTTGTTGAATTTCGGATAATTTCCTTCCTAATCGCGCGAATATTTCAACCATTCCTTTGATTAATGCTTCATGACAGAAGTTTTGTTACGCCTCCTTCTGAAGATCTCTTGTGCCAATTAGGTATAAATGAAACGCCCAGAATTGGTATTTCGCATAAACTATAACTTTAATTGATATGTCACTTGTTATTAAACTGCCAGACGAAGAGTCAGTGGCACAGCCCAAAGGCGTTTCCCTCGGTTATGGAATAATCGAAAAAAGGACCCCCAAACGTCACAACACGTCACAATGAAGTCATTAGAGATGGGCCCCGGTCCATATGCGGAATGTTTTATTCCAATTTGTTGAAAAGAGGTCTGTCGCAAACTAAGAGGGGAGGGACATTTTTCCGCAATTTTGAGATTCAACTGGCTACATGCCAATGCATCGGCTCTATATCGTCCTCTTATAAGCTGTTTGCTGTGAAATACTTACGACTCCTTCTTTAATATTCAAGTTCGAAAAAAGATCATACGCCCATATTTTTACTGTACATTGTAAATTACTTCTCACTCTTAATTACTCTAAATTACATCTTGAGGGTTTCTTCACGTTCAATGACAGCATTACACAATTTTTAATGGCCGGTTTCCTAATGTTTTTGCCACCCGAAGGGTCGGTTTCTTGTAGGGTGTTTGTTGTAAAAAAAATGCGCGTGTTTTTGCTTAAAATATAAACGAATGAAGGACTTTCTTTTCATTGCAGTTTGAGAAAAAGGCAAGATCTTTACCAAACAACTTTGAGCCAGTGTTTCAAGTCGAGCATTGATTTTTACAAATAACATAGCTTACATTAATGATTCGTAAAGAAATCTGAACATTGAAAATCAAAATCTAAAGAACATTAAAAATACGGCAGCATTGGAAGCTGAGCCCCATTTCTTACATAAATTCGTTAATATTTGGCCATGCTTCCTACAAAAACGAGAGTTTTCAAAGATAGAATAAAAGGAAAGAAAACCTGGTTTAGAAATAGGCCAACATAACTGAAATTCCAATGCTGGGCGTGGCTCTAACAAATGAATGTTTCTTATTCAAAATATGCATGTTACTTAACCAAAAGCTCACCTCGTCAATGAGTACTTTTCAGATAAGTGAAATGCTTTGGTCTTTGTGTTCTGTAAAGGTTTTTGTATATCAATTCTACATGTCAATTCTTGCTGTGGTGCTGCGGCGCTTTTTTCCTATGCAAGTAGCGAAGACGGGATATATTTTCAGAGTGAATGAGATTTCTGATGATCATCTGAATTCTTTTGAATTTAAGTTTAGAAAAAACAATAGAGAATTCTTTTAAATCAACCTGCTAGTGCTATTATTGCAAAGTTCAATAGAGGATCAGGTGTGGCCCGTCATAGAGAATAGGATATTCTGCTAAATAGTGTATTACAAGCGATTTTTTGTTTAAAGTTCAACAGGTGAGCAGAGTATGACATTTCAATACATTTTTTCCAGGGGGGGAGAGAGGGTTGAATGGAAAAATGATGCTTTGGTACAAGGTGAAGAAGGACATACAACCTTACTGCACATCATAATTGTACATGTGGGATGTTTTTGTTGGGAAATATGGCCCCTCTACCCTTCGTACTAAGGGATTATGCAGCCCCCCCTCCCTCAATGAGTTCTCAGCCCTATGGGTTAAACTATACCCACAATGATGATCATAAGTGGACATCTTTTCTAGCTAAATTCAAAAACGAAACTCATAGCTGGGATAGCAACAGTTGTACCTGTTATTTCTAATCTTAATTTAAGCTTTACGTTTTATTATTTTATTAATTTATTATTACCAATTATAATTAGATAAACTTGGATACAAAGCGTTTAGTTTCAATTCCATTCCGTGTCTACGTTGGATCTTTACATATTTAAAATCCCTTTCTAAATTAAGGTTTTAATTTAAAGGCATTTTTTGAGCTTTATGTATGAAAATTGTAATTATTATATGAATTTTATTTACGTTATGCCGCTATGAAGAACCTTGTAATAAGGATAAGTGGGCTTTTTATGCATTAAATTATACATTACAAGACATTACATGACATTACATGACATTACATGACATTACATGACATTACATGACATTACATGACATTACATGACATTACATGACATTACATGACATTACAAGTGGGGCTCACAGGGTATGGCGTAGATTTTCGTGTGTGAATAGCACTTGGTTTGTTGTTCTGGTTCATCGTTGTATGATTGTTGTCAACTTTGAACTTACGTTACCCATGGTCATCACAGCCTCGGCACTCCTAGGGACAGGGTATTCTATCAATGCCAGTGAATTTGAAATGAATTAATAACCCACCCCCTACCCATGATATCACTCTTCCTATAATAAGAAGGGAATTCTGCAACACTTTTTGTCGCAATTAAATGATAAATAGAAACTGGAAGTTGTTTTCTGGTATTTTGAGGGGCGTAACCATCAAAGCTACCTGGAGAAACCGCCATCAGAGCCTTGATTTTCATCCCCGTCTTAAAACGACAGCAAAATATACGATAAAAGTTATTCTATGGGGGCTTACGGTATGATAATCATAATGATAACAGTATTTAAAATTGGTTAGTAAGTAGAGATAGATAATACAAACAATTTAAACCGACTATTTAGAAAGATAATATATCAGGTAATAATACAAATAAATAATCCTTTATGAATTAAACCATAACTTGATTTGCCATCTCAGTTTGTGACTCTTTTTTTGAATTTTGTCAAGGTACCAGCAACTTTTATGGCATTATCTAGAGTATTTCATGGGAGACTACCTCTAAGCGAGAGTGTTCTTATGACTCCGTATCAATATCTAAGGGATGAAGGCCTCCTCTGTCCAGAACCTGATAAAGCCACCCCTGGTTAGGGAGATGCAGCACTTATATCAGAAAATGAATGTTGCAACAGCCTTTGAATGTCCTCTTTTACGAACCATGGCAAAATGCAGCATTTTCGAGACACTTTGATCTAGCAGGTGGCACACCCCCTGATATTTATTGCAATTATATTGCAATAATAGATTCTGAAATAATTCAATTATATTCTGTATATTGCAACTAGCAAGTCTTAATGTCGTTTTCTTAATCATTCACTTTGATGTAAATATTTGATTAAGTTGTTATTTTTAATTGTTATTGGCGATGGGCCATATCGGCCTACATGCCTTTATTTAAAAAAGTAGAAATACTTTGTAGTAAAACAACGGGCCTCTTACACCACTACAGCTATGCACTGATTAATACCAAATGGTTGTTAAAAGGGGTCTTCATTTACATCTTTATAGCACAGGCTGAGATAATCATATTCTACTGTCATAAAAACATTGCCCTGTTCCAGGGACCGCGCAGCGATTTTAAAGTGGAGGGGCTGATCGAGCCGCAGTGGTAGTTCGGGGAACCCTGGGAAAATCTATTTAGACCATGCCCCTTAGAAGGCCGCAAAATGCCACTTTCAAAAAAGACTTTCCTTCTTTACGTCCTTGTTTATATACAACAGTTCGGTGCAGTAAATATTTCAGTTGAAAATGCAATATTTGTAATAGCTTTTAGGACTATCTTTGTAAAGTGGAGGGGCTGTAGCCCCTGTTAGCCCAAAGGCTGCGCGGTGCCTGTCCTTTTCAACAGAGACCAGATTAAGCCACGCGGTGTTCCCTGACCACATCTCAATCATTATCATTATCTGCAAATCCTGCAAACAAAAAGTCCTGCAAATGCATTCATGCATCTTCTTGAATCTCACACTACTGATCTTAAATACTGCTTCTAATGTGCAGGCTAGACAGTTAGGGTTTGACAGAACCTCACACCTTGAGCATGCAAATGTCTTGATTCTCGTTTTATCTTATCAAGGTGTATGACTCTTCTGCTGACTGACCTCTGAACTCGTTGGTAAGCTGTTGCTATTATGATTATTATTATTATTACTCTCTTTTGCTTCTTTCAGGGGCGCGCCATTAGTGCCTGTAACTTTGCACGTGTTCCTTCTTTGATCCGTTAAGCGTCCCGTTTCTTAAACCAAGGCAGCATGGAAAAATTAGTCTTTACTATCCACCTTTATTATATCTTCAAGGCTGCCTTGCTATTACCAATTATAAACCAGTTTAACTACCCTAGCTCTGCAAAGACTTTCACTTTAGTTACCCGAGATATAAATGCAAATATGTAATGTATGTGATACGAACCGTAATGTGAACACCACTCTCGCGTTTTAATGGTCAACGAGAGTCTTATTCCTGACAACTAAGAATTTCAGCAATGGAATCCTTACTTGACTATTTTGCCCTTCTTTTTCTTGAAATTCGCCAACCTCACAAGGAGTTGCAACGAATGGCTCTTCATACAACGCAGCACAAAGAGTCGTAATTACGGAGTTTTGCAAAGAAATTCTTATATCAAAACAAAGCAATAACACAACACGTCATTTCGTATCGCTAAATAGCTTATCTGGTTCAGGGATTTTCCATTGTTCTCTTTCTCATTATTGAAATTCTCTATAGTTACATCGACAAAGTCGTTTTGCATGAATTGTTCATATGCAAAGGTGGTCATTAATTTTACTTCCCTATCTATTCAAGTTATGAGACGATTGTTCAAATATCCGCCACAAGTTTATTAAAGAACGCAAGATCGTAAAGAGAGTCTGGTAAAAAGTCCATCTTTCAGGATTAACCCCTCTCCCGAAAGAGGGAGGCACTCTCCCCTCGCCTCCCCATTTCCGGTGCAGAGCTCCTTGGTAAATGCCTCAATTTAGAGATATCTTTTTTATCACAAGTTCATCTAGTAATCCTTACGGGAATAAAAAGAAAAACAAATTGAATACAGTCTGAAACGAGAATCCTTTCATTTCTCCGTACGATTGGCAAACTTTTTTTGGCGAATGCAACCATTTCACAATTCACACCATTCGTTTTCTTTTCGCACCTGAAATTAAAACGGTCTTCATTCAAGTTTATTTCCAAATGTTTGGTCAGATAGGATTTGTTTAGAACGAAGTCTAGATCATGTTTGGCTCGGTTCAAAATCTACTTTACATAGGAAAAAGGAAATTCATCCAGAAAAATCTGTTGACCCAGTTTCAATCTTTCCCAAAAAACCAATGGCTCTTGCACTCTTTCTTTACTTTTTTTCCAGCAACATTCATTTCTAATTAATTTTAAGTCTGTTAACGTTCAAATCATTTTTTTCCTTGAATATCACAATCAACAAAAAATCACTTCAGATGAATATTATACGAATAAAGATGGAAGTTTTCTGCCCACCAATAGGCGGAGGGCTGATTATTTCTGCATTTTTAGTCGTTTTCAAATGTCTTGTGTCGCAGCCACCACTCCAGACCTCTTTTTGCTGCTCATGTTGAACATATGAATTCTGTATTTCAATGCGTCTAGCATTTTTAAATCTTGCAGTCGGAATTACGTTTCACCACATTTCACATTTCATTTGAATTCACGTTACATTTCACCATTACTATCCTCAATGGTCTTATAAAGTACTCATTACAAAGCGTGTAGAAATCACTTCTTTTTGCCAAACCATCTATTAAAATCAGCTTCATATTCTGACATACCTGCTCTTCTTCTTCTGGTGTGAAATCATTTTTAATTTTAAACGTTTTCCTTATTTCTTCAGAGCTTCTTCCTTCAAACAATAGTTAATATATCAAGATGATGCTAGATGTAAATCTGTTGATCAATCATGGGCGTGGCACTGGGCGTGACATGGGCTCAAACAACGCAAGGCCAAAAGCACGACACAAAAAACATAAATTCAGGCATAGTATTTTAAACCCACTTCACGAGGGAAATTAACTCTTTAGGCTTCTATTTTTTGTTTCTCATTTCATGTAGCAATGGGGACCAAAATTCCAGCCATCTTGCTTTCCTTTGCTTGCTTTGTTTTAAGATGGATATAATGCATGAAAACCTTGATGCATTTGAATTTTTCGTTGTGATTCGTTTTAATGCAATTTTTTGATATCTTGAAATAAAAATGACAATGTTTACCTTTGATCAGGGATGCAACTTTTTTGCACGTGAGATCCAGAAGACCTTTGATATCTAAGTAATTCGCTGCCTGTAGAAATTAAATGCAGATCGCTGTAAATATGAGTGAGAGAGGATTTATAAGGGTTGCGAAAGGATCAACAACGTTAATGTTTCTTACTACTTCTCTGCTTTTTTTCCTTCCGAGAGGACGATCGACTACACAGATCGTCATTTATCTTCCAAGAATAAGCATTTTTAAAGTCAAACTATTCTTTTGCATTGTATTACATATTTCAACGGTTTTGCAACTTTCTGACATCGGGGATTAATATTGGGGTTGCCACACACGCCCCTCTCTCACCCCCATCTTCTTCTTCTCCAGTGTATAGTGCATGGATCTGCTCCAGGTTTAAAGGAGGACGAAACTGCTGCTTCGAATAATACTAACCAGGATCAGATCAAATAAAGTTCCTTGTTCCACTTCCAAGAATTCCAAGTTCCAAGGATCGGAAATATCACATGATCTTGCATTCTCGTTTGTATCTTCCTCAGTTTGGATCGGTTCGTCTTTATGATGCTCTGCCCAACTTACAACCTTCCTGAGGATTTCTGTACTGACGTTCTCGATTTGGATTGGTTCCTCGTCATCCGTTGACGTGTCAAAACCTACGACGAAACATGACAACTAATCTGACACCATTGATAGCACATTAGCACCATTGCAATACAAAACCTGAAGGCGTAGCCACCAACCCATTCCATTCCATCCCCGAACCCCGGCGTTCCAGTTAGTGGCTTTATCTACAATAATTAATTAATATGAAGTTCAAACCATTTAAAACTGTTGAAACTTTGATAGCATCTTTATCCACAAAGCAGATTTCACCATCTGACGTTTTCAATTTAAGAGACATCTACAAAATGCAAGAATTGATATTTAGTTAGGCATATTATTTGAGCATGTGCTCAAAACAGACCTTAGAGATCTTTGAGAGTATGACAAATTTACAATTTTTTTCTAAACTGGATTCATTGATTTAACTGGATTACCATAAGGGAGAAAACTGGTGATGATGCGAAATTTGACAAGTAAAAAATACCCGATTTCGTCTTATACAAAATGAATCGTTTTATTGATTCTATTTTCAGTGAAAACCAGGAGGTTTTACTGTAATTCAGGGAAGAGCGGTAAAACCACAGACAATTAATGGAAAATCATTCGCAAAAAAAGATTTTTAAGCTTTTTGAGGGCAGGAACCACCCGGCCTATGTTCCGAAATCGTCAAGGACATCGATAGTAGGGAGGGTGCAGCAGGGGGTCGACAATTGCCCCTCCTACAATAAAAAAATCAAGCTTATGGCTTTACCCCCGTGCCGTAACATCCATCTCTATTGTTACTGCAAAACAAACTAAACAAGGCAAAAAATAAAGGTCCAGATAGGCAAAGGCCCAGCTTTCTATTGCTTAAATTTGCTTATTTTCTCTCACAAACGTGATAATTTTTCACCTCTTTATTTATTAAACTACTGTTTTTTAAGTCCAGTTCAATTGACTTGAAATTAGCTAGATGCAATTCAAACTACTAATAAACAAATAGGCAAACAAATATATCAAATATTAAAAATTCAGTAAACTATGCAAAAGCACAAAGGGAAAGCAAAGATGAAATGTGTATGGGGAATGTTAAAAAAGGTTATATCAGTAGGTAAACTAACTTTGAGGAGAACTTTTCGCGAGGACAACAGAGATAGGAAATCCATTAAATTGAGATTTACTTGCCTTTCCTGTGTAATGGAGGCTAGCATTCCATCAAAAATTTTAGCAATGGTAGTAAAACGAAAATTGCAAATTTCGAAATTACCTACATTTTTTACGAAATTTCTACCAGCCTCCTGCAAAACCCCAATGAAAAAAATGTCACTTTCGATCCGATACTTTTCGTTTACACTTTGACTTTGCTCCGTAGCTCAATCGATTTCTAAGAAGAGAATGAAAGCGGAATTGTGCCTCGTTCTCATATTGCACAGGTAAACCGGGGGTATGAATGGCATGGCTGGGAGGATCCAGTAAGATAAAAATGTGGCACCAAAGCGGTTAGGTTGTTGAGGAATTGTTTCTTAAGACGGGAAAAACATAGAAGTTTTGTTGGAACCCAATAGATAAAATAAATAAATAAATAAATAAATAAATTAATTAATTAATAACTAGATAGATAAATAGATAAATACATAAATAATCAAATAAATAAATAATTAAATAGATAAATACACAAATAATTGTACGAAAGAATAATAAGTTAAAAATGAATGAATGAATGAATGAATGAATGAATGAATGAATGAATGAATGAATGAATGAGTGAATTAATGAATGAATGGATGAATTAATTAATTAATTAATTAATTAATTAACTGACAAAGTTTTGAATAGGAGGGTGAAAAAGCGAACAAAAGAGTAAACGAGATAACAATTAGATAAGTAAATAAATAAGTAATCAATGAAAGAAAATGGATATGCATTAAATGAATAGAGTATTAGATAAGGAAAAAGGTTGGTCCAGGATTATATCATGTAACTAATGAATTTCAAAATGAGACAATTGACTAAGCTTTAAAATAGCCCACCACAATCCGACTTAATTTTCCTTGTTGTAACAAAATAACAATGCCAACTTTGACGCCATGTTAACAGCTTTTTTAATCAAATGAAACAAAACGCATATTGGCTGAAATGATGTTAGAGAATCTTAAAACCACCACGAAACGAAGAATTTATAATCAAAAATTGAAAGCAAATGATGATTTTATGATTTATTGCCTCACTGCCTGTAGACTCTTCACCACCTTAGGCTCCCAATAATTTTAGTCTTAATGTCACTCAACTCCACTGTTTACTAATCATTTTAGTCTTAATGTAACTCAACGCCATTTTTTACGAAGAATTTGTCGAGAAAGTTTGAGCTCAATGACTGCCATTCACTTACCATTAAACAACATGTTTGCAAAGTGTTTTTCTGTCATGGTAGTCTTTTTCAGCAAGAACAATTTTATAAAAACAGGACGAGCCTCAAATTTGATCGAAAATAAAGGAGAAATTATGAACAAGCTGAAGCAATCGTCGTAAATTTAAACTTTGGACAAAGATGGTTTCGCTTTCCAATAACATAAACTGTCGTTTTCTTGTTAGCCTGATAAGAACTGAAACTTTCATTTCTTCTTCTCTTGGATTTTCATGATTTATAACTATTTACTGTGTTAATATGTTTGTTATATTTATAATTATTATTTATAAACTGTAATGGAAAAACATTGATTGAGCTAAACCCTATAAACCAGAGACAAAAAAGGAACGATTCAGCCTCAAAATTTGGGAAGTATTAAGAACAGCCAGCCTGAAACTTTTTTTTTCTGCCTTTTAGAAATAGATTGCTTTTTGGTAAAATTATTCTAATGGATGGATCGCTTTGTTATTGATGTTGATGTGATGGAAAAGCAATGTTAGGGTTGTCAAAAATATGAAAAATATGAAAAAGATTGTCAAAAACAGTCACAGTACTAGCCTCCTAAAAGACCAAAATTTTCTTTACTTTCTGTCACCACTTTATTTTCCCCGGTTACTTTTAGAAACGGGGGTAGGGTGTAATGCTTTTCACAGATTTTTCATAAAAACTAATGTTATAGATTGATATATAAGCCCCCGGATTACTTGCAAAGACGGGGAACCATTGTTGATTATCATAAATCAAAACAATCGGTTTCGTCATAATTTAGATCAGTTGGAAGATCACAGGCAAAATGGCGGATGTGGGAGAAAGCGAAGAAGTTCGCCAAGCCAAAATGTACAGGCGAAACACGAAGAGATTACGACGAAACTTACTTGAAAGGTTCCTTATGGCCATGAAAGAAGATCTTGCCGAATGGCTATCTAGTTTCATGAACGATGACCTAAATGCGATCAACTTTATAGACAAATTAGACAATGGTGTCTTGTTATGCGAGCATGCTAACATCGTGCAAAAACATGCCGAAGTTTATGTAGCCACTCATGACGCTGACAGGAAAATGAGAATCCCGTCTAAAAGTGCGTACTTTCGGCAAAAGGGGGCTTTTAAAGGTTCTTTTATAGCCAGGGATAATGTGGCAAATTTTATATCATGGTGTAGAGAGCTCGGTATACCAGATGTTGTTTTATTTGAAACGGAAGACCTTGTACTTCGTAAAAATGAGAAAACAGTTGTCTTGACGTTGTTGGAGTTAGCCAGAAAAGCGGCAAAATTCGGTGTCAAACCGCCACAAATCGTTGAACTTGAAGAAGAAATTGATCGAGAGATAGAGGCCGATAAACTGAATGAATCGTTACATCGAAAGAAAAGTAGGGCGGAAAAGAATCTTGAGCTTGAAAAGGAAAATGATCTGGATCAGCTGGTAAGTGGCTAAATAACGGTCAACAAACGTTTCCTCAGGTCATTTCTGCACATGTTTCTGTTTCGCCATTGTCATTTTTTCACAAAAAATGCTTTTTCTCACATGTAGCAGGTTGTGGAGAGTTTTAATCGGCAAGTCAACAAAAAAAGAATCTTTTGTTGATATTTTGAATTCTTTGCCTGTCTATAATCCACACATTACAGATTAGCACATTTTCTAACAAAGGTTCATATTTAACTGTTCTATCAAATTGAAGGAGGTCCCGCAAAATTTCCTATCCATTGTGAACGCTTCCTTAATCCACAATGTGAAATTAATTCAAAGTTCTTTCTATTCGCGGTCTTCGCAATCTAGTGGACTTCTTACTTACTGCCCCGAGGGGAGTTAAATGCCACCCCTAATCAACTCGAGCGAGACGTCTCCTTGGGAAGATAGGGATTCTCATAATATCTCACTTTCACTTTTTGATTGTCTGAGCATAGTGTCCAACTATTTAGGTGGGGGCATGGATTCTGATATACCTTTCAAGCTGCTAATCTATAGAGCTGGGTGGTGTGCTAATTTAAACCTTTATCTTTGGAAAACATTGACTGTTTCCCCATGAAACTTGGAATGATACACTTTGGAAGGTTTTAGTTGCACAAAGGTAAATGGTTTTTGTATGCTTATAAATATTTTGCATGCTGTTCTTTTATTACCAAAGGTGGAATTTCTGCCACTGAAATGTCCCCCGCAGCTTATTCCCCATCTATTTTTCAAATAGTGACATACTAATTGTTTTGTAAGAGCAACGCGTTTTCTTTCATACCACACTATTTATTTCCCTTGACATATTTCAACCAGAGGCATCCTTCTCAATGTGGAGACTCCCCTCCCCCTGAATAGTTATCATAAATATTGGTAAAGTCAAGCCCCCTCCAAGACCCCCTTCTATTGCACCCCTTGGAAAGGGAGCATTTAATCCTTCTTCAGACCACAGGTGTCTTTGTCCACTATCCCCTTAATTTTTATATTCTTTCACTTGTCACTAAGGTCAGCTGCAGCTGCAATCATCCCCCCATCCTTCAAAATTGGCCCATGCCAATGTTGCCCCTTTTTTCATGTTTTTGCTCCAATTGCATGGATTGCTGCAGACATATCCTGAAAAACAAGGGATTTTGAAAACAAAACGAGATTGTTGACAACAGTTATGCGAGAGCAGTATTTATATTTTTTTGTATAGGAGACTAATGAGGCATAAAATCTGTGGTTTGTTGTCTCCATTTTGTGAATTGGACTAGGATTTTGAGATTTATTTCCTTTCAACTGCATGAAAGTAAGCCTTAAGACGTTTGCTTTGTCTTGTTATGACCATCAAAACAAAACGGTAAATACCTCTCCACATGAGTCAAGTCTTGCTCACTTATGTAGTTCTTTTTCTCAGCGTTTTGTTTGGGAAAGTAAACAAAACATGAACACTGCTTCAAGTCTATGATTTTTCAGACTGCCTTTTAACTTTCAAGCTGGGTTTTAGGCCAAACTGTTAATGGTTGGATGCAAAATCACTTTCATCATCATCATTATCATCACCATCATCATCATCATTCTCATCATCAACATCATCAACATTATCATCATTATTATCATTATTATCATCATCATCATCATCATCATCATCATCATCATCATCATCATCATTATCATCACCATCATCATCATCATTCTCATCATCAACATCATCAACATTATCATCATTATTATCATTATTATCATCATCATCATTATCATCACCATCATCATCATCATTCTCATCATCAACATCATCAACATTATCATCATTATTATCATCATCATCATCATCATCATCATCATAATCATCATCATCATCATCATCATCATAATCATAATCATAATCATCATCATTATCATCATCATCATCATCATCATTATCATCATCATCATCATCATCATCATAATCATCATCATAATCATCATAATCATCATAATCATCATCATCATCATCATCATCATCATCATCATCATCATCGTCATTATCATTGACATTATTGTTATTTTTATTATTTCTTATCATCATCATCATAATCGTTTCCATTCAAAACTAAGAAGTTTTTTCCATTTTTTACCTAGGTACCCTTGAGCCATCGAATCTTGAACCATTGAACTGGAAAAACATTTCATATTTCTCATAAGCATCTAGATCCAACTATTTATGCTAGTTGTTAAAAACCATAAATAATATTATCATAGAAGGTCAGCCTATCCTTTTAAAAGACACAATCCCTTCAATTTCCTTGGCATTTTAATCATGTTTTTAATCGACTCATTTTTGACACCCACTATATTATATTCTCATTGAATCGAAACATTGCTTCCATTACCTCCGTAAACATTCCACACCCACTGACGTAAATTTGATTTGTACTTATGTAATTAATATTGACCTCACTTGAAGAACAAATATCAGAATTTGCCTAATATCAGCGCTGAGCTGATTCTTAGCTCCCTAAGCCAAAGATTTTGTTGTGGTAGGGTATAGATTCTTTTGGGGGCAAACAAGAGCTTTTGGGATATGCCCCAGATTTTGGTTTCACTTCTCAGTCCCATTATCACACCGACGCGACTCAGCCCCTGAATAGGCCAATGGCTCTATCTGAAATCTCCCGCGATGAACTTTGCAATTATTTTAGTAAAAGAAGCAATTGCATCGTATTTTCTTGATCTGCAACGATGACTAATTTCCTGTTTTTAGCAAATGCATCTTCTTTGTAATCCTGTTGAAAATGTTCATAATCTTCATGATGCAGACGTTTTAAATCAGATCAACTTCAATCATGTTTAAGCGTTGGGATTTGATTTTAAATGCAGGGGTTTTGCAGCTTCAATGTTGAATCAATGCCGCCTTGGTGCACTAGATTAGACATAGTTTAACCAGTGGCGGAAGACTTTCCTTTTCTTAATCATTTATTCTTCCCATCTTTCTTATACTACCTCAATTAGCATAAGTTTATGTGGGTTAGCATAAGTTGGCATTATTTAGCATAAGTTAGTTAAAGTCAGCAAAAGTTAGCATAAGTGAGCATAAGTGAGCATAAGCTAGCATTAGTTGGCATAAGTGAGCATAAGTTAACATTTGCTAGCATTGTTTACAGCGCTATTTCTGTTTTTCTTGATGGGACAGGTTTATTGGGGGTTGGTGAACTTTCTTCCAATTTGCAATGTTTTTTTTTGGCAAGCAGCTGACTACCGATCTGGATTCTGCGATACCGTAGACGCAGTACCGTAATGTGAGGGCTTTTTGTCATGCACCATCCATGGTTTGAAACGCTAGGTCATATCCAGTATAGCATATGCGCAATACTGCAATAATGTTAGTCTTTTAATTGCATTAAAATTAACCTTCACACCTCTGATCGTTCGGTCATTTGATATTCAGCGAAAATTAGTTACTTCTTTAGAGGAGGAGCTAATTCTTCAATAGCTCTATTCATTTGCAGTTCAACCTTTGCAAAGGTTCTTTGTTGCAACATTGATTATATTGCCCCCTTGCAATTTGGCCAAATGCATTAATTGCTGGTATAAAATTGTATTATCACAGGGGGTGAAATGCTTATGCAGGAGATGTCCTAACTGCGCTCGCTTGATGTTTAATCCTGCTGCTATCGACCCAGTTTATATTTAGGATATCCACAAATAAAAGTGCCTGTATTGGTTTTTGTAATTAAAAACAGTGAACAGCTTATATTAAAGTGCACGTGTTTTCTGATTAGTACACTCAACAGATTCTATAGTAAAAAATTGATATGATATTCAAAGAAGTTTTGTTTAAATTCTCCGTTTTCTTTTAAAACAAAACTCGTAACGGAGCAACCCGTTGAGTACAGCCGGGTATTAAGTCGTCAACATAAAGGTGATACGCGGTGTTTTGCGCTAAGACTTAAAATCCCAACATGCCTTTTTAATAATTCATGCACCGTTCTTATTGCACAATATGCATTCTTCTCACATATGTTCAATCATTAACATTAAATGCATGAATATACTCCAACCATGTGCTCGTCCGCTCAACCATGGTTGTGAATCGACTAAATTTTATGCTGTTGGACTGATCTTGGATTTATTTATTTTTTATTGATAATTTAGCTTTTTTGTTTTAAAAGACCCGGGTTTTTGTACTACCACTCAGTAAAATCTTATGGAAACATTTTCCTCTATGCTGCTTCAAATTGCGTGAACCATGCATCGCCCTTCTCTTGTGACCTTGAATAATCAAATTTATTCCAGTATCGTGGCTTTGATGTAAAGAAAGAAGTTTAAGTACAAAACTAAACAGTTTTACCCTTGAAACGACAGTTTTACCCTAATATAACGATGGCTCATAACAACTCAAGTTGGACTTGGTCTTAAAGATTGAATAATTGTTAGTTTAATTATAGTTCATTTCGCTCGAAAATTGTTCATCTGAATATAGCAAAAGTTTTGCTAAAGATCTATTGGTTGCATTTATTCATTCATTATATTGTATAACTATGGAGCAGTTTGTTGTTAATCAACTTCCTTTTAAAATGAAAAAATCTAAGAAAACATTCGAAACACAATACTCCACCGCTGAAATGCTTATCTTCGAAATTTTTAGAAATATCCAATATTTATGAAATAAATTTACATTTCCATTTTTATGTTATTGCTAACTAAGATCCTGTTTTTTTCCTGTATTTTTCTTAAATTTTCAATTACATTCCCAACCTAAATCCTAAACATTTTGATAGTTATCTTGTTTTGTTATTGTTTACATGCAATACTATTTTTTGTTTACTTTGTATTTCTATCATGAATTTACATTCAATTTGCAATTATTTTGTTTTGCAATCAAATAAAATTGATCCTGGTGCCCATATTTTCGTAACATTTCCTTAACGCCAGTTAAAAGAACTTTCTAAGGTATTCCAACATTTTCAGATTTGTTACTTCAATCTTCTTACCAATTCCAAAATTTCGGTGCTTTATATCTTCTTCAGGAATCTCAAAATTTCAGAAGTTTTCTCAAACTTTTTAAAAAATCAAATAAATCAAGCATTAATTTTGTCGACCCTGATAGCCGACTTGATTGTTATATCTTTTAGGGAAGCTCCAAAGGACACAGAATATAGTGTTCACATTTACCTGCATGTCAGACGCTCTGGCCATATGTATTAATGGCTTAACATTTCGAAATTATATTTCAGGTTCAAGATGTGGTTAATACATGTTCTTGCCCGTCAGCATTTCCAGTCAAGAAAATCGGCGATGGCAAATATAAATTTGGAAACAGTAAACAACTTATTTTTGTCAGGGTAAGTAAGATCGAACAAAATTAATGTTTATGATACTTTTCAACTACGATGATTTCCAGAGATGGTAACATTTGCAGATTTGCAATGAGATAACATTGCGACAGGTGACTTTCATGAAGATCTTTCAATAAAGCCAGCCATTTTAAACTTCTTAACATTTGTTTTAGTCTTGAGTCACTTTATGGCTCTTAGAGAATTTTTAAAGAGAGCTCCAGCACCCTATCCCCTCCAACCTAACCGTACTTTTAAAAGAAATGATGTTCTAACCAGGGTCAATGTAACATGCCTGTTACTCATGGTTGCAATGTACAGACACAGCCATTTTAAGGCCAGCTTTTGACAGTTCAACTCTAATTATGTCAATTATGTTACCGACTTCTTCTGTTTTGACTCGCAGGTCATGAGAAATCATGTGATGGTCCGAGTTGGTGGTGGTTGGGACACATTAGAACATTACATTGAAAAACATGATCCGTGTAGGCTACATGTTGGTGGTGAGTTCGATTTTTTTGTTTCATCGTGTTCCACGCCCAGCTTTGTTTATACCCATACAATATGATACAATACAATACAGTACAATACAGTACAATACAATACCATACAATACAATACAATACAATACAATACAATACAATACAATACAATACAATACAATACAATACAATACAATACAATAGTTTTAACATGACATGGAAATGGTCACGACTTTACGGCTAGCTACCCTTTTAAAAAAAAGGTTGAAAGAATATAATTTGTGAAATTTCCATTGAACATCTAATGCTTTCAATACGTTTTTCAATTTCTTCCCATTGTCGCATCTTTGGGCTGTGCCTTCTTTATCTGCGTGTAATGCCGATTAATAGTTGAGGGTAATCATAATTCACCTTTATCAGTGTCTGGTTTTAAAGTCTGCACGAAGATAAGACATGTCGATATACATTGAATGTCTCACGGAAAAGACAGCTGTTAAGCGAGTTAATGCTCCTTATCAAAAGATCTTGGGTCTAAATTGTTGAGCTCAAAATATCATAAACTTCTGTTGTTGATATAATTAAGAAAGCACGAGGTGCTGACCACAACTGAAGCGTTTCTTTGCCTCTTATAACAAAAATCCATTCACCAGAATACTTAACGGAGAAAGACTAAGATTCAGCAGCGTAAATCCTGGCTTCTAGATTTAATGAGACCGGTTTCAACCTAATTTGAAAGGCGTTGGGATAATAAGAGATAATGTGAATAGCTATTAGGTTTGTAAGCAAATTGAGGGAGAATGATTCATGATTTGCTATTAATGACAGCAAGCCGAATGTTTTACTTTCTTTAGATCTCTGCTTAGTACGATTAACAACATTAGGAACCAAAACAGGATGCTGCACAGGAGTGCGTTTCCCTCGACTTCTGTTGTACATGACATCACGCAGTATATTTCAAAGAAATCGTGTTTCTGTAATTACTTGATTTTTAGAAAAAATTTATATTTTAGGTCATGTAAATAGGAAAGGACACGCAGAGAAGACTGTAGATCAAAGGCTGAGTACAATAATGGATTTTAATTCAGATGGAGCTAGCGTTTGCAGTTCCGAAAGTTTTGGCAGTGGCGATGGTTGCCCCCTGTCAAGTATAAGTCCTGTAAGTTATAAACAAACTATAATAGTCTATTATTACATACAAATGTTCGTTAAGACGGGGGATGTGTGGTTGTTAACTTCTGCATCTGCAGTATTTTCTCTTTTTCAAGTTTTTAGCAAACTATTCGTTTTCTCATATCGCATTTGTTGGTTCTTAGGATTCTGAAGATGGCCACTCGAGCACCTCTTTTGGTACTTTCGCTTCTCGTCGATCATCTATGCTCTTGGAATCAGATGATGAGCTCCATCTTGTCCCAGCCTCGAAGTCAGAACCGGCTTTCACGGGTAGGCTGAAAAACGGTGATGCCGAAGAGGAGATACGTCAGTCAAAGTCGGAAACTTTTACCAAGTTCGGTTCTCGTAAACTGTCGCTGCTGAGTGATAATTTAAAAGAAACTGACGTCTACCAGACGAGGAATCCCGGCGATGGTTGGCTTAGAAAGCATCTGAATGATCGAAAACAGCCCGCACAAGGTCAGGCAGGAGATGAAGAGGAAAATAAGGAGGAGCAATCTGTTGATGGCAAGGAAAATATAACGGAAGAAAGCATGAAAGAGAAAATGACAGTTGAGAGCATTAAGAAGAAATATGGTAGACCGGTGAAATCTCGAGGGCTTTCAAAACGAGGTATGTATTAAATCAAATTGGCTGAGAGGCTGATCAATAAGGAATATCACAAAACGAGTATAAAATGAATTGGAGCATGTTGAAAAATGACACTTTACAGCAAAGACAATAGCTGTAAGGCACGTACATAAAATAAGTTTTTAAATATAGAATAGGCATCAATGATTTTGAAAGGGCATATCTGCTTCTTCTGGCTAGTGTCGCATGCCTTGTTAGAGTCACATGTTTTTTAGTATCGCATGCTATTCAATTTCATAACAATCCCTCGAAAGGACATCACAAGCAATTATCTCTCCCCTCTTTATGCTAAACATTTAATGTAAATGTGGTATATTTTGATATTACGATGAAGAGAATTTACCAACCCAAATATCTACGCGAAAACGTAAAAAAAAAACTTTTGAAACCATTCCTGGATGGGGTTGCCTTATCACCATTATCATTTTTTGTTCAAAAACGTTATTTTCTATGTGGATGACTATTTTGGATTTCTAGGGGATGATTCAACGCCAAAGATACACAGAAGAACGCTTACAAATCCAGACCCTAAAAAACAACCCGCAGATCGAGGAAAAGCACCAACAATGGAGCCTAAAAACAATCCTCAGTATCGATCATGGGATCAGTCAGTGTCTACTCCAAAACGAAGAAAAGATGGGATGATGGGTGAGATATTTTTAAAACTGATTTGTCGATTTTTTTCTTTTACTGGTCATGCTTCACCAAAGGTGACGGTTTATAGCTTTATTATCATCATTCTAGAAAATTAAAATGATAAAGTTGATAAAAAATGGAAGATCAGGGTTTAGGGAAAGAAGCATAAGTTGAAGAAGATGTGGTGAAACTAGTCGTAAAAACTATTCAAGCTGTTTTGAATATGATTCCAATACTGTTAAGAACCATGATAAAGAAGAACATGATAAATATTTAAATGCTTATTTTTGCTAAGGTACAAGAGAACTGTCTGATTTAACATCTAAAAGGAAACTGGAAAGAAAAGACTCAGCATCGGGCATTCCTAGACCATCTGTTAGCCCGCAGCGTCGACCATCATTTCACAAAGCTCACACTCTCGATGTATCCACCCTGAAGACAAATGGAGTACGACGCAGGGGAGGAGAGCCTCCTTCGCAGCCACAAAGTATGAGAAGAGAGACTTCAGCTGATTGTATTGTTAGGAGTAGTAGCTCGAGGCTGCCTTTACCTACATTTGGAAAAACTGGAAGACTTATCAAGAATTCTACGGCAGCAAATAAGAAAAAAGACGAGAATCCAACACCAGCAAGAACGCGGAATCCAATGTCAAGGACGGGTTTTAAAGTCCCAAGTAAGTTCATTGTTTGCTTAGTTAAAGTGGTGTGTTCCCTTCGTTTACAGAGGGACCATTTGGCCTAGTGGCCTTTTGCGAGAATTGGTTATTTTGCTGCTCAAACATGATTGATACTTAACCCCCTTACAATCTGAGAAGACGCCTTTGATGTTGCTGTATAGCAGTATAATCACCGGGGGTGAAAGGGTTACGTTCACCACAAGTTGTGAATGTTTACGAGACTGAGATGAATCTTTCATTATTCAAACCATTTTCTCAAATTCTTTTCGTGTTATTTCTTTTGTCTCTCCTAGTCACCTTTGCATTGAACCCATCCTTTGCTATTGATGTTAGACAAGAACAATAGACTCAGATGATATAGTGACTGTTCAAGAAATCACGAAGGGTTTCTGTGTGTCTTTAGTTAAAAACTTTATAGTATATGTTTCATGCTTTCATTGGTTACTATTTTTATTCAGGTGCTACTCCAAGAAAAGGAAATACGTGAGAATTCAGTGAAACTTGATTGAGTATCATTGGCTTTGTTTCTTGAGCTCACTAATCTAAAAGGTAACTTTTGTTCCTTGGATTAAAAATATTATTTGTCTTGTTTAGACATCATTCAACATACGTAAAATTACAATTTATTCCCAGAATTGAAATTTCGGTAGAAGTTTGTCTAATATTATAGTAGAATTTACCAGTATATTTGTTTACCTGTTACTAGAGTACAAAATATCTGATGTAAGTTTGAAAAGTATAATTTTTCTTGACGGGGTTTGCAACAAGGGCCATTAATGTATTCATTCATGTGCAGGAAGGGGGAGGGCCGCCGCCATAAGTGTTGTCTTGAAGTAATGGAGGGGGAGATAGAGGCTTAAAATTGGGGCAAATCACCGCACGTGTTAATCACGCACGTTCATCGACACTTAATTTCGATTTTGTTGTTTTGTTTTACAGTGAAAACGTATTCTTTTGCATGCCCTGTTTTGCTGCAATTGCAATCAACTATCCGCTACTTGCCTTTAACGTCATACCTGAATTCGTCTATAAACAGTGGTTAAGGACCTTTTGCAGAAAAAAGGAGACTCTGCCTTAATTTCAGATGCTGCCGGGGTTGTGATTTCTCGCGATTTCCTGAAAATGATAATACGCCTTATTGCAAGCAAGTAGCAGGGTTCCCCCCCCCCCTATTGTAAAACGTATTTTTTCTAAGTAAACTTACATTTGCGAGGTCCCACAAATCTTCACACAGGCAATTTCAAGATCCATTGTATTCTTTGTTTCACTGGCCTTTTGCCCCCCCCCCCTCCAATAACCAATGACATGACCTTTACAACACCACTGCAAGTTGTCTGTTAATTAGCTATAGTTTTTGTCTTCGGATTTAATGACGAGTTGAGTTTTCACTGTAATGATTCTAATTAATTACTAGCTTGGGATTTATTTAAGTGTTTTTCATACTTAACAAACGCCACCTTTATTTTATGCAATTTTTTAAGTTGCAGTGTTTTCCATATGCAACCTTGTAGACTTTAATCACTGCTTTCCTTTTGTGTTTTTTGTATTCCGATGATGCATTCAAGGTTTTCCAACAATGCACTTGAGGTTATCCCACAATGCATTTGAGGTTATCCCACAATGCATTTGAGGTAATCCAAATATGAATTTGAGATTATCCCACAATGCATTTAAGGTTTCCCCACTATGCATTTGAGGTAATTCCAATATGCATTTGAGGTCATTCCACAATGCATTTGAGGTTATCCCACAATGCATTTGAAGTGATCCCAAAATGCATTTGAAATTATCCCACAATGCATTGGAGGTTATCCCACAATGCATTTGAGTTTTCCCCACTATACATGTGACGTTATCCCACAATGCATTTGAAGTTATCCTACATTGCATTTCAAGTTATCCCATAATGCATTTTGAGTTGTCCTACGATCCCTTGTTGTTTTCCAACAATACTTTTTGACATCCTGCAGTTGCATATAATACCTCACAAATCCTTCCACCTTTCCCACAATGTCTTGCTTGTTTACCCATAATCCATTACCAGCAGTTCAACATTGCCCATTTGTTTTCTCGTTTAATTTCTTGCTTTCCATATTCTGTATTTAAAGTATTTCACCCCAATACTCTTTCTGGCTGGGTTATTTATTAAACAATAATTAGACACTAGTTCTAATAAATATCAATTAATTTCAACATTAGGATTTATTTATTTATTAATTAAATAGAAATGAATGACATAAATCAAACAAACTTTGCTGTGTAATTCTTGCTTTTCGTACAATTTTACAACCGATGAATACAAACAAATTTAAATTTATTTAAATTAATTTGAGTTGTCCAAAAATTTCCCAGTTTCGACCAAAAACTAGGGCTATACACTTTATATTTTGATAAAAAATTGATCCAATGGACAAGTTTAAAAGTACCAAAAATAGCAAATTTTTAGCGAAAAAGTAAGGATATAGAATTGGTATTTTGACAAAAATGTAGTCGGAAACAAAAACGTTTGCTTTTTGCTAAGATTAGAAATATACGCAAAATAGCCAATTTTGGGCCAAAAAGTAAGGCTATAAAATTGGTATTTTTACCAAATTTGGTCGGATAAAAAATGTTTGATTCTTGTTGAAATTTAAAAAGTACCAAAAATAGCCAATTTTGAGCCAAAAAGTAAGGCTATACACTTGGTATTTTGGCAAAAATTTGGTCGGACAAATATGATTGATTTTTACTTAAATTTAAAAAGTACGAAAAATAGCCAATTTTGAGCCAAAAAGTAAGGCTATACACTTGGTATTTTGACAAAAATTTGGTCGGATAAAAAATGTTTGATTTTTGTTGAAATTTAAAAAGTACCAAAAATAGCCAATTTCGAGCCAAAAAGTAAGGCTATACACTTGGTATTTTTACCAAAATTTGGTCGGACAAAAAATGTTTGATTTTTGTTGAAATTTAAAAAGTACCAAAAATAGCCAATTTTGAGCCAAAAAGTAAGGCTACACACTTGGTATTTTTTCCAAAATTCGGACGGATAAAAACTGTTTGATTTTTGTTGCAATTTAAAAAGTACCAAAAATAGCCAATTTCGAGCCAAAAAGTAAGGCTATACACTTGGTATTTCTACCAGAATTTAGTCGGACAAAAAATGTTTGATTTTTGTTGAATTTTAAAAAGTACCAAAAATAGCCAATTTCGAGCCAAAAAGTAAGGCTATACACTTGGTATTTTTACCAAATTTGGTCGGATAAAAAATGTTTGATTTTTGTTGAAATTTAAAAAGTACCAAAAATAGCCAATTTTGAGCCCAAAAAGTAAGGCAAAAAGGCAAAAACACTTGGTATTTCTACCAGAATTTGGTCGGACAAAAAATGTTTGATTTTGTTGAAATTTAAAAAGTACCAAAAATAGCCAATTTTGAGCCAAAAAGTAAGGCTATACACTTGGTATTTTTACCAAAATTTGGTCGGACAAAAAATTTTTGATTTTTGTTGAAATTTCAATAGTACGAAAAATAGTCAATTGTGAGCCAAAAAGTAAGGCTATACACTTGGTATTTTGGCAAAATTTTGGTCGGATAAAAAATGTTTGATTTTTGTTGAAAATTAAAAAGTATCAAAAATAGGCAATTTTGAGCCAAAAAGTAAGGCATATACACTTGGTATTTTGACAAAAATTTGGTCGGATTAAAAATGTTTAATTTTTGCTGAAATTTAAAAAGTATCAAAAAAAGCCAATTTTGAGCCAAAAAGTAAGGCTATACACTTGGTATTTCTACCAGAATTTAGTCGGACAAAAAATGTTTGATTTTTGTTGTATTTTAAAAAGTACCAAAAATAGCCAATTTCGAGCCGAAAAGTAAGGCTATACACTTGGTATTTTTACCAAATTTGGTCGGATAAAAAATGTTTGATTTTTGTTGAAATTTAAAAAGTACCAAAAATAGCCAATTTTGAGCCAAAAAGTAAGGCTATACACTTGGTATTTTTACCAAAATTTGGTCGGACAAAAAATTTTTGATTTTTGTTGAAATTTAAAAACTACGAAAAATAGTCAATTTTGAGCCAAAAAGTAAGGCTATACACTTGGTATTTTTGCAAAAGTTTGGTCGGATAAAAAATGTTTGATTTTTGTTGAAAATTAAAAAGTATCAAAAATAGGCAATTTTGAGCCAAAAAGTAAGGCTAAACACTTGGTATTTTGGCAAAATTTTGGTCGGATAAAAAATGTTTGATTTTTGTTTAAATTTAAAAAGTACCAAAAATAGCCAATTTTGAGCCAAAAAGTAAGGCTATACACTTGGTATTTCTACCAGAATTTAGTCGGACAAAAAATGTTTGATTTTTGTTGAAATTTAAAAAGTACCAAAAATAGCCAATTTTGAGCCAAAAAGTAAGGCTATACACTTGGTATTTCTACCAGAATTTGGTCGGATAAAAAATGTTTGATGTTTGTTGAAATTTAAAAAGTACCAAAAATAGCCAATTTTGAGCCAAAAAGTAAGGCAAAAAGGCAAAAATACTTGGTATTTCTACGAGAATTTGGTCGGACAAAAAATGTTTGATTTTTGTTGAAATTTAAAAAGTACGAAAAATAGCCAATTTTGAGCCAAAAAGTAAGGCTATACACTTGGTATTTTTACCAAAATTTGGTCGGACAAAAAATTTTGATTTTTGTTTAAATTTAAATAGTACGAAAAATAGCCAATTTTGAGCCCAAAAAGTAAGGCAAAAAGGCAAAAACACTTGGTATTTCTACCAGAATTTGGTCGGACAAAAAATGTTTGATTTTTGTTGAAATTTAAAAAGTACCAAAAATAGCCAATTTTGAGCCAAAAAGTAAGGCTATACACTTGGTATTTTTACCAAAATTTGGTCAGACAAAAAATTTTTGATTTTTGTTGAAATTTCAATAGTACGAAAAATAGTCAATTTTGAGCCAAAAAGTAAGGCTATACACTTGGTATTTTGGCAAAATTTTGGTCGGATAAAAAATGTTTGATTTTTGTTGAAAATTAAAAAGTATCAAAAATAGGCAATTTTGAGCCAAAAAGTAAGGCTAAACACTTGGTATTTTGACAAAAATTTGGTCGGATTAAAAATGTTTAATTTTTGCTGAAATTTAAAAAGTACGAAAAATAGCCAATTTTGAGCCAAAAAGTAAGGCCATACACTAGGTATTTTGGCAAAATTTTGCTCGGATAAAAAATGTTTAATTTTTGCTGAAATTTAAAAAGTACGAAAAATAGTCAATTTTGAGCCAAAAAGTAAGGCTATACACTTGGTATTTTGGCAAAAGTTTGGTCGGATAAAAAATGTTTAATTTTTGTTGAAAATTAAAAAGTATCAAAAATAGGCAATTTTGAGCCAAAAAGTAAGGCTAAACACTTGGTATTTTGACAAAAATTTGGTCGGATAAAAAATGTTTAATTTTTGTTGAAATTTAAAAAGTACCAAAAATAGCCAATTTTGAGCCAAAAAGTAAGGCTATACACTTGGTTTTTTGGCAAAATTTTGGTCGGATAAAAAATGTTTGATTTTTGTTTAAATTTAAAAAGTATCAAAAATAGGCAATTTTGAGCCAAAAAGTAAGGCTATACACTTGGTATTTCTTCCAGAATTTAGTCGGACAAAAAATGTTTGATTTTTGTTGAAATTTAAAAAGTACCAAAAATAGCCAATTTTGAGCCAAAAAGTAAGGCTATACACTTAGTATTTCTACCAGAATTTGGTCGGATAAAAAATGTTTGATGTTTGTTGAAATTTAAAAAGTACCAAAAATAGCCAATTTTGAGCCAAAAAGTAAGGCTATACACTTGGCATTTTGACAAAAATTTGGTCGGACAAAAAATGTTTGATTTTTGTTGAAATTTAAAAAGTACCAAAAATAGCCAATTTCGAGCCGAAAAGTAAGGCTATACACTTGGTATTTTTACCAAATTTGGTCGGATAAAAAATGTTTGATTTTTGTTGAAATTTAAAAAGTACCAAAAATAGCCAATTTTGAGCCAAAAAGTAAGGCTATACACTTGGTATTTTTACCAAAATTTGGTCGGACAAAAAATTTTTGATTTTTGTTGAAATTTAAAAAGTACGAAAAATAGTCAATTTTGAGCCAAAAAGTAAGGCTATACACTTGGTATTTTGGCAAAAGTTTGGTCGGATAAAAATTGTTTGATTTTTGTTGAAAATTAAAAAGTATCAAAAATAGGCAATTTTGAGCCAAAAAGTAAGGCTAAACACTTGGTATTTTGACAAAAATTTGGTCGGATAAAAAATGTTTAATTTTTGTTGAAATTTAAAAAGTACCAAAAATAGCCAATTTTGAGCCAAAAAGTAAGGCTATACACTTGGTATTTTGGCAAAATTTTGGTCGGATAAAAAATGTTTGATTTTTGTTTAAATTTAAAAAGTATCAAAAATAGGCAATTTTGAGCCAAAAAGTAAGGCTATACACTTGGTATTTCTACCAGAATTTAGTCGGACAAAAAATGTTTGATTTTTGTTGAAATTTAAAAAGTACCAAAAATAGCCAATTTTGAGCCAAAAAGTAAGGCTATACACTTGGTATTTCTACCAGAATTTGGTCGTATAAAAAATGTTTGATGTTTGTTGAAATTTAAAAAGTACGAAAAATAGCCAATTTTGAGCCAAAAAGTAAGGCTATACACTTGGCATTTTGACAAAAATTTGGTCGGACAAAAAATGTTTGATTTTTGTTGAAATTTAAAAAGTACGAAAAATAGTCAATTTTGAGCCAAAAAATAAGGCTATACACTTGGTATTTTTACCAAATTTGGTCGGATAAAAAATGTTTGATTTTTGTTGTATTTTAAAAAGTACCAAAAATAGCCAATTTCGAGCCGAAAAGTAAGGCTATACACTTGGTATTTTTACCAAATTTGGTCGGATAAAAAATGTTTGATTTTTGTTGAAAATTAAAAAGTATCAAAAATAGGCAATTTTGAGCCAAAAAGTAAGGCTAAACACTTGGTATTTTGACAAAAATTTGGTCGGATAAAAAATGTTTAATTTTTGTTGAAATTTAAAAAGTACCAAAAATAGCCAATTTTGAGCCAAATGGTATTTTGGCAAAATTTTGGTCGGATAAAAAATGTTTGATTTTTGTTGCAATTTAAAAAGTACCAAAAATAGCCAATTTTGAGCCAAAAAGTAAGGCTATACACTTGGTATTTCTACCAGAATTTGGTCGTATAAAAAATGTTTGATGTTTGTTGAAATTTAAAAAGTACCAAAAATAGCCAATTTTGAGCCAAAAAGTAAGGCTATACACTTGGCATTTTGACAAAAATTTGGTCGGACAAAAAATGTTTGATTTTTGTTGAAATTTAAAAAGTACGAAAAATAGCCAATTTTGAGCCAAAAAGTAAGGCTATACACTTGGTATTTTTCCCAAAATTTGGTCGGATAAAAAATGTTTAATTTTTGCTGAAATTTAAAAAGTACCAAAAATAGTCAATTTTGAGCCAAAAAGTAAGGCTATACACTTGGTATTTTGGCAAAATTTTGGTCGGATAAAAAATGTTTGATTTTTGTTGAAATTTAAACAGTACGAAAAATAGCCAATTTTGAGCCAAAAAGTAAGGCTATACACTTGGTATTTTTACCAAAATTTGGTCGGATAAAAAATGTTTGATTTTTGTTGAAATTTAAAAAGTACGAAAAATAGCCAATTTTGAGCCAAAAAGTAAGGCTATACACTTGGTATTTTTACCAAAATTTGGTCGGACAAAAAATTTTTGATTTTTATTGAAATTTAAAAAGTACGAAAAATAGTCAATTTTGAGCCAAAAAGTAAGGCTATACACTTGGTATTTTGGCAAAATTTTGGTCGGATAAAAAATGTTTGATTTTTGTTGAAAATTAAAAAGTATCAAAAATAGGCAATTTTGAGCCAAAAAGTAAGGCTAAACACTTGGTATTTTGACAAAAATTTGGTCGGATAAAAAATGTTTAATCTTTGCTGAAATTTAAAAAGTACCAAAAATAGCCAATTTTGAGCCAAAAAGTAAGGCTATCCACTTGGTATTTTGGCAAAATTTTGGTCGGATAAAAAATGTTTGATTTTTGTTGAAATTTAAAAAGTACGAAAAATAGCCAATTTTGAGCCAAAAAGTAAGGCTATACACTTGGTATTTTTACCAAAATTTGGTCGGACAAAAAATTTTTTGATTTTTATTGAAATTTAAAAAGTACGAAAAATAGTCAATTTTGAGCCAAAAAGTAAGGCTATACACTTGGTATTTTGGCAAAATTTTGGTCGGATAAAAAATGTTTGATTTTTGTTGAAAATTAAAAAGTATCAAAAATAGGCAATTTTGAGCCAAAAAGTAAGGCTAAACACTTGGTATTTTGACAAAAATTTGGTCGGATAAAAAATGTTTAATCTTTGCTGAAATTTAAAAAGTACCAAAAATAGCCAATTTTGAGCCAAAAAGTAAGTCTATACACTTGGTATTTTGGCAAAATTTTGGTCGGATAAAAAATGTTTGATTTTTGTTGAAAATTAAAAAGTATCAAAAATAGGCAATTTTGAGCCAAAAAGTAAGGCTAAACACTTGGTACTTTGACAAAAATTTGGTCCCATAAAAAATGTTTAATTTTGCTGAAATTGAAAAAGTACCAAAAATAGCCAATTTTGAGCCAAAAAGTAAGGCTATACACTTGGTATTTTGGCAAAATTTTGGTCGGATAAAAAATGTTTGATTTTTGTTGAAATTTAAAAAGTATCAAAAATAGGCAAGTTTGAGCCAAAAAGTAAGGCTAAACACTTGGTATTTTGACAAAAATTTGGTCGGATTAAAAATGTTTAATTTTTGCTGAAATTAAAAAAGTACCAAAAATAGCCAATTTTGAGACAAAAAGTAAAGCTATACACTTGGTATGTTGGCAAAATTTTGGTCGGATAAAAAATGTTTGATTTTTGTTTAAATTTAAAAAGTATCAAAAATAGGCAAGTTAGAGCCAAAAAGTAAGGCTATACACTTGGTATTTCTACCAGAATTTGGTCGGATAAAAAATGTTTGATGTTTGTTGAAATTTAAAAAGTACCAAAACTAGTCAATTTTGAGCCAAAAAGTAATGCTATACACTTGGCATTTTGACAAAAATTTGGTCGGACAAAAAATGTTTGATTTTTGTTGAAATTTAAAAAGTACGAAAAATAGTCAATTTTGAGCCAAGAAGTAAGGCTAAACACTTGGTATTTTGACAAAAATTTGGTCGGATAAAAAATGTTTAATTGTTGCTGAAATTTAAAAAGTACCAAAAATAGCCAATTTTGAGCCAAAAAGTAAGTCTACACACTTGGTATTTTTACCAAAATTTGGTCGGACAAAAAATTTTTGATTTTTATTGAAATTTAAAAAGTACGAAAAATAGTCAATTTTGAGCCAAAAAGTAAGGCTATACACTTGGTATTTCTACCAGAATTTGGTCGGATAAAAAATGTTTGATGTTTGTTGAAATTTAAAAAGTACCAAAAATAGCCAATTTTGAGCCAAAAAGTAATGCTATACACTTGGTATTTTGGCAAAATTTTGGTCGGATAAAAAATGTTTGATTTTTGTTGAAAATTAAAAAGTATCAAAAATAGGCAATTTTGAGCCAAAAAGTAAGGCTAAACACTTGGTACTTTGACAAAAATTTGGTCGCATAAAAAATGTTTAATTTTTGCTGAAATTTAAAAAGTACCAAAAATAGCCAATCTTGAGCCAAAAAGTAAGGCTATACACTTGGTATTTTGGCAAAATTTTGGTCGGATAAAAAATGTTTGGTTTTTGTTGAAATTTAAAAAGTATCAAAAATAGGCAAGTTTGAGCCAAAAAGTAAGGCTAAACACTTGGTATTTTGACAAAAATTTGGTCGGATTAAAAATGTTTAATTTTTGCTGAAATTTAAAAAGTACCAAAAATAGCCAATTTTGAGACAAAAAGTAAGGCTATACACTTGGTATGTTGGCAAAATTTTGGTCGGATAAAAAATGTTTGATTTTTGTTTAAATTTAAAAAGTATCAAAAATAGGCAAGTTTGAGCCAAAAAGTAAGGCTATACACTTGGTATTTCTACCAGAATTTGGTCGGATAAAAAATGTTTGATGTTTGTTGAAATTTAAAAAGTACCAAAACTAGCCAATTTTGAGCCAAAAAGTAAGGCTATACACTTGGTATTTCTACCAGAATTTGGTCGGATTAAAAATGTTTGATGTTTGTTGAAATTTAAAAAGTACCAAAAATAGCCAATTTTGAGCCAAAAAGTAAGGCTATACACTTGGTATTTTTACCAAAATTTGGTCGGACAAAAAATTTTTGATTTTTATTGAAATTTAAAAAGTACGAAAAATAGTCAATTTTGAGCCAAAAAGTAAGGCTATACACTTGGTATTTTGGCAAAATTTTGGTCGGATAAAAAATGTTTGATTTTTGTTGAAAATTAAAAAGTATCAAAAATAGGCAATTTTGAGCCAAAAAGTAAGGTTAACGTCTACCGGCTCCTTAAGTGAAGCTACCACCTTGAGTAAATTAACGTGATAGAGCACTGTGAAATCACCGCATGACCGTGGCTGAAGCATACAGGGGGTAATTAGGCTGCAGGTCGCCTGGCCGTTAACGTACATTTACTCGGTAAATGTTGCACTAAACACTTGATACTTTGACAAAAATTTGGTCGCATAAAAAATGTTTAATTTTTGCTGAAATTTAAAAAGTACCAAAAATAGCCAATTTTGAGCCAAAAAGTAAGGCTATACACTTGGTATTTTGGCAAAATTTTGGTCGGATAAAAAATGTTTGATTTTTGTTGAAATTTAAAAAGTATTAAAAATAGGCAAGTTTGAGCCAAAAAGTAAGGCTAAACACTTGGTATTTTGACAAAAATTTGGTCGGATTAAAAATGTTTAATTTTTGCTGAAATTTAAAAAGTACCAAAAATAGCCAATTTTGAGACAAAAAGTAAGGCTATACACTTGGTATGTTGGCAAAATTTTGGTCGGATAAAAAATGTTTGATTTTTGTTTAAATTTAAAAAGTATCAAAAATAGGCAAGTTTGAGCCAAAAAGTAAGGCTATACACTTGGTATTTCTACCAGAATTTGGTCGGATAAAAAATGTTTGATGTTTGTTGAAATTTAAAAAGTACCAAAAATAGCCAATTTTGAGCCAAAAAGTAAGGCTATACACTTGGCATTTTGACAAAATTTTGGTCGGATAAAAAATGTTTGATTTTTGTTGAAAATTAAAAAGTATCAAAAATAGGCAATTTTGAGCCAAAAAGTAAGGCTAAACACTTGGTACTTTGAGAAAAATTTGGTCGGATAAAAAATGTTTAATTTTTTCTGAAATTTAAAAAGTACCAAAAATAGCCAATTTTGAGCCAAAAAGTAAGGCTATACACTTGGTATTTCTACCAGAAGTTGGTCGGACAAAAAATGTTTGATTTTTGTTGAAATTTAAAAAGTTCCAAAAATAGCCAATTTCGAGCCAAAAAGTAAGGCTATACACTTGGTATTTTTACCAAATTTGGTCGGATAAAAAATGTTTGATTTTTGTTGAAATTTAAAAAGTACCAAAAATAGCCAATTTTGAGCCAAAAAGTAAGGCTATACACTTGGTATTTTTACCAAAATTTGGTCGGATAAAAAATGTTTGATTTTTGTTGAAATTTGAAAAGTACCAAAATTAGCCAATTTTGAGCCAAAAAGTAAGGCTATACACTTGGTATTTTTACCAAAATTTGGTCGGACAAAAAATGTTTGAGTTTTGTTGAAATTTAAAAAGTACGAAAAATAGTCAATTTTGAGCCAAAAAGTAGTTGTAACAGGAGGATGATGTGAATTATACATCAAGTGTTACGTATGCTACGATATACATATAATTTCATGTAATTCCATTATCATGTGTTTTACTACATTAGTAAACAACTTTTAAATCTGCTGCAATAATAGTAATTTATGTATCTCAATAAGCATCGGTGCAGATTAAAGAAAAGGTGCATCTAGTTAAGATTAATTGATAAAAGCTTAGCAAATATTGGCCGAAGCTAGTAACAAAACAATTACGAATAGCTGGGGTAGGAAAAGCAAAAAGTAGCAAAAATCAGTCACGCATTGAGTACTGAGTGCGAAGATTGAAAAAAAATCATCTGTTGGGGTACAAGAAAGATGTTACCGCCGAAATAAAATGATTTGGGAAGAGGGTTATGTTTCTGCAACAATAATGTGATTAAAAGTTAAGTTGTGTAACATATGAAAACAATATTTTGTTATTTGCTTTTCAAAAAATTGTAGATTAGATCAGTTTTAATTCAAGATCAAAATTTTGTTTTCTGTTATGAGCAGAACAATAAACAGAAGGACGGCGTTATAATTTGGTATAAAGTTAGATGCAACTTGATCTGAGCCACAAGTAGTAAGGTCTATGACGTTCGTTATGTCTAAGGTAAGGTGTTATTTTATTGTGGTACTAAATATATGTCTAACAAATGCATAATTCTAGATTTGTTGTTCGATACTTTGATGTTATATACACCCTATAAGGTTTTCCAAGTCTACACTTTTCATGCGCTAATTTGTTGTTATGAAGACTTTTGCCAAAAGGAATGCACTATAACAGTAACTTGTAATCATTGAGCGAAAATTATCAAAAAAATAACACTTGTTTGAACAACCTGGCTTGCATAATTCCATGCAAACCTAATTTGAAGAACGGCTACTGACACTCAATATCATCGGATTGCATTGGAAAAAAACTAGGACAGGAAAATTAACTCTAAATCGTCAAGATATCCAAACTTTGAAAAATACATAACTAAAATTCGATTAAGTCGTGCTACCATTATCTATATACATAAAATTCAGAACATTTGACGGTTTATAATATTTACCTACAAATACAATCATCCTGGCAATAGAAGCATTGGAATTTGAACCCTAGATGTGACATTAGTTTAGGATGGAACAAGTCTTCTATTCAATCAATGCCTGTTTCTCCTAGGACGCTATCAATACGGGTGTGCGAGGCGATCCAACTTTGACGGTGCATGACTTATCTTGGTACAAGGACAAGATCAAGGATGCTAGTTCAAGCTTATGTTGCGAGGAAACTGTAATTATGTTTCACAAAAATCAAAACTTTTCCTGTAAAGGCACTGTAAAAACCAGAAAATACCAAATAGATGTTTTGTATGATGTTTCATATGACAAATAACCGAAAGTTTCATTTTAAAACTGATAGTAAAGTTATTTTTTCGTGCCTGAACAATTTGGAAATTGCTTTGATTTTTCAATAACCTTGGAAACAAAAAGCTTATATGCCAGAAATGTTCCTCATCTGATGTTATTGTACACGATTTCCATCGTAAGTCAAAATAAAATGTTAGTCAAAATATTCAAACAAGTTAATCTTTTGATTTAGCCTCTCATTCTGCATCGTACACACGAACTAAAATGGGTTCTCTAAATAGTGTACCGCCAATAATGTTCTCTTTATCTACACATATTTCTCTTTGAAGCCATTTCCTTCGATAAATAATTAACGAATCAAATATCTTTACCTCGCTTTCGTGATGGAATGTGAACGAGGTGAATTGCTTCGCAAGAAACAAAAATTGTATTTACGTTTGCATTTTATCATACATGGTTTTCAGATGAAATTGTCCTGTCATTATCTAGGCTGTCTTTGCTTGACTGTGAATGAAAGATTTTCTTTGAGTTACTCATTATTTTCGCCCCAGTTCTTACCATGATTTCCGCCTCCTCATTGGCCCGTCGAATTTCCTTCACCCACTCTTCATACTCTGTGTCACTCTACGGTGCAAATTTATCAACGGCATGACTTTCAACCAATCAAAAAATCATCTAAAGAGCCTTACTTAGTTTCTGTTATTCCTATATTCTTAACATGATTGACAAAATACGAATATTCATATGCTGTGAAGTTACAGGCTAGACTATACAGAGGAACAACGAATGTTTTATAAATTTAGAACCAATTAAAATGTCATCTATCTAGTTTCACGGTGATAATCTGCTTATTGAACAAACAAAATGATAAAAACATTCTTAAAAATATCATTGAACTAGAAATAAACTAGAGATCAACTTGTAAGGCACAACTCCTTGGAATTGAATGAAATGCAAGTAGAATAGTATTGTTGAAGGTTAAGATGCTATACAGGAAACTGCTCACAGTAGTCGACTTAGCAAATAAGCTAGCTCAAAATTAATAACTAACCAAGACAACAATGCTGAGATTATTTCGAAACTAAAAAGCAACTTACATCAGCTCTGAGAATATGCTCTTTTTGATCTCTGTTAATAATTTTGATGCATTTGAAGCACTTTATTTGACATTCTTCAATCGATAAAATATCTTCAAATGGCAGCAAATTCTTTTGTGAGTTCTGTGTAAAAGTATGAGAAGACGAAAACATCACAAATAACGAATTAAGTAACAGTTAGTGTGCATTAAAACAAAAGCTAGAATAAAATATGATATGTTGATTTTTATATATTAACTAGGTGACAATCATTTTGTTGATGATGATGGTTTCTACAATATTTAAATGACTTAAAACGGTCTTGAGTTAACAGAATTTTGCTAATGGAGATAATTTTGATGATTGGCTTAGGCCCAGGTCTACGGATCTATGAGCCTGAGGAAGGCGGTTCGAGACCGCAGCCAGATCCTTCTCCACATGCTATTCAGCTAACCAAGCTGTTCATCCTGTCGAGGTTAAAAATTAGTATTCAGTAAACTTCTTCAAAGATAGGCCTTTAACGCCCCAAGCTCACATTAGCTACTAGAACCCCTCCCTGGGCTTGTTAACCAAACATACAAACAAACAAACAAACAGACAAACAAACAAACAAACAATATGATCAATAAAATTCTAGATGATAGAAAATTAGCAAGTTCATTAGCTGCAGCTTCATGTTGACACGATTATGGAATAGAAGCCTCATCCCATTAATTAGATAGAAGCCAATTTTCATTTTGGGATTAAAGAAGCGAAAACCACAGATCAAAGTAGATTCAAGGTTGCCAGCTACAAAAGTACATTAATAAAATTTTGAGATTAAGTGTGGAGAATTTCGTTCAGTTGCAAGTGCGTAACATTTCTAAAAAGGTGAATACGAGGAGTCAAGAAAACCGCAGGTAAAAGGAAAGATGCCTTTTTATGAGACAGGCAAAGCCAGATTATAGAATAATTGAGGGACTTCGCTTTCTTCAAGAGAGCGGTCAAAACATGGGAGTCGCGTTCTAATTGCAAAAAGTTGGAAACACACCCCCTCCCCGCCAGCAACAATGGCATCACTATTGCGTGGGGTATTGAAAAAGATTGTGCCACCATCAAACCAAAAGTATAACATAGTCTGATCTGCAGTAATAAGTGCCTTCTCTGTAATAAGACCCTGCTACATGTCTCAATGCATTCATTTAATGGTTACCGAGTTGAAACGGGTTTAAGGCCACAAATAACATATCCAAACCATAGAAACTTCGGATGCAGTGCAAAGAACTCGATTAAAAGGAAACTGCTCAAATGGTGTGTAGATCATTAAACCTGCTCAGTTCAAAAGGTTATAAAAACAGTGCACCACTACCTCACTATACAAATACAGGCCTTAAACTGTCTCGCCTAACAGCTCCAAATGACAGACAATGTTTAGCTTATCAAGAAGGACTGCCCCGAGCAACAAAATTTGGAATAAAATAGAACATGGGCTAAATTTAGCCTCAGTTAGTTGCAACAGCTGTTATTTTTGTACACTTCATTGGAACTTATCATTGTAAGTAGTCTATTTTCATCTGTTTATTTTCCTTTTTTACTCTTTCTTCCTTTCTTATCCTTTATAACAATATCGTAATTGGGTTTTGACACAGAAAACACTCTGAAATGCAATCATCCTTGGATGATGAGGTCAGAATCTGTGATCCAACATAATGCGTTAATTCCTCATTAATGAAAATTCTCCAAAAAAACAAAATCTAAGTTTTTTCTTACCAATTGTTCTCCTCGCCACTCAATTCTGTTTGGGAACAAATAAAAATATTTCTTCTGCCATTGTGATTGGAATGGTCCTCCAAGTTTATGCAAATATCCATGTAAAAGACAGTCGCTTGATTCTGTTATTTCTAAAGAAAAATCAAATTACATAATATTAGAAATACTAGAATTAAAAAGCTGTCCTGTTTTAAGTTGAAGGACGGTTAAAGCTGTGCATGTGTTAAGATGGGTGTTAAGTTGGAGTGTTAAGTTAAATGGATGACGAAAGTGAGGGTTATTAATTACAATATAAATTGCTTTGAGTCAAACAAGCTATAATTCAGAACAGTTCAGACAATATTTAGAATTAATCTGATACAACACTTCAAAGTCTGCATGCCACCCATCTTATATCAACAATGATAAAATGAAATAAAATACATCATATAGCATCAAAGAAAGAAAATGACTGGATGATATACTTAAGGCTTAATGTTGGGAGACAAAATAGGTGATTATGAAAAGCTGCAGTGAAATCAGAGGAATTTCTTAAAAAAAGGGGCACCCACAATATGCAACCAAATCGAGGAGGAAACACCCTAATCATAAGAGAAGTTTTTATATTCAAATGTTACCAAACATGTATAGGACGATTAGATGAGACCTATTTTATATGAAAATAACAGGCCACTTTGGAGATCTTCTACACCCTGGACTAAATGATAAACATTAGAATAATAGTTGTAACAATCCTTCTATAAAAGCATAGAGTATTAGGACAGTTGACGAGAAGGAACTCCCGACTATCAGTCACTTGAAAAAAAAACTTGGGGAATACTTGAGAGGGATGGAGGAAAATGTCGGAGAACATGACTTCCAGAAAAGGCAGATTCTTATTTTACTTGTAATCCTTACAATTCCTGTCTATTGTTCATTTCAATGTGATTTTAAATACAATGTTTCTAAATACTAAATTTTGACTAGATAATTAAAAATTTAATTTAACAAAAAAACCAATAATATAATACACACCTATATGTGTCATGTTCATTTTGGTTCCTTTCTTGGCCTCAAGTTTGTCTGTTTCTTGGTTGATTACTTCAAAAACCGTTTCTAAATGCACAGAGAAAGTTTATCTCAGCAAGGAAGCGACGATTATGAAGTATGGGTTTATTTATCGAAACAGGGCGATGTGAACAGCAACAAATTGGTTACTGCTACACAAAGCCAACCAGGAATTGTGGCTAAAGGTGCCTTTAAATGATTTATATCTTATTCATAATTCATTGAAGAATTATCTTGCTTTTCTACAAAACATGCACAAGTTTGAGTTAATATCTAGCAACTCAGTACGGAAACGGCGCGTTTTAATTAAATTGAGACAAGCTATCATAAACTTTGCTTGTAAATTTGATTAAAAATTAAACGGAATCCTCCAGATTGTTGCATACATCAAAATCCTTTGTGCAAACTCATCATCTGGAACATTGTAGTCTCGATCATAAAATCTTAACTTATCACTGATCTCGAGGCCAACTTAATCTTGTTTTTTCAAGAATCAAGATCTTATCAATCAGAAACAAGACTTGCACCCAAAAATCATGAAAGATTTACAAGTTGAATAACTCCTTTCATAGCCTTCCTTCCTTCCTTCCTTCCTTCCTTCCTTCCTTCCTTCCTTCCTTCCTTCCTTCCTTCCTTCCTTCCTTCCTTCCTTCCTTCCTTCCTTCCTTCCTTCCTTCCTTCCTTCCTTCCTTCGTTTGTTCGTTCGTTCGTTTGTTCGTTCATTCGTTCGTTCGTTCGTTCGTTCGTTCGTTCGTTCGTTCGTTCGTTCGTTCGTTCGTTCGCTCGTTAGTTCGTTCGTTCGTTCGTTCGTTCGTTAGCTCGCACGTTCGTTCTTCCGATCTTCCTTTGACTATACCCATTTTTGATGATTATTTCATTTATTTGCTTGATCTTTCAGTGGAAAGCGTCCATTTTTTTCTAATTCAGGTTAATAAAGTAACTAACCAAATACTAAAAGAATTTCAATACGAGATTGATCTCAAAAATTAATATAACATTACCAGCGATTTCTTGTTGCCATCTTTCTGAGTTGATGTAATTAAAATTTTTATATAATGCTTGATCTGCCTCTGAGAGCTAATAACACAAAATAAGACCGCACTTAACAATAAAGAAAAATGAATTAAAAATAAAGAAGCAACAAGTGTTTTTCTGTAGAACGGTTTGCCTTTCGTCTGGCAATATTTCACGACTGCATGAAACAGACATTTCTTAAATTTCTATGTGACAAATTTTACATCCATGTTCTAGGCTGGCCAGAAGTGGCGCCAGGATTTGCTCGACGGGGGGCTTGGTTCTCTAACAAGGGGGCTATAAAACAGAATGAGAACAAAATTGACACTGAGCTGACACTCCCCGACGAGGGGGCTATAGCCCCCTGCCCCCCTCTGGCGCCACCCTTGAGGCTGGCCGAAGTGCATCCTTGTTCTATAATCAACAAATTTGGATAGACAGAATTTAGACATGTATCATTCAGATTTGAGCTTATTTTATACCTTGGAAGTAAATTGTGTCTCACCGTAAAACATCTAACTATCAAGGATTATTTTTTTTTAAATTTTTGAGCCGAATTAATTACGACTAAAGACAGTGCAAAATCCCAAAACTTTGTAATAACTCCCATAATTTCTAAAACCTACAAAAAGGATAGAACCTTTTTTTTCAATTTTTGGATATCAAAAGTTTGATTTTAGTAAATACGAATCATGTATATTGCTAGCTCACACTTCGAGCCATAAATCCAGACATCATTGTCTGTTTTATCATATTAGATTTTTAATCATTTCGCCGGCTAATTCTTCACAATTTTAGTCACCGTTTATGTCAATTCATCATCGTCTCACCGTCTGAATGATCAAGTCGAATAAAAAAGGAAATTTATTGTTCAATTTCATTGTGTCTGGTTCCTAAGAAAAGTGAATTGTTAATCGAGTTCATAATTTACAGTATTTTGTCAAGAATCTGAGCCGATTTTAACTCGTCTAAAGTTGAAATTTCAGGAAGATGCAGACAATAAAATCACCTTAATCCCTTTGACATCGTCTTCATCAAACGAGCCAATATCAAATGCATCCGCCGCGTTTACCTCACCTCGTGGTGGTATCAATGGTGGCTGCATCTGCAAAATTATAACATAATGTCAAAGTTCCATTTGTGTCACATGCAAATGTCAAAGTTATCGCAAAATACCAATCTGTAATCTATTGTACCAAAAATCTACGGAGATACACGAGACAAGTTCTAACCTTGAGAAGTTCTACTTGCTTCCATTGAACATCTTTGAAAAATGGGTGCTCTTTAATTTCATCCACACTAAGAAGAGAAAAAGGGAGCACCATGATATGTTATAATCTACTTTCCGACTAAAATCATAGCAAAATATCTCAAGGCCATAAGCAGAAGTGCGAAATATTTAGCACATTCGTTACAGGTAGTTATTGATTTACAGCAAATTACTTTTTCGACTTTTGGTCATACATTTCGTTGATTTATTTTTTGCATTGATTTAACCTTAGTAGAAGGAACATGAATTTTGGTTATTTTTCCGATGCCTCACAACAAAATAAACAGCATTTTACCTGTTTCCTCTGCAACCAAGTCTTTGTGCAACGTCACGTTGTAAAAATCCATTTAACAGTGATTTCATATTATCACTAAATTCATCAGGGAACTTTATGTCCTGAAATAAAAAGAGGTTTATTCTAGTATTTAAACACAAATAAAATATATCTAGAGATAATTATGGACAATTTCAAGTTAGGCCAACGGTCGGATATTGGCCTGATACGAAAGCTTGATTGGCAAAAGTAGCATTTGTAAAAACATTGAAATTAAAGTGGAAAAAGGCCATCACAGACTGAAAGCATTGCAAAACATTTAAGGGTACTGGAAAAGTTTCGTGTTTTGACAGCTTGCTTTATATTGCTCTGATTGATTTGATTTTTAAGCATAAAAAGTATTCAATTATCCTTAACAAACACAATGAACAAGAATACTAGCGATTGGGATCAAAGTTAAATTCATGTGCGAGTTCGGATCAAACTTCCATATATTGTGACATGTATAGCATTGTTGTGACATGTATTGCATTGCTGTGATATATTTTGCATTATAATATGTATCACAGTCAGTAACGATGGAGCCCTAATGTTTTTTTTACAATTCTTCATCCTTCCTCTGGATTTTCATCTCAAATTTGATCATCTGAATTAATGAACAAACCAAGAGACCGTTATTCAATACTAAAAGATACAGGGCGATGGTGAAAAGAGATGCTTACCATTGTCAGTGTCATTTTGTCGATTTCATATTTGTCTTTTGTTTTCTGTTGTCGAAAGGGACTGTGCCTGAAATGAGGGTCAAAACGTTGATAATGCAGCCTAATATTTGGATGACAAAGAAGCCAAGAAGGTTGGAACAGTTAAAATCAGTGGAGAAGGTCGTCGTTTGAAGTAAACGTTATTCACACGATTCCCTCCTGTCTAACCAGCAATAAACGGATACTTGGTGGCAACAATGGGGTAACACTGGCCACAGATGTAAGGACAATGTTACTTTTTCTCATTTGCTTTTGGCCTAAGGTGAGTGATTTTCTTAAATCTGCTGCGTAATCTGCATTGCAAATATGTTAAGACCAATGCCCTATATGGCTGCACTCTTAAAAGTGAAACAACAATACCAAAAAAAAAATATTTTCTTCTGCAGATTCTAAACGCGCGGGCCCTGTGTCTAATTTATGTCTAAACATTTCCAAACATTGTGAAGTGTAAATCAGGTGATCAGGGGACTAATCTGAAGTTTAGCTGCCATTGTCATCTCCATCCCAAGCTTACTGGAGAATTTGTTGAAATATAACTCACTGGGAGATCCGTTTATTGTTAGAATATTTCTTGTTTTTGCTACATATTTATGAAATGAATATAAACATAAATATACAGGAACATCTTAGAGGTGAATTATCCTATCAAGGAATACCAGCAATCTGCAAAGCGACCAAACAATGTGGTGGAGGGTTGCAAGAATTAAATAAGAAAGGATACCAACCCCCTTAAAAGCTTATAAATCATGCATCCAAATGAGAACCAGTCAGCAGAAGAATCATAGCAAACACCTTTCTGTAAAACCTCAGGTGCCATATAGCCATGTGTACCGCTGAAATATGAAGAAATCATGTTGTTTATACTCTCTCTATGCAATATAGAACATTACAATACAATTCAATAGATAAAAGTGTAATACAATACAATACAATATAAAACAATACAAAACAATACAATACAGTACAATACAGTACAGTACAATACAATACAGTACAAGACAATATAATACAATACAATACAATATAATACAATATAATACAATACAATACAATACAATAAGGTACAAAAACAATGAAATAACAATACAATTCCTGTAATATTTGTAAAAGGCCTAAATACCCATCTATGAATATTTACAGTTACATAGTAATATATAAACATGTCTACAGTAATAAATACTACAAATGTAGAAAAATAGTGCCAATAATAATAATAATAATAATGATAATAACATCAATAAAAATCATACGTACACACAAGCATGTGGCTTCTTCTTTGAAAAATCGCATGCCAGTCCCAGATCAGATATTCTCACGTGACCATGCTCATCCAATAAAATATTAGCAGGCTGAAAATAAAATAAAATTCCTGAGTTGTGCCATGGCTGGTCAGCTCAATAGGAGAGATTAACTATTCTCTGGGCATTCGCATAATTTTGGAGCATTTTTAATTCGCCTCTCCTCCACTTATAGCCTCGATCAAAAGTAAGCCAAGTAGAGAGAAACAAATGCTACAATCCATCTGTTTGTTTTTTTATTCAAAGCCGCATTTTAATAATTTTATAAACATGTTTCTAACAACTACTCAATTACTATCCAACGTTGATACCTTGTTGTGTGTAGACAGAGTTGAAAGGAAATTCCTTGTACAAATGTTTTTGTGTTTGACAGCGGATTGCAAAAACTACTTCTCTCACCTTCAGATCTCTGTAACAAACATAACGACGGTGCATGTGCTCCAAACCAAGGATTACTTCTGCAGCATAAAACAAAACCTAGGAAAAATATTACAAAAGTACTGAAAAACAAAAAGTAAAAAATTCATCATTTGATTCAGACAATCGATAAAAGTGATAAATTGAAAAGAAAAGAAAGCGAACAAATAAAGAGCACAATAATGCAATACATAGGACACAGTACTTACCATACAATGAAATGCAACAAAAAGGCAACAAACTGCAATACAATACAATACAATACAATACAATACAATACAATATAATGCAATACAATACAATACGATACAATACAATACAATACGATACAATACAATACAATACAATACAATACAATACAATACAATACGATACAATACAATACGATACAATACGATACAATACGATACAATACAATACAATACAATACGATACAATACGATACAATACGGTACAATACAATACAACACAATACAATACAATACAATACAACACAATACAATATAATACAATACAATACAATACAAAACAATACAATACAATACGATACAATACGATACAATACAATGCAATACAATACAATACAATACAATACGATACAATACGATACAATACAATACGATACAATACGATACAATACGACACAATACGATACAATACGATACAATAAGATACAATACGGTACAATGTAATGCAATACAAAACAAAGCAATGAAATAAGAAAAAATAAAATCAATAGAATAAAATAAAATAAAATAAAATAAATGAATAAAACATAATAAAAAAATAAAGAAAAATAAAAGAACATAAAGTAAAATAAAATAAAATATATAAAACAAAATGAAAAAATTAAATTAAATTAAATTAAATTAATAAAATACAACAAAATACAATAAAATATAATAATATAAAATACAATATAATAGAATGTGGTAAAAGCAAGACCCTTCCAATTATTCTTCAGACAAATTAAAAACCCGCGGCAAGTCGCGAGCAAAGAATAAAGACAGGGAATATTGGATTGATTGACAAATTGATTAAACATCAAAGTTCTGTATACCTCTTCCTCGGTAAACACTCCGTGTTGGGTTAAATGATAATGAAGATCGCCACCTGCAAGATGATGGGATAATTGATGAAAACGTAGGCGGCTGGCCATTAATGATTTATTATTTTAAAAACAATAATGTACAAGCCATGACACATTGATTGCTTAATTTCTCGAATTGCAGGTTCTTTGCCTGACATTGTAATAAAATCGCCTTCCTTTCAAATAACAGAGGGACACAGGAATTCTGAAATGAAAGATTTAGTATAAATAGCAGATATTACGTATAAGTTTGAAATTTGACAAAAGAAATCATACCATTCATAAGATCCAACACGAAGCAGAGTTTATCAGTTGTTTGAAATGCATACGTCATACATACAATGAATGGACAATTTACCTAAAAATTTAAAATGAAAATACAATTTAATCAAGGTTTGCAAGAAGATAGAGCTTCAGTGTGCCAGTAAAATAATCAGAAAATTCTAAATAAAATATTAAACTTTATGATTTCTTCTATCATAAAAAATGCACCAATTTCGGACAAAATAAGTTCAAAACATTCAAATATCATGTTTTCTTTAAACATAATTTTTAAAAAAGAGCACTAAAGACGGATTGCATTCAATGTGGCATAAAACAAATAAGATATCAAACAAGCTTTAATACAAAAATTCGGCATATTTTTAAGCATTAAAAGTATATAGAGTGACAATTCTAGTCTTTGATCAATTCATTTAACGCCTCTGGTCGATTTTGGATACAGATTATGGACACACACAAAGGAAACCTGCTGAGACAAACCATTGAAAGCATAACTCTTTCATTCAATGCCAATGTTTCTCCCTGTTTCAATTTGATTCTTTTCTTGTCTAAGCATTTCATTGCGTACCTAAGACGATTATAAGAATAAAATTGATTAACAGAGGCATAGATATTAGGCAATTGCACGCCAAAGAAGATGGAAATCTAGACAAAGTGATTGGCAAATCAACGGATTCGTTTAAAGGTGCCTAACCCCCCTTCCCCTCCATTTGAGAGGTGAATACAATACATAGAATTCAATACACAATGCTATAAGTAGGAACCTAAGAGACAGTTGAAAAAACGGTGATATGAATAGGCTAACCATTTGCAGTAAAATATGGTTGGGGTTCAAAGAATGTATGCAGAGGAAGCAGGCCACGCTAGCGAGCACATTTTCATGAATAAATCTACTTTTGCATAATTTTGTAACTGTACAATGACATCATGGCATTTTGGCAGGAACCGAAATATAAAACAAGGGACACTTTGCAAGTGTGGAATCAAGAAAAGCCTGGAAACTAGTTAGTTTATCACGTGTTATGAATGTAAAGGAGACAATGTGGGAAAAATCTGGAGTTAAATTATCAAACTGAGGTTTGAAAGGCTGACACTGATTTTGTTATGATGACGTTAAGGATGTGAAGAAAATGTTTTTAAGTTTTGAATCTAAATTTGTAAGTTATCTAGAAAATAATTGATATCAACTGAAAACTGTCTACATCGCCTTTCTTAGTGGTATATCATTTTAATTCATGTCGCTAGATTTAGCCCATGTCGTCACAGTATCTTAGTTTCTGGTCAAAGTTTTCATTCGCGGAATTTGAGATCAAAATATGAAGAATCTGATTGTCAAATCCACCATCCCTGCCTAGATGAACATTCAATAAGCTCGCAGTACTAGGCAAATTTAAGCCTACTCGTGTTTAATCCGCTGTCAATCCGAGGCTTAAATGCATGACAATCTTTAGCCTAATCAATAAGCAAAAATCCGAGCCTCGATATCAATAATCCCTCTGTGATTAATCCGTTTATAAGTCAGTCAAACTATCGCCTGAATATAAAAGGCTTCTGTTGGAACCGCGAAACGTTTCCACGACAATTTCGCAAGAATTCTCATCCACGCTAATTTAGTCGAAGGTCTCTTTTGATGCTTGGTTTAATCCATGCAAATAAGGGCGTTGCTATGACATTGCAGTTTAATTACACCTCAATTTAATGCCTCACAATTTAAATAGCTGATCACATTAGTACACACACGTTAGTGATATTTATAAAACGGTTCGAAATTCATCTTTATTAATGTTTAGTCAATCTCGAGTAAATACAGATTACGTCAAATAGACAGCTGTTCATCGTTAATCATGAAAAAAATTGGATAAAAAGCAAACATTAGAGATCGACAATGTCCAATTGCCATTTGCATGGTTTTAAACATAAAGCATTGATATTATGATGAAGAAAAGCATGAATGAATACATAAAAATATATGGAAGAATAAATCAGTAAAGGAACTAATGGATTGATGAACTGATGAAAGAATGAATGTTTTAATTTAGGAATTCAGGATTGATTCAATTAATGAAGAAAGAAATGAATCAAGAATAAATGTAGGAATGAATTAATTTATGATCTAATACATTGATAAATCATTCACTCCCATACTCATTCAATCAATCAATCGATCAATCAATCAATCAATCAATCAATCAATCGATCAATCGATCGATCAATCAGTCAATCAATCAACCAATCAATTAATAAATGAATAAATAAATGGATGAATAGATAGAGAAGTGAATTACAAAATAAAGAAATACAAAATGAAAGAAACAAACAAACAGATACACAAACACACACAAATAAGCTTAGATTCACAAGTAAACAGTTGTATATTTACATTTTGCCAGTGTCAGCTTTTCTGCATCCATAAACCTCGCCAAATCCACCTCTGCCAATTATTCGATGTACACTAAAATCATTCATACTTAGCTGCAATGAAAGGACAATATAACATTCCATGGTGCTTTTTATTGCGTGTAGCTTCAATTACGAAAATAGAGATAAAATTAGCCCTCTTTTTTCAAAGACATCATACTTCTGCCTCCACCCCAACTTTACGCACATATTTCACTATTATCCGTGATAGTCAACACTATATTAAAATATGTGACAGCCTTTCAGAATTGTAAACCTGGAGAAACTGTACAGGGGCGGAGATAAGAAAGGGATAAGAACCAGGAGATGTGAAAGGATTCAATAACAAGTTATGATGGATTACTGTACACAAAACAAGAAATGCCTCTCTATGAAAAAGATTTGAGGTCCAACAGTAAATGTAGAAAAACAATGGACGAAAGCGAAAATGTACAAAACATCAATTAGTTAGTTGAAAGTATATATAAATGTGCAAATGTAAAACTTACATGTAAATTAAGCTCTAAATTTTTCCACTGTAAAAATCTAACATATTTTTCACTAGAGGATAAAATAGCTTATTATGAATCGGAAAAAAGTAAGCATTGTACATTATGAATATTTACAAAAACAGTGCCAAAGAAAGACGAGAAAAAGAGTTTCGAATTGTTGAGATTGGTGTTTGAGGAAATAAGACGTCCTTGATTTCGGAACAAAAGAAGGAATCTTCATTTATAAAAGTTTAAAATCATAGAACCTTTGTTGACCTCCTTTTTATGATAAAAAATATGAGAATTTAGTAAATTAGGAACGGTTAAAATATGAAAAAATAATGTATTTCTGTGGCTCGACCTACCTCTTTAAAAACTTTTCGAAAATTCGGCCTCGTAGGCTATCACGAATCTCTTTATCATACGGCTAAAACAAGACATGTAGTTGCTCAATACAAATAATATTCAGTGAAATTCAACAAAAACAACTCTTTGTACTAATTTACTACGATCAAATGTTCGCCTCACAAATCGAAACAATAAAATTAGGAGGGACTGAATGAACAAATAAACGAAAAAACGAACGTACGAACGAACGAACGAACGAACGAACGAACGAACGAACAAACAAACAAACGAACTAACGATTAAAAGAACGACCGGAGGAATAAACAAGAAAATGAACAAGCTAACGATCGAACGAACGAACGAACAAGCAAACGAACGAACGAACGAACGAACGAACGAACGAACGAACGAACAAACGAACTAACGATTAAAAGAACGACCGGAGGAATAAACAAGAAAATGAACAAGCTAACGATCGAACGAACGAACGAACAAGCAAACGAACGAACGAACGAACGGACGAATAAACGAAGAGCACAAACAATACTATGAAGAATAAGACTGGTAAGAACTAAAATGAAGAAGAAGGTGAAAAAAAGAATCATTAATAAAAATCTACGGGTGAAGAATACTTACTTCAAAAAGATTAACAGGTACATCTCCTTGATGAAGAAGTTTCCTTACATGTTCAGTTGCAGTGTATGAGAATGACTACAAAAATACAAAAATAACAGTTCAAACATAAGGAAAGTTAATCTAAAGGGTGTATAGTTTGTCAAATCTTAATATTCCATTAAAAAAATTCTCAAAAAAATCCACCAGGACGGTAATACGTTGTTAGTAATAACAATATTTCTGGATTCACACCCATTTACACCCGCCCCAAGCACACATTGGACGTTATTCATGAAGCAATCTATTTGCGTGAGGCCGTTTATGAATTTTTCGTTCGTTTATTTCGCCCTAAATTCGAAAGAAAATACTCACATGAGAACACGATAAGAGTTCTTTCATGATGTAATTATCAAAGATTTCTCGCGCCTGATGTAGCCTCTCTTCGACTCCCTGCTTTTTCTCATATTCTTTTATCTGCAAAAAGGCAAACATTAAATATATTACTTACTCTAGACTGCTATCAAACTATTTTCAATAAATGTTGTTCCAAATAATTCTCAGTTCGATATTTCTGTGTTTATTTTATTTTTAATAAGCACATAGCCGCGTTAGCCCGTAGAGTCATAAAAAAACATAAAAAAAACTTAAATCAAGAATTTAAGTAGCAAAACTTAAAAAAACGGACAGTTCAGCCTTGTGATCACATGGGCCGCCATTTTCAAACGATTATTTTAAAAATGCCACAATAAGTGATATAAAAAAACAGTTGTCGCCAAATAATAAATTCATCAAGTTTTCGTACAACATCCTAGCTTATCAAAAGAACAACCATGGTAAAAAACTTTCGATTCCCTTCCGAAACTAGGATGATACTATTGAAGCGGTTACTGCAACTTTACGAACAAATACTAATTAGCCAGGGCATTGTTTGTGCAAACTGCGAAGCACAATAACAGATAGATAAATGCAGGACACTTTTCCTCCAAAATAAAGACATAAGGACATTATTAACATCACAGAACATCCCTTACTGTCAAAGGACACAAGAGCCGGAACACGGGTGGGGGCATACATCACTTCTTCCAAAGCTTAAAGGGGGCATGCATGACTTTTAATATCAACGGAAGAATGTGTAACGACAAGAATTGTTCGGTACTTTCATGAAAGCTGGCCAAGAGATCTTTACAGACCGTAACATAGCATGAGGGTCCCAGACCCCATTTCTGTTTCTATTTTGTTATTTTTGCCTCTATCTGTGCACCCCTACTTTTGCTCCTTCTACTTTTGCACCCCCTTCTCTTGTGGAAGGTCTAATGTGGAAGGAATCCTGGACATCACCTTTTATGGTTTCTGCCATTCAAGATCAGCGATAGCAAGTAGTAGTGGCATTGTTTGCTGGCAACGATTGGATTAGACGGTAGGCATGGCGGGTAGGTATATCAAAAGAAAGCTTGGATAAAATAATTAAAAATTTGATTATGAATTAAAACACAGATGCTTAGCAACAAAAGACGCTTACAAATAGTTTGATCAAAGGATTTTGCTATGAGGAGCTTTTATTTGAAATTTTTTAGCGAGAATGAATTGCAATCCAAAAGACTTGGATACTGGAGTACCAATCGTGTTTGAATCAAAATCATTATTCGTGATAAAAAAAAGCTTAAAATGAAACAGAAGAATGAGATAAGATTAATAAAAAATGGTCAATAAAAAATCTAGATATAAGGTTTACGAATCAATCAATCACAATGTAAATAATCCGATTCATGAAGAACATAGTGATATTACTGCAACAAAACAGCAATACATGAAATCCATTGTCGAAAATTTTCAACTGGTCTGAAGTGTCAGGCAAGTCTATATGAGAATTGCAAATCAAATAAACACCTTAAGCGAAGACTGCTTGCAAAAATGGGGCAGTTGGGTTGAAGGGGGCAAGCCCTAGAGAAAAAGTAGAAGGGCAGCTGAAGTCATTGACCTGGGAAGGGTAAAAAATGTCGCACAAGTGAGTCCCATATCATAACAACTTCTGTTATATTAATTCTGTCATATCAAACCGGCATTTGTTGGGAAGCAGAAAATAGCAGCTTGAAAAGATTACATGAATGTTCGTAAATAAGAAAATTCCCCTTCATTTCTCCCGATCGATGTGATCTGGGGTTGATATCAAGCGTAGTCGTGGTCGTGCTTATGTCCCTGGCCTATGTCCCTGGCCTATGTTCCTGGCCTATGTTCCTGGCCTATGTCCCTGGCCTATGTTCCTGGCCTATGTTCCTGGCCTATGTTCCTGGCCTATGCTCCTGGCCTGTGTTCCTGGCCTATGCTCCTGGCCTTTGTTCCTGGCCTATGTCCCTGGCCTATGTTCCTGGCCTATGTTCCTGGCCTATGCTCCTGGCCTATGTTACTGGCCTATGTTCCTGGCCTATGCTCCTGGCATCTGTCCCTGGCCTATGTTCCTGGCCTATGTTCCTGGCCTATGCTCCTGGCCTATGATCCTGGCCTCTGTCCCTGGCCTATGTTCCTGGCCTATGTTGCTGGCCTATGCTCCTGGCCTATGTTACTGGCCTATGTCCCTGGCCTATGTTCCTGGCCTATGCTCCTGGCCTATGTTCCTGGCTCTAGACCTCCTCAGGGAATTGAATAGGCCTACTGTATGAAATGGTTAAACAAATGGATAATAAAGAAGATCGAGAAATACGATCCACCCGGATAGTAAGTTAAAACACGACATGTCTTGCTGTCAACCATTTCCTTGTCACATGCGCAAGCCATGTTTAATATTTTCTTCGTCATATGCACAATCTTTCATTGGTTTGAGCTGTTGTACATTGTAGAAACGTAAAGCTGAAACTGTTCGTGGGCGTGAACATTTGCCAGTTGATTCGAAAGGCCAGAAGTTAACAGAAAAACAGAAAATTAACAGAAAGTAATTGGATAAGGTCAAAAAATTTGGATTAAATGCGCCTGAAACTAATCAACGGGAATTATTTATAAGCAAAAATGCCCAAAAAACATCTGCTGAGTTTTAAGAGAAAAACATCAAAATTCAGAAATTTAAAAATAAAACAATATCGAGGCAAGGTAACCTGCCTGTTTACATCATTCATCGCTATCAGACCAGTTTTCCCGTTAAAAAGGTGAATCTTTCATAATTCTATCATCAACAAAATTCATCTCTATAACTTCGAAACTGTGCTTCAACAGAGAGAGTCAAGCGAAAAGAAATATAAATATTAAGCGAACAATCTGTTTTGCACAAATAAAGCAGTTTTGCGAATTTTAATGAAAGTAAACTATAAACAACCTGAAAAGGAAGATTCATGATTTATATATAAAATAATTCTGCAACCAACAGAAATCTATAAGTAGAACACAAAACAATTTAGATCGACCAGCTAGCAAACACAAACATTGTAAAACAACAACTCCATCAACAAAATTTAATTTCTTTTTTGATGAAAGTGATCAAATTTGGGCATTTAGGCAGGTTCGAAAGTTAAGCTCGATGTTGAATCACGTTTGAGCGGTTTCACTTTGCGGAAAAATTAAGCAAACTATATTTACAAGGACGATTTAGAATTCAAATTAAGCCAGGCAGAGCTGTTACCAACGAATTTAGACCACATTCGAGAGAAAATTGTTTCATGAACCAACAAATTTTGCGACATTAAAGTTTAAAGCTGTATTACAAATACTCTCATTTCATTAATAATTTCATGGTAAAAATCACTACTTGCTTTTTTGGTGTTAAGTTTCGCAACTTGCACCTAAAAGTGGCAAAAATTCAGTACTTAATAACATTTAACACATTTAGCAAATGTTCTGGGCTGAAATCCGCATAAAAACAGCTGTGTTGCAATCGAAGTGGATCCAATGGTGTAGGGAAAATGAAGAAATAAACTCTTCTTGCAGACAACTAATTCATACTTATTAACAGATCCTTCTCAAAAAATATTCTTGCTAGGTTCGCGAGTTTTTATCGATTTTCTACCTGAAATTGCAACCAGGTTCTAGAAATTTGCATAGTTTGAACGGAAAGTGGTTTCGTTTACCCTATTTGAAAGAAAAAGCAGAAAAAATGAGAAATGTAAAGCTCTTGGATAACAGCGAAAACTTTGTTGAATGTTTGACAAAATATGAAGAAAGCGTGAAACTTGCAGGCTGTAAAAAATTAGCTTCCAGCGTATAAAAAATAACTGTTTGTCAGCTTAGATTTAAAACATTTGAGATAAAGAAGAATTTGAATGTGAATAGAAGAAAAAAAAGAAAAGAAAAACAGAAAAGAAATTTTAAATCTTGGAATAGTTTTTCATTTTACAGGACATCAAAAGAGCGCAGATTTTTAAAACACATTCACTCCAGAAAAATGAATCGTGATATTTCAATAAAGCATATGAGAACAAGATTAGTAACTAAAAATATCAAAAAAGATTTTTTTACATATTTTTGCATTTCTGCATATTTTTGCATTTCTGATTTCTATAATCTTACACTAAATTTAATTAATCCCTCGGCCTAAGGAGAAGTCTTCAATCAAAGAGACGAGATAACACTTGAATTACAATAAAAAAAATCTCAAAGTTTCCTTATGTAATATTTATTTTGAACACAAAGGTGAAATAGCCCACAAGTAGATATAATGTACGGCATTGTTAAAAATCAAGGTTGCCACAAGCACGCCTAAGCGAAAATTCAATAAATATTTAACAGGATTGTAGCCGACCCCCGTCTCCTGCCCGTCCATAACGACGAGAACTCAAGAGCAGACGGTCGCGCATGTTCTGTGCCGCGCGGTGACGAGGGCGTGAGATAAGCGGCAGAAAGCGACAGGACATAGCAGTAGGTGATGACAGAGAAATCTAACAAGCAACAAAACGGGTAAAAACAAACACAAAGTTAGGCAATCAAGAACGATGAGAGCTCTTATCTAACGCTGATATATAGAGAGAAGTCAATAGATACGATATGGATATGATAAGGGCCTATACGAACATATGTCACTGTTCTTTAATAATTTATGACACGATAAAACTTAAATTTGATCGTATTAGTAAAATTCCATGTTCACCCGATTATGCAGTTGCTAGAATGACTTATGAGGCTTTCACCCGCACCCTGATAAATGCAATCAACTAGAATTAATGGAAAATATCACGATTTTTATTACAGACGGCGGCTAACAGAATTAATCTCTATCTAGGCTCAAGAAGATATCGGGCAATATTAAGATTATTAAAACTGAATTCTATAACCCAACAGCTTCATTAATTATCATGGGGTCAAATTCAAGCAATTGGTTGAAACCGCCCTAGATTACCACAAGATCGTGACAACTATTGTATAAAAGAGGTTGGTGCTTGCATGAAATATAAAATGTTTTTTTTTCAATTCATTATTTGGTATCGAAAAAAATAAAAACTACACAATGAGAACATTCACAGAAATATTCAGCAAATGCTTGAATCTACTTATTTGTCTGGCACTCTATACAGTATAAATTGTAAAAGCAGAAATTGTAAAAGAAAGTGCCAATCGAAAAACAACGATTCATTTGATTGGACGGTTGTTTTGTCCAATCAGCTCCCATTCACTCGGCTGGTTTGAGACACCAAAAGTGAAAACGAACTCTTGTGTATACAAAAAAGAATACCTCCTTCACAAAATCAGAGAATTTGGTAGACATCCTCTAACCAAAATTATCCTTCGAACAAAAATCATACTTAAGCACTGCAGCTTTTACCAATCAATTAAGAAACTGAAAGTCATCATTAGAAAAGGGATTTGGAGTAGGCCTATCTTCATGATAATAAAATGATATATTTCCAGCACAATTTGAAAACGGAACTTTCAAACATAAAAAAGTTAACTGAGCTATCATTCCGAGGTAGCATAAGCGGAAATTCAACTATTGATCGTTATTGAAAACACGATGGAGATTATTTGTTTGATATGAAACGGCAATTTGTTCCAAGTCTTTGAGAAAAGGACAATGACAGTAGAATTGCGCAAAATCAGGCCACGTTTATAGTTTTCTTGAAAGGTTAGGAAGATAATCGGGGAAAAATACCCAAAAATGCATTGCATTACTAGTAACTGTCGCATATCAAGAACGGTCCCCATCTTTACTATCTCAATTTCTCTGATATCAACAAGGACCCGCTTGCCACAACTCTTTCGTCGTCGAATTTGTAGCGGATTCATTATGACTGTAGCTGGTCAGTTTTCTCATCTAAACATTGAACTTCCTGCAGCCTCGCTCAAACTAACAGCATTTATAAAAATATAGTTCCACAATGCTAAGATACATTTTGATTCAAGTGCCTTCGTTTTATAGCTGAATAAAACAAAATTAAAAAAGCTAAATCTTAGGGCAGAAGCTGAAGGCCAAACTTTGACCCAACAATATCGACGAGATGTTATAAATGGGATTGTTTCCTGGCACAACATGATAATAAAACTTGCAAAAATAACAAAAAACAAATTCCCTTTCCACTTGGGCATAGAAAGAATGTTTTAAAAAAGACTGTAATAGAACAGATTCTGTCAAGTTGAAGCCAAACAGACAGCAAACAAAATTGACCTGTTTTGGGTGTAATATGAAAACAGAGCTGGAATAGAAGATTGGCATCACAATTTTTGAAAATAAAACTAATATAGAAAATTGTAAAACAGAATTCTTTACATACACATAATACACAACTTACGGCCTATCTAAAAGTGCTGTAAGTATTTGAAGGATAAGAAAATCAAGACTTACAGCTTCATAAAAGTGTATCTGTGGGATGTTTTCATCACAGATATTTTCACAAAATTCTTTGAATAGCAAGTAGCCTGGAAGTAAATTGTACAATTTTATCGTAACATAATTCATTCAACATTGAGTTAAATCTGTTAAAGAAAAAGTGCCATGTAATGGTACTCAACTATTTTAAATCAGTGAAAACTTGTGGTTTAAAGTGGACTTGCACCCTTGAGATCTTTTCCTTTTCCTTTGAATGTCAGTAAAATGGACAAAAAGTATTGCTGAATAACGTTTAAGATGAACCCTTTGAACTCATGACTCAATTCTGTAATCTACTGGATTATAATGGTGCACCGTAAGAACTATTTCAAGCATTTTTCCCGGGAAATGCAAATGTTATTTAAGCTTACATCTTCTACAAAATCTCCTGAAAAATTGAGGCTTAGATGCAGAATAATCTCAACTAGCCTAAGCTTACTAGTCTTGAAAAATATTCAAAACAAATTCAAAGCATTAATAAATAATGAACATACATACCTATCTTCTGGTCAAAGATTCCAGAAAAAGTGACCTCATTGCGATCTGTAAGATACTTGTGCATAACACTGTAGACACTGAAAGCAAAAAAAAACAACAGTATTACTGCAGATTCAAACTAGAATTTTATCCAGTATTCTCATACCTTAGGCAAATGATAGACTTGTGCATATGGGAGGGTAGCAACGAACGCATAACAGTGCTACAAGATCAAATAAAGTCCCCATTTAAAAATTTTCACATAAATTTATGACACTGAGATTTTTAATGAACACTCTAATACATAATGGAATCTTTTTAACAATCCAAATCTTGTAGGTTTCCATGCAATAGTTACAACATGATTTTAGAACTCTTGCCAAGTTGAGTCCAAGAGAAAGAATGCCCATATCAGAATATTGCTGCAACAACACCTGCTTTTCAGATTTTGTTAAATAGATGAGAAAAATCTCTTTTCTTTGCTCTTACACAAGATATTTGTCTTTTGTTTTCAGAAAATGTTTTGTCAAATATGTTATGCAACAGAAACAATGTTTGCTGTGTACACAAGAATCATTTCCTGTTAATCAAGAGGTGAAACAGATGATTTTTTTATTCCACTCTGGATCTCATTTGCATTTTAATGTTGTCAGAAGTGATGTCAGTTTTCACAAGGATTTACATGAGAACAGTCTAAAACTTTTGTACTCATCCACACAGCACACTGATAAGGTACATGATGTTGATATGGTAACATCAATCTCTTTAGAACTGTAGGGTATGAGCTTCGGTTTATCATGGATGTGGGGTTTGAAAAGAGGGTGACAGGAGAGATTTTTGGCTGTTTTATGACCAGATAAATTGGTCTCTTTTACAACTTTGGGAAAATCAACATTAAAGTGCCTGATAGCATACTTTAGCAAATCCAAATGCACTATCACTTATAAAGTATTGATGCAATAAAATATTTTGTGTCATTTGCAGTATTTCTCATCTACATATCTTTCAAATTGTCTCTCGTAATAAGGAGAGGGGTGCAACAGCCTCTATTAGTTTTGCTGAAATTTATAGAGAAACATTCTTTTGAACATGTAAGTCGATAATTACAAAAAAGAGAAAGACAACCCAGACAGACATCTGTTTAACAGATGAAATATTTGACTTTTAGTTTTGCTTTGCTAGAAAGGTATTGCTAGAAATTTGAGACTTTTCCAAATAGGATTGTCTATCATTTTTTTGACATACTTAAGTCTACCTTACCCTAAAAAATGAATGTAATTGGAATCCGATTTCATAAAATGATTGATGAAGATGGAGTCTTCTGAGTCCAGTATTAACAGTTACTAAAAATCTTAAAACTCATGATCAACTTTAACATAGTAAAATTTTTTTAATTGCCATCATAAGATCAGCAAAATGTTTTAGAAGACAACTATTAGCAGAATTGGGACCAGAAAATCTGTTGCCTTGAAGATCATCTTAATTTACCAAAACCATGAAAGATCAAAAGAAGAAATCTCAAGCACTTCCTATCTGGGTTGATTTTCCTCCCAATTTTTAGAAAGATAACATCTTGAATTTGTTCCTCTTGCTTTATTTATGAACGGCTTATATTCAAAAATACAATCTTTTTAAATTTCATATGAGCTTAAACCCGTCATTTGGTTTTTTTCATTCAATAAAAGAATATTTTTTTCCTATAAAAGGAAGCAGATATTTCTGCCTACACTGGTATATTATAGCAAAAATTCAAAGGTTTTAGGTTAATTTATAAAGATTAGTAGGCCAGTTGATCATATTTATCTTGCAATTATATTCGATAGTGCAATGAAACAAAGAAAACATTTTCCAAGCGATGCAGAAGACAGACTTTTTGAGATTTAGCAATCTAAGGATGAAATTTACATATGCGGAAAAATTAATTAAAAAACATCTCGTTAACGCTTAAAAAATCTCTCTATAAAATGAGATTAAAAGTTGGAGATCGATTCCGCACGATTTATACAGCATTCGAATGGCGTTGTAACATTAATGGGTAAAATGCAACGCCGATTTCCTCTTATGTTCAGTTCAGGCCTAACCTAAAAGGGAAGCGATGATAAATTAGTAATGCCTAAGATTTCATCTCCACATCTGATATTCAATAAAACATTCTCAGGACCATAATTCACGATAACTTTGCAGGAAAATAAAGTAACAATGTTGGATGTTTTGGTTGGTTTTTATGACAGTCTGCGCGTTGCAAGTTTCTCATTGCAGACGTCAAAAGACATTGTAAACAAACAAAACCGTCAAACTTCTCTCCTGTCACTGACTCCAAGCAGACAGCGTGGTGAAGCATGAAGTTAAGAAAACTTACGAAGCATCCGGCAGTATAATCTTCTTGCTTGCTCTTGCTGCTGGCGTGGATTTTGATTTCTCCATAGCCATTAAATAGCTGACATCGGCCAAGACCGCTTCTAGGTCCGCCATTTTGAAGCCTTTGCAATGCAAGTTAGAAACTGACAAGAGGGATCGGCTCATCCAGTCAAAACGTTAATGGACGGACATTTATATTCACCTGGGGGATGAATTGCTATGGAAACTCAACAACCTGTCCATAAGCACAAACTGTGGTGCTTATAGTTTTCAGGATAGGATAACAAACTAGCAATGGCTTTCTCGAATTTCCAAAAGGTTACAAAGCTTCTAATGTTGATGAAATGTAACAGTTCTTTGTTTTTGAAGTCTCATATTTTCCCAAAAGGCTGTCCGCCATTCACGCCCCTCTCCCTCATAAGGGGACTATGTGAAATGATGCTACGCAGTGCTTGCTGTTCTGCCACATTTTACGAACAAATTAGAGGCACTGAAATTGGTTTTGATTTTTGCCGTTTTTTTCTCTGGAACATGTAGGTGGCTACACGGTTTCCGGTTGCCTTTTTGAAACCCTCACCTAGAGGCAACACACGTCCGACAGAAAATGCCAGAAAAATATCCATGCAGAGCCGAAATACGACAATGAAATCTGGTGAAATTATGATGAAGGCCCCATTAATTACATGTGTGCAAGCGCGGAAGTATATTCCTGCTTATGGTTAATGCGCATCTATGCCTTATAAATAGCCAAAATGTGATGGAGATCCGGTGCTTGAACACTAACCGCGTCCTGTTTTACGTATAATATTGCAGAGAAACTTTAATAGGTGCAACTCTATGCTTTATTTTAGGAGGGGGGCTGACATCTTTGCCCAGCAAGAATCACATCTTGTTTGCTCAAAATTTCGAAAGCAGTATTCGAACGTAGGCAAATACTTTCCTGTAAAAGCCAGTTTTGTCCTGTAAAAAGACGATATTTTCGTATAAGGTTTGATGGTAAACAGGGCGTTCAACGACTGGGACCGGGCTTTAAAGACCCCCCTCCCCCGTTTTTTCTTTGACACTAATTGGGGACACTTTTTGCACCTGTATAGCTGCTTATTTCAATAATCCTTTAAATGCGTGAGACTTATCCCATACCCATTTTCATGACCTGAAGATTGTTAAATTTGCCTTGAGAGGCAGTTCATCATATTTTGCCGGGTGGAATTTTCTGCTTCAAGGTTTGCCCCCATTTATGTACTTTCATTGGAGGCCCCCTAATAAATCCGGTCCTAACCGCTAAGCCCCAATTCAAGTGAAATACATCCTTATAGAGGTGAAGAAGAAAATAAATCAAACATGTTTAAAAATCTCTTCATATTGAAATGTTTGTGCTTCATATCTGTATATCAATTCACAATTTAAAGTTAATTTCTTTAAATGGATGCATGCGTAAAATTTGTATAAAAATCTTTGAACTACGGGGGTGCTCCTTCACAGAGATCCTCCTTGATAGAAATGCTCCTTCATAGTGGTGCTCCCTCTCAGTAGGAGTAAAAGGAGTAATAGCATAAATACAGTCCTGCTGGTTACCAGGAAAGTAAAAAGCCAAGGCTTTCAGAGCACTCCTTGTTACAATGCAATTGAAATATAGTAATCAAAAACTATGATGATGGGTCTGCTTGCTACGAAAACAACGATCTATTTCGTGCAATGACCAAAGGTATCTGCCCAACTTTTATTATGCCTTTAAAAATTTGAATGATAGTTATCAATTATAGGTATTTTTCACATCTACCCAGGCCTAGGTATCTCTCTATTCTATTCACTTATTCCGAAGAAAGCTAGTCAAAGAACTTGAAAGGAATTAAGGGGGTCTTATGCTTGGCACCTTCGAAAGGAATTTAGTGCTGATTATTCTTAGTGGAATGTTAGGAATTAAAGCTAGGAGTTATAGATTGAAAGAAAAACTCCTGTTCACAATGTTCGTATGGTACAATTTAGGTTCCTGGCATACTTCTGTACCATCTTCGACAATAGCAAAAGGCACTTCTGTTGTCACTTTGAAAGGCACTTGATGCACCATTGGTGGAGCATCTACTTTGTCAAAATCAAATGTTTCAGGCACCTCATCTTGTCTGCAATACTCGAAATTCTCATCTCCATCAAGACGGGGGTACCTTAGAGCCAAAAAACGGCGGAGAGCTTCAATATTCTCCCTTGAATAAACCTCATCTACATTCTCTACTCCTTCTCCTTGGCTTTCTTTTTCTGATGGTTTTCTATTGCCATCATGTGAATTTTGGTAGTTCCGCAAAAAGGTTTTCACCATTTCTTTACCTCTTGCATCAGCCGATTTCGTTATTAAAACTTTGAGTTCTTTGCTTGCAGCTTGAGCTTCGATTTTGTCATAACTATGGAAAAAATACAAAAAATTAACTTATAAATACCAGTCATATCATCGTCATGACTAGAAAGTTGTTCAGTCATACATAAATAGCACTTGGTCCTTAAGTAAGCTAGGAAAGAAAATGTTGTGTTTCTTTTGAGACAGTCTCACATGATTTATTCTAAAAACATTTAAAAAGTAGATGAGTTCATGTAGATAGGGAGACAGTGTCACCAATTGGTGCCCCCTGCGCAGGGATCGAATGTTCCAACTTTTAAAACGAGTGGCGATTTCTAACTGTTGTGGAGGTGCCACGTGACTTTGTATAAATTCGAAGCTTTCCAGCCTCCTTCAGGCTCTCAGCCTTTATTGGGCGTCCGGTCTCTATTGAGCTCCCGGCCTCTTTTCAGTCTCCCAGAGCTAATTTGTATGATATTCACAATACTTCTCAAAGACATATATTTGACCTTATCATTAATTTATACAAGTTTACAAACCTGTGCATGCTCAGAAGTTCTTTCTCAGGCCGATCAGTAAAACAACACTGAATAATAAGATTGATAAATAATGCCACTAACAGACCAACGGCAAGAAGAATCAGGCCAGCTACTTTTGAAGTAGTGTCATATTTAGACTTGTCTTTCACTTTCTTGTCAGCTGGTCCAACTTTTATACACACGTAGGCTTCAGTAGTCAATAGTGTCATAATCACCCAACTAAGGAATGAGAGCATTGCCATTGCAAAAGCAATTGAGAAATTTCTGATGATGAATCTCCATGTTCTCATGCGTTTTCCGCCTTTGGCACGTTCAGAAACGTCATTATCTTTCTGGCAGCAACCGATCACGGCTCTAGACAGTCTGCTGGAGGAAAGTAGTGTCAAAATGGCGAGCAGAATCCCAGGACAGATGAGAAATGTCCAACCATATAATTCATGAGCTGCATGCGGGCATTTGAAGAAAGATTTGTCAAGAAAACGGTTGAGTACAGAAGTTGCGACAACTATGATTCCACTTGTCAATGACAGCTTCTGATTCTTGATAATATCTGAAAGCTTATTTATGTGACTTGTCATAGCTGAAAACATTTTCGATAGCGCGTTGTGTCTTTCCTTTAAATCTATTGAGTTTGTTGGTTCGTGTAGGCCCTTGTGTTGTCTTCGAGGTCTTGCTCCTTCTAGTATGCTATGTCGGTTTGCTTTTGTGTCTCATGTGCTGTTCCTTCCATCTTTATACACATGGTCTGCGTGGGAATCACCCGGTTTCGGAAGTCATTGGCAACGTCCCCATTATGGGCATATGAATGTGCATAACTATAACAAATATTTGAAATATGCTTCATTTCATTTCATTTCATTTTGGCTAAATAATTCGTTTCACTCTTTCTAAATCCCTCTTAAGCACACCCTTAGTTTTGAGTATCGAAAGTTCAAAGTTCCTTTCACGTCATTCATCGACGAGGAAAACCACATCAAAACCCGAATTTTTGTATCAATGATCATCAAAGAGACAGAACGAATTGCGTCATAATAGAACACTTTCTTGTAAAAAAAGAAAGATACGCTAAAATGAAGAAGGCTTCAGTGAGCCATGAGTAAGTGAGCGTAGGTGAAATTCCATGATGCGAGGATGGATCTTACCAAACATGGCTCAATCAAATCACGTAATGAAAAAGTTTACCTTAAAGACAGACTGCCTGAGTCACGTCTCCCCTGCAAAGAGATGAACCAGTCGGTACGCAAATGTGCCATATTTGATTAAAAAAAAGAGTATAAATTCACCAGATAAATCTAAAAGTATTTTGCTTCTGTGTTTACACAGCCCCGGACTGATTCAAAGCCCCCCCCCCCTCCATTACACCTGCTGCATTCCATGGGAAGTAATGGCAAAACAAAGCTCTCCCTTAGCAGCTGCTTTCATGTAGGCATACAACCAGAGCCAGAAGCAGGATAGCCAAGAAACATGCAATGTCGACGGGCCTCGCTCGACTAAAAACTCTTTAAATTTAGCATAGTTCCAGTTACCGTGCAGTTTTTAAAGATTAAACGAAAAGTACTTTGCTGTTTTTCATTTTTTGACCGTGGAAAATTAAGCCTAATTTCAATGGCGTACGTTTTACCCCTGCTTAAACCAGTGGCGAAGTTGAAGAGCATGCTGGTCAGGCTGAGCCTGATTTTAAGCTTCCAAAGATAAGATTTTTCAAAATCACGGAAATTAATTTTCTTCTTAGAAGTGATACTGTGAAATTTCTTTTATTGTTCAAAATACATGTTACGAATTTCTGTGCAGCCTCTTTTCATTGAATAATAGAGTTTTCCCTTTCCCAACTCATTAGCACAGTTTCCCTTCCCCCTCAAAATGTATTCTGAAGCTCCGGTGCATGGTCATGCTAATTTCGATTAGCATGACCATGCACCCTATGTTCAATCAGTCTAGACAAAAGAATTTACAGTTAGCCTGGTACCCAGTAAGTCTCGACAATAGAAAAGAACAATTCAGGTCAGTCTGGAATTTTTGAGACTGACTACGTCGTCATTATCATCATGACTATAAAAAATATGAAGTTATTTCATTGGCTGATTCCCTCGTAACCGGGTGCCTATTGCAGAAATCTGACTGCCAAGTCAGGCTCGTCCCTGAAAGGGCTATATCACTGCAATGACTAGCCTGTGTTAGGCCCAGTCGATTTCAACGCTTAAGTGAAAATATCATGGCACAGATTTTTGCTCGAGTGTTGGTGACATGGTGCATCACCTTAAAAGAAAGCTTTTTGGAACAAGAAATTTTGCCAAACAGTAGGCCACTGTGCAGCAGTTGTGGCCTATGCCGAAACTGGAAATAAAGACGAAGGATCACGTTTTCCAGGACAGCTAGATTGGCCCTGTGGAAGTGCAATGATTAAGAACATTTTTGCTGGCCATTTTTGCTTTTCAATTCCCTGTTTATGCAATTGAGATGTTTTTGGTGCTCAGAGAGAACTTTCCTGTTTCTGTTTTATTATCATACATGTGCTCCTGATTTAAAAGAACATTCCAAGAGACTTTCCTATTAATGCTTTTGATATTTGGTGCTCAGAGAGAACTTTTCTGCTTATGCATTATTATCATATATGTGTATCTGTTTAAAAAGAACAGTCCATGAGAACTCCCTATTTATGCATGCGATATTTTTGGTGTGGAAAGAGAATGTTATAAACAGCAATTTGATTGTGCATAACTTTAGAACTGCACAAAAAGGAGGGGTTATTGTTTTCTATACTAAGAGTATGTTAATACGAGTATGACTTGTACTCCTCAGAGTATGATACGTAAGATAATGTTTTTTGAGCTATTTCGGGTTGTTTTGGACTTGTTTTCACCTAACTGTATAAAAAAATGATAATCAACAACTATTGAATGTAAGGTTTTGAGCAATATGACCCCATTGGACCAGTAAAACTTTACTCCGGATCTTTCTGCTTTTATTTTCATTTTCCTAATTTTAACTTTTATTTTATTTTATTTTATTTTACTTGCCTTTTTTTCGTGAAGAAAGAGCAACTAATTTTAGAAAATGTATAAAAAAATTTGAAATCTTTATATCTGGCAATTATACAAATTTCCCTTTTTATTCAAATGTCCAGATTATATGGCTAATAAAGAAACGTCAAAGTAGGCATATGTCTCGAACGCTCTATTAAGAGTTATTTTCATATGTCCGTCAGCTCGATTTGTTAATTGATGTTTTGTGAAAATTTTAAATTCTTTTTTGTTTAAATTATATCTCAATTTAGTATCTTTTTATTCATTTAGTATTATTGTAATTAATTGCTGAGAATTAGCAGTGAAAATTGAAATTGAAATTGTTTTGGGTAGTTATGCCTCATTTTGGTTCATTTTGGACCCATTTTGCTGATTCCATAGTTTAGTAAATCGGATTCAAGAAGATAGTATAATTCAAGAAATGGAAATATCAAGGCTCAGCAAATAGTACATATAAAGATATGTATGTATTTCAAAGATTGCCTTTTACAGTAACCACCTTTTAGGCAGGCAACTGAATCATATCATATCATATCATATCATATCATATCATATCATATCATATCATATCATATCATATCATATCATATCATATTATATCGTAACTCATAAGAGTCTAGGGGTTTGTGTCTGGATTTACTGGTAATTCATTAAGGAATCCGATCTTGCGTGTAAATGATCGAGACATTACAGGCGATTTTTCATACTTCATTATATGCATTCATGCGTTGCACGCTAATTGTGAGACTGTTCCAAAAGGTAAGCACATATTAACAAGAATTCCCTATTTATGTGACCTTTAAATCCATCCTAAGAACGCAACTGTGAAATGCCTCTATCATGTTGCACGTTCTTCCTGGCTTTTCTGGAAAATTTAAACCTCAAAGAAAACGCACCAGTTGTGCAGGTCGACAAATAAAAACCGCAGAATTTGAGGATCATGTTGCCCAAACATTGTTTCACAAAATCAAAGTTCAACATTTCTTAGGACGAAAGCAAACATACAAACTTTTATCTTGCGGGAGTTGCTTTGTATGATTAATGTAACCAGGAAAGGAAAAGAAATTGAATGAATTTCCAGCTAATAATTTCAACGAGGAACTTCCGCAAGAGGGACTCTCCATTTTCATGTGGTAGAGGGGCGTTTTGGATGCAGCCTGTTCTTAAAAAACCAGAGTCAACCGGCTATGTTTTATAAATCCACTATTATAGATATATTACCCTTCCAAACACAAAAATGCAACAGTTTTAAAGGGGTGGTTATGCGCTCCTTCCCCCTCACCCCTTACCCCCCTTCCCCCTCACTCCCAGTTCTAAGATCGATCCTAATTCTGCGGTTATGTTTTATAAAACCCCAGTTATGTAATTCGTGAGATTTAAAATCTTAAACTTATACCCGTGTACATGTCATAGTACCGTGAGTTGAGACGGCCTTGCTACTGAGACCCGCAGTGTAGATAAGTACAAATGCCTCTCGCTAATCTCCGTCAAAATATTAATGCAATGCTAAGAAGACAAATCAATGCCAACTCATGCAACTAATGATATAATTAAAACATGTACTATACATATCTATCAAAATGTCTCATAGCTCATAGACATCATACATGATATTTCTTTCGTTAAAAGTCATGATGCTACTTTAACAAACATGTTATTTTTGTTTTTAAGGTGGTTCAACAGATAATAGGGTCTGCTATGCCTCCTTAAAATGCTGTGTGGCTCGGTGTTGTGTTTCGTAAATGTAAGAAAGTCGGAAATTTTGTTGTGCTTTCAGAAATTAGCTACTTTTCATATGATGAGCAATATCAGACGCTTTGCAATAATTATATGGTTCTTTATGTCCTGGCATTTATTATGTTGGTTTTTCCTCTCAGATATTGTTCTAGTTTTGTCCAAGAAACAGGTTTTCTGTACCTCAGTAACTTTCAAAACCTTCAATATATGTCCTAGGGGTTTCGGTTTACCTGGCAAAGCCTTTTTGCAGTGGTTCGTTTGAAACACGTGGCGTATTTGCAACTTTCTCTTTCGAATAACCGCTGAGATCCTTTTGGTTTTGTTTGTTGTGACAACTTGAAAAAGGGGCACGAGATACCCAGGGTTTGATTGGTCTTGAATATTTCATAACTCAACTGATGGATTCCAAAAAGCAGACTCATACAGCAAACCAAAGCCTCATTTTGAGTAGCAAGGCTGCATGAAAGTTTAAACTATCAAATATATTCTTTAGTAGATTTAAGAGAAAAACCTTTCTAGAATCAAAATAATATCAGGCCCGATGCCAGAAGGGGGAAGGGGAAGAAAATGATAAGACCAAAGAAATAATTACAGAATAGCACATTTCGTAGTTATTTAGGAATTTTGGAACTCGCCTCGGGATTGAAGAAAATGAATCGTAGAGGGTGTTTTCATTTGTTGTTGAAATTCTTGAGTTAGGAAGCACAGTTTGGAGTGCCTATTGCTTAAACCACGCAGCACCTTTTGCCAAAAAAGTGCCTAAGATATGAATTAAACGATTAATTTAATCTATTTAAAAGCCAGGGCCATCGGCGTAGCCATGGATATTTTAAAATATGTACCCCGTAGAATCCTTAGAATTAACTTAAGTGCCAGTGGCGTTGTTACGATTTTTTGGTGCAGTGGCGAAGCCTGAAAATATTACTCAATAATCCGACAAACTTTAGAAATTTTGACAAATGTTCCGACAAATACCCTTTTTGGAAGCTTGGTGGGGGCCGTTGCCCCCCATGCCCCTTAAGCAATCAATTCAGCGCCTATTACAATCATCCATGTGCTCTCAAAAAACTAGAGCTTAAAGACGGAAGACTCGCGAAGAACAACAGCAAATTTTATCACGACCGAGCCACGTAAGACAGCCCAGAATTTAATGCTATTTGGTATAAGTTTGCCCTCTACGCAGGGATGCCAATAGACAAGAGCAGAGGTTGTAACTGCCCATTACAGTCTTTATAAAAAGACTATTCTTTCTATTTTTCGTATTATTTTACCCTTCATTTTCTGCAATCACCAATTCTTGCTCTGATGTCCTTCCAAGCGCAAATACCTCAAGGATTCTTTCATTCGAAGTTATGTAAGCAAATTCTTTAGAGTCTGAAGGCCCCATTAAATAAATTTGTATTTTTAAACTGATGCTGCAAAACAGCTTAAATAAAAATGCGTCAGAAACATGGAAGTTCCTGTTTGAGGTTTGTTCTATCTTTGATAAATTTCCGTTCAACGTTATTTTGAACATTGAATTCCAAAATATTGTCTAGGATCAAAGCCGTAATTCTAGAAATCTAGAAGATAATTCCAAAACCAAAGACGTGAAAGTTACTAATGCTGAGTTGTAGAGCTTTTGGTGTGGTTGCCAATTAGCATAAAGAGTAGGAAATCTAAAATCAGCTCCGTAAGCCTTGGTAATTTCAAACGGTTGTTAATAAGACATGATGTGGATTCCATTTAGCTCAATTTTAATACCAAACTTCCTTCTCAAATCAGTAATGACAGAAGTGGTACAAGAAATGTCTGGTTAACCAGGCTGCTAAGGGACAGTCATCGAATAACTGCTACGTATTAAGAAATGATGATAAAGACTAAAAATGTTAACAGATCTGAGGATTGTGGGAAATACTTCTTTCGTGCAAAATCCCTGAAAGCAGTGGGATAAAGTTGCTTGTAAATAGCATTGATGGGAAATTGAATGTTCCTGGCAAGATGGTTCGGTTGCTCACATGGCTCAAATTTTTTACTTTTCTTCTCAGTTGTTAAATCATTAGGCAAGACTGCGGAAATACTTTTCAAAGTAATATTTACACTTATCCAAGATTTGTTTGCTGCCAGCTCTCTATATAGAGACACTCTTGGGCCTTTTTGCTAATATTTAAGTATTTTCCTTCAGACATTTCCGATTCTAAACGGGGTTCACTTTGAGAGAATTTTTGCCTTCAGACTTGCTATTTTTATCAACGATTGCAGATTACTAGCCGCGGGGGTATACAGAAATTCTTGTTCGTTTTGATGTAAATGAAGTTATTTTTAAATGCAAGTGACGCTGAAGCTCCTGGGGCACTGGAGGACAAGCCCACGAGACTCAAGGAAACTTTCATAGAAAAAATGATTGTTTGATCTCAACTAGAAGGTCATTACATGCCTATGCATCCGAAAAAGAATAGCACAGTTATAGACAGTTGTGAGGCTGTACTGTTATTTGCAAAGAAGCTGCAAAGAATGATAGGGCGGCGTTGGTTGAACTGGGTAGAGGGGGAAACGAAATTCCCATTTCGGCCAATGAATTGTTTCTCTGTAAGAAAAATGATTAAGTAGGATTCCTTAAATTGAGAAATACATGAGATGAAAATGACTGTAAAACTGAATCAGCCAATTAAGATACGACTGAAAATGTTGGTAAATTCTGGTGAATTACTAGCACCCTCATAATTGGGGAGAGGGTAATCAGATAACCTTTGTTTTCAGAGCATTCATCTTTGTTTTTTGTATTGATTTTGATTTTCAACCTGAAAGAACCACCTTAAAACTAACAGGCCTTTGTAACCGGAAATCTTTACATTTTGAGTTTTGTATTTAACATAGTTTTTTCTTTAATGATCCACAAACTCATTACTATAATGGGGCAAGCTTGGCTGAGCTAATAAGAGAAAGGCGCTCAGCACATGAAAACAGTTCATTGATTGAGGGATTGTGATTGAATATCTGCACAAATGTGCCCACATGCCCGCCCTATTTTCCTCCCTTATCTCATTTGCCTGATTCTATCATCATATTCCTCATTATTATCCTGTTTAAATTCATTACTGTTTCAAGATCAGCTAATTTATGCCTGATTTTTGTTTATTTTTCTGACATCTTTTATTGGATATTCATCTTTATTAATCTTCTTAAAATTCCTGCTACACAAACCATAACATTGCATTAATCTAAGCGTTAATTACTAATTATTAACAAAATGAATTTGAAATGAGATCAAACATGCATCTTGTTCTGTGACAATCAATCCCTCGAGCAATAACGAAACCCTTTCATTGTTTCTTTTTCCTGTCACAGGAAGGACGAAATTGGATCATAATCCATAGCAAATTGAACATGCCAATATTAAAGTTTTGCATTTCTCATTCTGGATATTGTGTTTCTTCTTCATAACAATATGCACGTCAGATATGATCAATCGCCATTTGCTTTTTTATCATTATAAATTGTCGAATTTTAATGAGATTAGAAATAAAAATAAAGGTCTATCAAACGCTTGTAAGTATATGTTGGATGTGAAGGATGTCTGTCTATCACAAAAAGTTAAGCTAAAAAAAGTTAAAATAAAGCAAATGTACACATATTCGTTGCAGGAGATTTAGAATAGTTTTAATTATATGTTTAATACCTTAGAAAGCCTTAGGAAGCTCATAGGAAGGGCAACTTTTGTTAGTAGCACAATTTTAGAATCATAACTAGATTGTACTGAAGCCCATTAGAATCGATACTTTCAGGGCCGATTTCAGGCATCTCCCAACGGGGAGGGGGGGGGGGGAAGAAGGCAAGAAAGACAAATTTTCCGGTAATTTCGGATAATTGACGGCAAATAGTAGATCCATTGTTTACAGAACAATAGTCTATTGTTCAATCTATTATTAGAATCAGGACAAATCTTCGACAAAATGTCAATTTGTGATCCAGGGGGGCGCCCCAGTCCCAGCCCCCCATTGGATTCGGCCTTGGATACTTCGGATACATTTGTAAAGTGTTAGTACTTTTTAAATGAATGTAGATCGTTTTGAGTTTGTTCAGTGTAAATCAACGAACATGCATTGATTAACATCAATAGAAATGTATCTAAGAATTTCTTTTTATACTCTTATTTAAGTAGTTTGGTGAATATAAGAAAAATTGACAAATGTAAGAATATTAGAAATATGAGATCAGCCTACTTTGTTAAACAAAACATCTAAAAAACTCAAGGATTTATCTTAAACATAATTGCTAACTTTTACTTCATTTCAAAATTTTTAGTAAGTTTTTAATCAACTTTTGTAGATGTATTTAACAAGTTTTTAACCATCTTGAATATACATTTTAGTTTCATTAAAATTGTAACTAGGAACCCTTAAATGATTTTTGTTTATTTATTTTCCACAGGACACACATTGGTAACAGCAATGATTTGCTGCAGTGTCTTTATCCTATTGAAATATTTCTGTTTTTATTATTATTATCATTTTTGGTAAATACATGCCAATATATTTAGCAGAGGTGTTACCTTCAGGCTGGTGACAACAAATCATCTCAAACCTCAAGGACTTTTCTTAGGATCCTTGCAGAGCAAAGGATGGCACTTTTCTGCAAGTCCACAATACGGGTCTCTGTTCCAATTTTTTTTATCGCATTGTTATTATTATTATTATTATTATTTTTAAGCATATTTCAATCTTCAACTTTAGCAATGAAGTACAGATGTTATCATACCGATGAAAATTAATTTCTGGAAAGAACATACTGTTTTACTTTTGAAAAATTCCGACAAATGCTTTTCTCCGTCCTATTTTAGGGTAGGCTGAGTCCTAAATTCATATAATAAGGTGAATAATAACAGACTATAAGCTATAAATTTGACTAAGCCAGCCCCATCCTTCAAAAGCTATTGACACTGTCATGGTAAATAACTAAGTACCTTTTGCAA